>CM023483.1:23936033-24259455 GCA_013339685.2 Hyalomma asiaticum
GCCTAAATATACCGTTAGATGGTTTTTATTGCGATAGAAATTATATGGACAGTATCGATGGGTTTTCGTCGTCGCGTCATGTCCCGTATAAAATCCAAATTTATAACAACCTCCCGCAATCGTACGTTAATTCTACCCGCGGGTAAAAACATGCGAGTGGGGCCGACGAACACGGCTGAAGCAGACATCGAACGAGCCCGGCCCATATCCGTCGCTCGGAGGGCGCATGCGATGACATCAACCCGATTGGGACGCCTGCCATCGAAGCGGACAAGAAACGCCCCGCCCACCTTTAACGAGCATGAAAAGACGCGAAAGGGGGCGGGGGTGCCGTTGAGCAGCAACTGTGGGCTTCGCGCGATCACCATCACTGGCGCGCGCGCTATCTCGGGAGCCATCAGCGGGCGGCTGTAAACCCTTCTACGTGCTGCGCGCTCAACGAGAAGAGACTGTGAAAGGTGTCCCTGGAGCAGCCGTATTATCTCAAACCAGCGTTTTGTAGAGTTACGTGAGATCGTCTCCAAAAGAGTTAGCGGCATGCCTCACTTCGTATAACATTACAATTTCTTGTTACCGTCCTGACGAAGTCCACTTGTCGAAACGTTGGCTCCAGCGACATTCCCTGTTCTACATCATTTTTAGCGATCTGTTCATCGATTACAATTTCTTGCTTTTTATTTCTGTTTGAATAACACAGATGGCGCTGCTGCGCTACACCTGTATTCTTATGCAATAAGCCCACGTTCACTACAATTCAGATTGCTCCTAAAGCATTTTCTGCGCTCTTTCCTGTCTCTATTCATTGCTTCCTTTCTACTTGCGCAGTATAATACCCGTTTGATATGAACCGACTATCCTGCGAGAAGGTTTTATTGACCTAAAGCTGCTGGCCTTACTTCGTATATTATATCACGCATTGCTATGGCATTCATTGCTTCGCCATTCTGCTGGAACTGTGACTTTTTTAAATAACCCTGTGCTCAAAGTGAGGCTGCCATTATATTGTAACATCTGTTAGATGTTGACTACTTCTTATTTTTAACATCATATCAAACACGACGATTGCTCAACATGTGCTATTGCCCCGCCGTGCTGGTATAGTGGTTACGGTGCCCGGCTGCTGACCAGGATACACGGGTTAGATTATGGCCGCGGTGGTGGTATTTTCGACGGGAGCGAAAATGCTAGAGGCTCGTGTAGGTGCGTTTTTCATCATCAGCCTGTCTACGCCCACTGCAGGGCAAAGGCCTCTCCCATGGATCTCCAAACATCCTTGTCCTGTGCTAATTGGGCCCAATTTATCCCCGCAAACTTCCTGATCTCATCTGCCCACCTAACTTTCTACCGCCCCCTGCCACGCTTGCCTTCTCTAGGAATCCACTCTCTTACCCTTAATGACCAACGGTTGTCTTGTCTTCGCATTACATGGCCCGCCCAGGCCCATTTCTTCTTAATTTCTATTAATATGTCCCTAACACGCGTTTGTCCCCTCACCCACTCCGCTCTCTTCTTGTCCTTTAAGGTTACACCTACCATTTTCCGTTCCATAGCTCGCTGCGTCGTCCTCAATTTAAGCTGCTTTCTTAAAGCACATTAAAGAACCCCAGGAGGCCGAAATTTCCGGAGCCCTACACTACGGCGTGGCTCATAATCATATCGTGCTATCGGCTCGTAAGAGCACAGCACTTACTTCAACATGAACATTGACTCTTGTAAGTAGGTCAAACCAAAGAAGAGAAAGAAAAAGATAGAGACAGAGACCTTTTTCAGCTCCGACAACGGGCTGGTTGGCGAGTGTTCACCGTTTAGAGTTAAAGAGCGCAAAATGAGCGCACTGGCACAAATATAGAACGAGAGCAAGCGCTTGGTGGCCGCAGATTCTACTGTGTTTTCCAACTGTTCAACACGATAAACTGTAAATGGGGTCCCAGATGACTCAGTAGACAAGACCACGCTCCTGCTGAACTGCCTGCGACAGCAAATGGCCGACCCATTGGGGCGCGGTCAGGGCCAGCCTGGTGTGCAGCCGCTGCTGGCAAACGGGAGACCAGAGAGCGTGGGGAGCCGCAACGACGCATCATCGACGCCGACGCTCGAACACCAAAGGCCGACGACCATACCCTTGCCGCACAAAACGTGAGTGCCTTAACGTGGCTGTAGCCGCGGACAAACGTCCACATTTCTGATAAGTTCTCAGATTCTGATAAGCTTCTGCACCTTCGCTGAAATATGAAGGTGGAACGCGCTTAGAGCATGGTTGCACATTTAACAACGCTGCTGCGGTGACAGCACGCATGTGTTGGTCATCTTCTTATGAACAATAATAAAGGCAGAGGAGCGGAAAAATAAAAGAATATGGGGTGTCTGATATCGACACCCACATCGTCAACCTTTTCCGTTTAGCTAACGGTGCATACCACACCCACGCTTTCAAATTTTCTGTATAGCTGGGCGGAGCTGCCAAGCAATATAGTACGTTGCAGCACGTGGCTCTAGACTTTATTCTACTACCTTACAGCACAATACTTGCTAATAGGCACCATGTTTGAATTGAAAATAATTTGCAACAAATCCTACCTCCGCAGACCGAGCTCAGAGCAAGCACTTCGGAACAATGACAATTTCTAAACTGTAGTGAAGGGCATCGATTTTAGGTTGCGAAGGAAACTGCTTCATGTTGAGAATAAGGGCGCCTTTTACTTATAGTGAAACTTGTAATCGTGAGATAATCATGAATTGAAAGGAACAAAAACAAGGCAGCCTTATTTAGCCTTCGTCTCCAATACGAATAAATATCACCTGATTTTATGCAATCTTTCTTTTTTAACCGAACGACGTTGCTTGAATGGCCAGAAAAAAAAAAACCACGAGAGATATACATTTTCCAATCGCAGGTACACAAATTCCCGTCCGGCTGTGCCATCAACGAAAAAAAAAGTTTATCTTACCCAACCGGAAAATCGATGCAGCTCGGGCTGCATAGAATGCATTGTTCCCGCTCAGGTTCAAACGAAAAATGTTAGAGCAGGCGAGCAACGAGACGTCCAGCGCACACGTTGTTCGTCGAAGAAGGGCTATTTGTGCAGAAAGAAGTATAGAATAGGCATTATAGGCAAAAGAAAGCGTGCCTGAACACGGGAAAATGTCCACGTGAAAGAAATGGTAAATAGTTTTGTCCAGACGTATAAGCTGTATTTACGATCCACCGGTTAAAAATGGCTCGATGTTTCTCTTTCATTATTGCATCTCAGGGGAGCATTCGGCGCGTTGTACGCTTCAGTGGACTTTTTGCTATACCGTTAGCTTTGTGAAAGAAATATTTGTTCATATTTGAAACTATAATGACCATTGGTTCGCAGCTTGTCATCTGCATATGACACTGCAATATGGATTTAAAAAAAAATCATTCTTTAAGACAACCCATTCGTGGGCTGGTCGCAAAATGGCTGCTTACTCTAGCGCCTTCGTGTCTCGCTTTTTTTTTAACTGCTGCCTTGTATGTCTACGCCGAAAAGACAATCTTTTATCTACGTCACCGTTTAAGCACGAAAATAAAGTTGACGTAATCAGAGTGCTAAATTATTAGGAATGCGTGCTTCTTACACTGATCGCTTCATTTTCAATGTGTCTTAAAAAGTGTGTTATAATGTAACTATTAGGACCTTGTAGGAGGATCCTCATTACGACTGATAACCGAACTATTCGAGACAACTTTGCTGCATACGGAAGAAGCAAAGGTGTCAAAGTATTTTCTTTCGGGTAAACCTTCCAAAACATATTTCTCCTTATAAACGGCATGTACAGTGTAATCGCCACCCAATGGCTTCCTACAAACAAAATGCTCGACTTTTAGTTGTTTTTTAATGAGAACATACCCTTAATTTTTTAAATGAGAACATGCATTTAAGAACGAAGGAGACTAGAGCAACTAATCTCACTCTCACTTCATATATCGTTTAATGCCCTGAGGTCGCAAGGTCAGATGAATAGGGTGATTTTTAAGGAATTGGCTTTCAGGTAGCACGACGAAGAACACAATTAAGCCGGTGAAAGTACACGAATGGCTAAACGTTACGTTCAGCTGAAATGCTGGAGAGCTAAAACCGAGAATGAAGGTGGGCGAAAAGACAGCTTTCTATCAGTGGGGGCCGCACCCACAACCTACATATCACGTGTGGGGTATTTCATATTATAATCAAGCTACAACGATGGCAACCTCTCTCATCCACTTTTTTTGGGGGGTAATTGCGTAAGCGCAGAACGTTATTTAGCGCTAGGTGCGCTAGCCAGCGTTGCTCATGGTCGTGCCAGTGGGTCCGGGACATGTTGCTAACCGCAGGTGTCACGTAGTAGCGATGACGCGAAGTTACGCGTCCGTCCATGACAGTTTCATCTCTGTCCATCTCTGTGTCATCTTTGAGTTCCATCTCTGCCGTGTTTCGACAGCGCTGCGGGACCACCGGAGCTTGTCATGGACGACAGCTGCTACATGGCCGTGGAAGAAGGACACACCGATGCCAAGTCGGCGGGTGCGGATGGTCGGGGTGAGTGACATTCACAGGGTCTTTGAGAAGTTGAGCCAGTCAGCGTGTCAATCATCCGGTCTCAGTATAAAAAAAAAATATCATGCACCCGAGCGCAAGGCGCGACTAAAAAAAACGTCATCTGGGTTTAACTGGGTTGAAGCTAAGCATCCGAAGAAAACGTTCATCAGTCTTAGGGAGGACGATTTGGCTGAGGCGAATTGTTTTATGTCAAGTTGGGTTAGGTAAAGCTAGTTAGAACGTTCTCTGCAGTCGGACTCGTGGGAGATGTCCCTGTAGTGGTGGCATAACTAATGTCTGCCCTCGTTTACCAAGGGGTAACTTATGGGAGCGGTCTGTTCGCATTCCATAATAAAAGGTTTCTACACATAATCAACGGAACGGGAACAAAGAAGTGACAAGGACAAGCGTATACTTTCAACAATGGACTGAAAGCACGCACATGCCTTCGTCGGTTATTTGCTTTTGTCTGCATGCTGTGCACAGAAACTTGTGATCGTTGCTTGTACGCTGACAAAATGAACAACTGGACGCGCGTTTCAGCAGGTTACGCTTTCGAAGCGGCTGCCCAGCACGCAAGCTTGCCGCCACAAGACCGTGGGGCCACGAGCGACGGGTCTGGAAGAACTGGGCCACAAGGCGACGATAGTCCGGATGAAGGTACCTTTAACAATCTCCCTAGCAGCGGCTGTCAGCTTGATCTCCGTTCCTCTATTGGAGTTAGTCTCAAAGCTTCCTAGAGAATTATCTAGTTGTAAAAGAGTTCGATGGAAGGACGCAAGGTAGAGTAGTGCTTTTGAAAGAGAAAATCGCAATCGACCTGTCAGTAGCACCAAGCTTCAATAAAATAAGTGTGGAATTCGACTGCAGCGCGAAGCAGTTAGGTATCTATACCTTATAAAACTTCGTGCTCCAAACATGTGTATGAAATTTTCGCCTTTAAGTATAGTTTTATAAAGGTGCGCCACAGGTGAACTGTTGGTAATGAAAAGAACAACTCAGACGTGAGGAGATACGCTTGAATTAATCACTAATTTTTCACAATATTCGAAGTCGTATCTAAAAAGATAAATGACGTATACTTGAAGTGCGCGAGTGCTTTTGTTAGAACCTGGCGTTCAGCGAAGATGATTTCCCCTCACGACGTCATCCTTAACTGTGATCTTCGCATGACATAGGTACTATACCTCTAAAACAAACTTGGAGTTTTGTGTCGACCAGACCCCATACTTAGGCGTTTGGTTTCTTCTGGCTCGTTTTCATTTACAAAAAAATATTCACAGCATATCCACGGAGTGAATGATGATGAGTGGGTGAAGCTCGGGAGGTTCATCGTAGATCGTGCCGAGTTCCGGATTAATTTAGTTAACGCGCACGCTACGAATCCTTATGGTTCAGCTACGCACAAGTGAAATCTCCCACCGGCACTTCATTGCAAGTGAAGATCCAGTGCATATATATATATATATATATATATATATATATATATGTATGGGTGGCCGGTGAACGGTTCTCCAGCGCGAGCAGTTGGTATTTCTCAATCAAAAAACTCGCTAGAAGACGCTGCCTGCGTCAAGCTTGTCTCTCGCGGTTGAGGGCGCGTTCTCCTTCTTTGCGAGGTGGTAGACCGTTCATCTAAGAAAGAGTGTTTCTATAGTCAACGCACGCCTTTCGCTCTCTGTCTCTCTCTCTCTCTCACAAGACAGCAGATGGAAGAGTGAGGGAGGCACGCGCCGAGGGCGAGCGCGAGCGTTGCATGGCGTTGCATAGTATTGTGAGTGGTGTAGGTTACACGATAGGCGTGACAACCGACCCACAGCTTAAGGAGCTTCGCCCCTAAAAAAAAATGAGTAAAAATTTCGCTCGCGGACGTCACTTAGTAAAGTCGACAGCGTATTTACGCACTGCGGATGTCTGCGGTAAAAAGGAGCGTAACTCTAGTTTACATCTATTTGAAGCAAAAGCTGATGAACAACTCCGAATTTATAGGGCCGTACAATCGAATATAGCAAAGTATAGCTGCAGTTGTCAAATAAAAAATTACTTGGTGTTATCATACAGCCGGCGTTTACTGTGACCTGGTGCATATGAGTCGGCCTAGGAGACTCTTTTCCATAATTGATTCCTGAAATAATCTTGCTCTCATTTTTATTCATGTTATTATTTGAAAAATGAAGCAGCGCCGACTTGCGCTACCAACATTATCAATGTCAAAAGGCTTAGTCACTGACTATAGCCTTCGGTGCACCACGTGATAGGCGACTCTAGCAAGGGCAGCTGCTGCCGCGACGAGATGCTTGGCCCCGGCGAGGCGGCGGCCACTCCACCAATCACGGGCTTCCCGGAGTCGCTGCAGGAGGCTGCTCTCCTACGTGCATATGACGTGTACTCCATGGAGGCCCTGCTGAGGAACATACAGGCATTGCTGCGCGTTGCGGCCGACGGCGCCAGGCACCATGAGAGACAGGTGTCCCTAGAAAAAGGTGCGCCCTTTCTCCTTCATTACAATCGATAGATCGCTCACTCAATCAGTCCATCAAAAGCTTTTCTATTCGCTTTCAAGTTGCAGGTCGCAGCATGTCTTTCATCGAGCATCAAGCTCGACAGTGCACGCTAAAATTGCCTTTAATGACATCGTTGACATTGTTATGGTGTTCCCTTAGCCAATCCTTACTGAGTCGGCCGGTTTGGCCGATGTAGACTTTATACACAAAACAGATATTTCGTAGACGACACGCTGAAGACAGCGCGTGAAGTGCTGTCCGTGCCTAGCTTTACGCTTGGCGTGTACTGTCGCGATTTGTGTGTAAACCTGTTTGCTATAAATGTTACTTGGTATATGGAGCAAATCAACCCTCTCCAGATAAATTATCGACGTTTCCGCAGTTTTAAGTGCCGGTATAAATCGTGTCAAACGTTCAGTGTTAATGTGATGCGAGAAAGAGGTGACCTTCCTCGATTCGAATACCAGGGTGGGATCCTCTTATGAGCGGAATGTGTGTGCATGTGTGATGTAGATTTTTTAAAATGTTCAGCATGAACTGGCTTTGCATTGGCAATACAAACATTTTGTTAATAGTCAAAGCTGTGTTTGCGTACCTTGTATGCCTCTTTGTCTCGGTTAGTTTCAGCGCTCATGCAGCCCACTTGATTATTGCACTTGGCAAGTTCAGAATTCGGTCTCCCCGACAATCCACTTGGCCTTGCTTGAGAATCATTCTTGTATGGGCCTTTCGCATGGCTCGTAAACCAATGTCGCAAGCGATGGCTTGTTTAGAAGGATTAGGTCCTTCAGAGAGGCGACATAGCGACATTGTGCTATTGAATTAGTTGGTATCAGGTGTTGTGTACTCCCACAGTGGAAACGTATTATCATATTTGTCCATAAAACGTTAGGTTCAATGCACGGATAGCACATACAGCACTTTAAATGTCTATCTATACCTCCAATTTAGTCAGAGAACCAAAAAGGAAAGTCTTCGAGAGTTCCTTATGTGGTTGCCTAAGGAAATGCAAAGGCGGAAGGTGTTGACATTGTATAATGAAGAGGCTCTTGCCATTCTCCTTTCGAACCCTCAGTCACGTAGGGAGCGTACTCATGTACTGTGGTGACCTTGATAGAATTAATTAATGTCTAAGCAATTTCTATTTAACGTCATGATCACATTGGGAATCACTAAGGGGTCGTTATGATGGGAAGGGCGAATGGCGTCTGGATGTCGGGTCCTTCCCTAGGAGCATGTGATGAAGGCTGGCTCTCTGTACTACACCTACGGCTCACTCACTCACTCACTCACTCACTCACTCACTCACTCACTCACTCACTCACTCACTCACTCACTCACTCAGTGAATTAAGCATTATGTCTTCTAGCATTGCTACAGCTCAGTTATGGGCTTCCTATGGTCACGTGTCACTTTTTGGGGCCTGCCGCGGCGGCGCCGTTTTTTTTTTTTTGACACGGTCACTGCCAACTTTAAAGTTAATGTCAACATTCTATGCACGAGGCTTTCGCCTTAATAATTTTTCTCGCGTTTCATCCGCTTACGCTCATTGAGAAAATCGCAATGCTCTTACTACGCCTTACCTGTAAAGCGTGCACCCCAGCAACAACATTCACACAACAGGAGAGCCACCTTTACAGGTGCCTTCACGCTTGAAATTTACTAGACTTACTTGTAAAGCGTGCATTACTGCAATAGCACTTACAGAGCAGCAGAGCCAACCTTACAGGTGCCGATCACCGTCATGTAGGGCGAATCAAGTAATATACGAAATATTATAAGTACTGATTAGGCGACTTAGTGCAACTTATTATTTTATTTTATCGCAGCCGAGCTTGGAATGGAAATTCTACGTGAACGGGAGCTGCGCGAAAAGGTGGAGAAGCAACTCGCCGAGGAACAGAAGTTTAGAGGTGAGGCGGGCCATCCCGCATTTACCGCTATATCACCCCTTTAATATCAGCCATCACTGATGAGCCTGTAAGTTCACGTGCCCGTGAGTATTTGTGTTGGCGCTTATGTGTGAGGACGCACGTATGTGTTATTGACTTACTCGCCTAGCAAAAAAAAATCAAGAAAGTCGGGCATAGTCAAGTCAAATTGTTGTTTACGAATACGCGAGAGGTATGGTTTCGCACGTAACAGCTACTCGGCTGGTTCCTGGTAAGACCACTGTCCTCCCTTAAAATCAAAACAGCGTGCTTGTATAACATGATTACGATCTCTGAACGTCGCAAAAGAGAGAAGGCGATAAAAGAGAAGAGATACTTAAAGTTATTCACGTATTGAACTACAATTTCATTCTGTGTCGCGCATGGATGGTGTGCGACTGTGCAAGTGCATATAAGGTGAAGGATTTCAAAAGAAACTGTTGGAAGTTCGTCACTATGTGTCCTTTCTTCTGTCGCCTCGTGTCATTTGTGCTGTTAAAAAAATCGTTATCCACAAATCAAGTTGCGCATAGAACTGAGCATACACAAGATTCAGATAACGTTCCCTTTGCTCCTAACCCGTTTTATTCCGCAGTGCTGTACCAGCGGCGCCTGCGGAGAGAGCGTAGGTCACGACGCAAGGTTCAGGAGCAGCTCCAAAACGAGATCAAACGCAGGCTCAAGGCGGAGGAAAGTCTGCGCGAATCTTCGGCCGACACCGCGCGCTTTGTAGCCGGTCAGTGGATATTGTTTTTTTTTCTTCTCTGCAGCGATTCCTAGACTCTGACGCTGCAAAATCACTGTCTCATGGAAGTTTCTTGCAATACCCTTTTCATTTCCAATAACTTATTTCTCACTTTCAGAAGCCACGTTACAGCTACGGATGATGAATTCGTTGGTACAATAGCCTAGTATTTCTACCTGAGGCCAGTTTATTATTATTATTTTCTTTCACATTGTGCGGTGAAAGTTTTGAAAACGTTGTTTCTGTTGAAAATGTCGATGTTGTTTTTCAATACGATCAGTGCGGTGAAGAAGATCGGCGCTACCCATGGAGGCTGGGTGAGCTACTCGCGGAGAAATAACTTTGTAAAGTTAAATTCTAGAGACTGTTTCCGTTGTCCTTATAAACGAAGCGTCTTGCCCTAACGGCCTGTTGTACTGATGATAAAACAAAGCGTACAGTTGTGCTAGTATCCTAACTTGAATATGAAATTGAATAACTTCATTCGATACTGATGCAAATGGTCGCTATCTACAAATATGAGTGTATTTTAATAGTTTACGGATAACTCGAGCACTAAATTGTACCCTTGTTTGTAGATTACAAAATTGGTGCAAAATGCAATAAATGTCATAATCGATGCGCAAAACAGCAGAACACGAGAGCTAACGTAGTGCAGCGGGCAAAGTCACTCAATGATACTACCCGTACCAGCTATGCAACGGTAATTCGATCTTCCTGAAGCGTTCCGGGCATACGAAGATCTGTATATTTGTTCTTGATGCTACACTTATGGTTTAATGCTAAAATAATGAGTGCGGGGATGTGCACAGTGTTTATATATTTGTTTGAAAGCAGCTGTTTAATATTCCACAACTATTCCAAAGTATTACATTTGATCTGACTCTCTTCTGACATTATTCGATTCGTGTGCTACTGTCTTTAAAATCGCTATTCGTATACCCCCACTCAAAGTACATAGGTATGATGCCCTTTCAACTTCATCTCATCTATCACTCCTCAAGTTCCGCTTCGCGCAGCTGAGAATCCCCCATTCTGAACACAAGATAGACCATTTTACCCAACGTAAAACTATTATCGGTCTTTATGTGACTTTGCTCAGGCCTGCTCGGCTTAAAATCTAGCATTCTTTTCCAGATTACCTCACACAAAAGTTAGCACAACATACGAAAGCGTAATGGATTGTTGCTTGTTCTGTGCTTATCAGAAAAAAGAATGACTGAAGTACTGCCTTATATTTTGCCGTTCCCGGTCAGAGTCCATGGAATCAAAGGACGGTTCGGACCCGGAATTCAGACTAGACGCCGAACAAAAGATGCACGGTAAGTAAATGTCTACAAAGCTTTCATTGTGACCTTGATACTGCCACGGCGCTCAACGCAAAGCGCATATACGTGTGCGCTAAACTTTGGCCTTTATCTAACTACAGTAAAGAAATTATAGATTACAGGCTGCACATGACACGTTTGGCAAAAATATATAGTGTACTGGAGCATATCATTGAGTGCTCCCATTTAATACTATCTCGATATTCACTACGGTGACCATATATGCCTCTGCGCGGTTGCTAACAAGGTTTTCGGTCCGAGTTAAGGTATACAGTCTGTGTGGGCAAAATCTTTGCGGGTTCATTCTGGGAACTGGAGTGTTTATCCACATCAGTTTACGTTGAGGGTAAGGAAAACATATTCATTACAGGGCGACAAAGGTCTCGTACCTTGCATAGATTTTACAAGAAAATGAAGAAAGCAGCTAGACTTCGTATGCTATGTCTTGCCAAAGTGCATGGTTTGGCTGCCGTTTCAACTGCTTTATCATTTTCTACGAAGCACTACCTTAATTATCATTTTTTTTTACCTAAAACACCTCCTGTTTTCTTCATCCACTCCTTCCTCGTCATATTTTATTCTTCTATTGGGGCTTTTATCTTTCTTTTTTTTGTATATGCTCTTCTTATGCACTCCTCCTTCTTTCCTGCCTTTTTTTTCTCTAAGCTACCTTTTACCGCCCCATCGCATTTTCTTTTTTGCTCTTCTTCTACCTCCTCATACTTATCTTCATCTTTCTACTTCTCACTTTTTTTCTTTCTCATCCTGTTTTTCTTTCTCCCTATCATTTCCTTCTTTCATTTCTTGTACGTTCCCTCCTCTGCTGTGCTTACTTTACCCCCGTTTCTTACCTTATCTCACTTTCTGTCTGTCTGTCTGTCTGTCTGTCTGTCTGTCTGTCTGTCTGTCTGTCTGTCTGTCTGTCGCCCATCCTCACCCTACCCTGTTGCGTGCTACGTACCGAGGTCGCCTGTTATCTAATCATCCGTCGTATATGTCTTACATCTCACGGTCTGCATACCTACCTGTGCGCAGACTGCGCCATGTCCGTCTACGCTCCGGAACCACCACGGTGCAGCAGCCCCGGGAGGTAGCGCGGTCGCGACGCCGAGCGGTTCTCGCCGCTGGACGCCGGTGGCGGCGCCTCCTCCTCTGCTTAACGGCACGGAAAGTGGCCAATCGCTCCACACCGTGGTCGGCTAGGAACGACGCCTCGCGGAAATCAACCAAGTTCGTACGCATAGCGATCGAGTGGAGCCGAAAGGAGCTGCTATAGAGTGACATGTGTACAAGTGCGTCTCCCGTCGTTGTGCGCCAGGAAGAACGGCAAGTCCTCGCTTCTGTTTCCTCGTAGTTTGTCAAATAAAACGGCATTAGCCTACGCAGCAGATTCAAAGGTTCTCAGTTTGTTACTCGCACTTCATCGCCGCGGTGCGAAAACCACCGTTTTTACGCTCCACTTGTCCGGATGCGACGCTGACTTCGTGCATTCTGCCAAACTGCATTTGGCGTCATGATTGCTCTTGCTCAGGTCGAAAACTGCATAATAGAAGTGTCATGGTGCTTAATTCTGTGTTAGACATCCTAGCGTTAGCCCGCGACACGTTGAAGTGACGGGAAGAGAGAGCGGTCAGCTCGTAGCTTTGCAATATGCAGCACGCGATACAACCCACGCTACATGGCACTTCAAGCACCTTCGCACCGAAACTGTCTGGCCGGAAATCTTGGGAACGAGAAAGTGTTTGTCATTCGTTTTTGGAGTTCCTTGCGCCCCATCAGTTCGTGCCGTGCATGCATGAAATAAGATGTGGTCAGGGAAGCCTTAAAGTAGAATATGTCGTATGCAGAATTTCTCGAGCGTAGAATATCATGTCAACATTAGTGTGGTTGTGCCCAAAGAGTACAGGAGGCATTGAAGTATAGCAGCATGATAGTAATTGTGTTACCATCCACGTGTGTATAAGTATGACCACTTTCGGGATATCGTTCGCGACAGGCCATCTTTAGGCCGCACTGCATGGCCTAAAGAAGGATTGTGTGAAATGTAGTAAAGCTGATGCCATTATTACCAAAGGTCTCCTTTATAAGACAGCTGCGATTTTTTTTTTAAATTCACGATACAAGTGACTTCTCTGAACGGCTAAACCGAACACAAAACGATGTGCATCGTTTTACTGTTACATCATGAACAACGAGTCGACTCAAGTGCAATACCATTAGCGTAGTTAGCATAGTTAGCGTAGTTAGTTAACAGTTTTGATTTAAACTTCCCTGTCCACAAACCGCAGAACAAAATAGGCAATATCGAGTTATGTGGTGTGGGAATTGAGCAGCATATCACACTTACATTTTACTGCAGCTTTCGTCGTAATCGCTTCATACCACGAGCAAAAACTGCGCAGTGATTTACACTTCGAATTCGGTTTTCTCAATAGCACCTCGTGTCAGACTTTCCTATACAATTTAACATTTATAAGGTAAGACACTAAGAGCGCATCCTTGCAGAACTTCTTGCCTCTGAGAACATGTGATACATCAAGCACGGAGTGGGCGGTATTCGCTTCTTTTTGCGTAAGTTATTCTAACAACTTATAAGGATGCTTCGTGTTCGCAATTACGATTTACAGCGTATCGTTACGGGGCCGTGCTGAAGAACAAAAAAAAATTTAAAGAACGGAATCTTTTCTGTACGTTCGGAAAAACGAATAAAATCAAGGAAACAGGTTTGCCTTATAACCTTCTTAGCGAAGGGGACGAGGGAGGAAAGAGAAAGGCGATGGGATATTTTTAACCAAACTCTCGTTGAGAACTCGAAAGTTGTCAGTTGTGTGCGTACGTGACGAAAGCCCCGTCTTCGGCGAACTAGAGACACAGCGCGGCGGCGTCTGATTTACGCCTCAATTCACTTCATTACGAAAACAAAACTCTCCCTCGGGCAACTGGCACTGGCAAAAATAAACAATAACAATACCATAAGGGGTTTATCATACGTGCGTGGAACTACAGCCTACGCAGCCAATCTCACTTCTCCTCCAACCACTATGGAGTATCCTCTAGAGTTAAGACAAACCCACGTGGGAGAGAGAGGGCGCGACAGAGACAAGCTCCTCGACAAAGATCGCGCGACTTCACCTCGCATTTAATCAACGCTGTGTTCGCGCAAGAGCACCGAACGGAGGTTCCCAGAAAAAAAAAAGAAAGAAAGAAAAGCACCGCGTTCTCTGTCTCCTCTCCGAGAAACTACAGCGGTCGAGAACTAAGAGAAAGACCCAAGCAGCGGCGGCGAGCGAATGAACGCGATGACGTCGAAACGCGAGAGCGCGGCTGCGAGATCAAAGGGCGCTGTCGAGCTCTCGCCCGCGCTGCCACCGCCGTCGAGTTGTTGTTCGTCGCAGCGACGAAAAGCCGAGCGCGCCGAGGAGGTGCCGCGGCTAGCTCGCTATCTAGCTAGCCTCTTGCCGACTCGTTGCTAATTGCATTGCGCGCTACCACCCTCTGTCGCAACTCGAATAAACTAACTTGCTGTCGCACGTGTTCTTTCTCGGTTATCGTTTGGCTCGCATGTATAATGCTCGCGAAAAGGAGGAAGGAGAAGAGGGGAGGATGATCGGATGCTAGTCTCGGAGAGTCACACTGCGCCTCCGTCCGCCCGCCCGCATTAAAACTGGAGCGGCAGAGAAACGGGACGCGGGGCGAACGAAATCCAATTGGGGAGAAGAGTCGTCGTCGTCGTTGTAATTGTGAGACTCGTACCGGCGATGATCCCGATTCAGACTGACGTGCGTGTCGGCGGCTCTCTTTTGAGGAGTCGACCTCGCCCGATGGGATTAGCGCGCGCGGCCAGTGTCTCTCTGTGTGCTCGCTGCTGCTCCGACAGGGCACGAATGGGGAGGGGGCAGCAATTAGCCCGGCTTAGGGGAATCGAAGAACTCCCCCGCACCGACTGGCTCCGTCCTCCCTAACTTCCTCCGATTGCCCGTGGGAAACTTCTCTCCCCCCACCTCGTCCTCTGTCGCTCACTCCCTTATAGCGCCGGGGAATCGAATTATTGGCCTCCCAAATGAAGTCGGAGCGCGCGCGCCGAGAGCGACTGCGAGTCGCGCTTCCGAGGCCGGCGACGTATGCGCGGAGGGTGAAAGTTGTCGCTGTTCGCATTGAGACACCGCACGACGCGATTGCGTGCAACCCCCCCCCCCCTCCCCCTTTTGTATTGCTATGTGGCTCGTTGAAGCGCTGGCAGGATGAAACAAGAGGCGCGGCTTAGATGCGCGGCTCGCTGACGTGCATGTGACGTGAGCGCGAGCCACTTTAATCCGTTAGGTATAGATTTACTACTTTTGTGAAAGCTTAACTATAATTTTGCCGCCATAAGTCATTAGCGTCTAGAAAGGTACGAGTGAGCAAAGGTGGGAAAAATAATTTGTCTGCATGCGACAGTTGTGCACAGCAGCGCGACTTGTACGTTATTATTACAGCTGCCAACCAGACTCGCCTAATACAAATGCGAGACTTGGTTCCTTCAAGTCTAATGGAATACAGGCATGTTACTCCAGCCTAATAACATGACGAGGCTGCAATGGTCCCACTAGTAGGACCGTGAGGTGACCCTGCTATCCTCGCCCAGCGCTATGACCCCATTGGAGGTCCCTTTATGCCTTCTGTAGTTGACATCCTCCGCACGCTACGCATCTGCTCCGTCACTTCGTTCCGCTTTTGCACCTTTCGGTGTATCAGCGACAAGCTTCCTGATGAGCTCAACCAACAGAATTCTTCTTAGAGGTGTGGGTTCACACTCGGCGTACTGTCGTATCTCCTGACCGCTACCTTTTCTCAAGAGTCTTGCGTGTTGAAGCCAGTCGTTATGCCTCGCGTTATGAGCATTTCTGCCATTTGCCTCTTCCTAAACTTGCTACAGCATTTCTTTTAAAGTCCCATGCTTTTAATACTTCATTTCTTTCATGTTCAATCAAGATCTGATCATATCGTGAATAGTCTATCCATAAAGGGGGCTTTTGAATGCTTTTGTTAAGCTTCATTTTCACCCACAGGCCCCTTCAAAGCCGCATCGCTTCTTTTCCATGTCACCCTGATGCACATAGCATTGAGATCCTGCCTTACTTGTTTTTCTAGGCTCGCAGTACACATATGCTAGTGCTTCACTGCGCGCTGGTATGTAGGTCTCTTCGGCTAACTCGCTTTTACCTGAATATTGAGAGTTATGCATTTGTATCGCGATCGCAGTAGCAGCCTAGTGCTGTCAACGTGCCCTAGCGTACAAGTCTGCTGTTCTTCAACAGATCCTCGTCTTTGAAAGGAACATAGAATCAGCCAGAAAGTGTGCAAAGTATGCGTTATATTACAACAAAACTTGATACTACGAAAGCGCGAGCTTCTAACGCCAGTAGTGTCGTTATCACCGTACGATGGCATAGCCGATAACATCTCTTACCTGAGCTTGTTGCTAGTTGCTCAGTAAATGCCGGTACAGCAGCCACCAGATCTTTCTGAAATTTGGTTTCGCTTTTCCGAGTGTCCTCGAGAACCACGGCACCCTTTTACACTGAGGGCGACGTGCTGTCGGTTGTAACCGACGTCGCCACCGCGACAGTTAGAAGTAGGTCGCGCTCCGCCGTTCTTTCTCTCATTTTTTTTGTCGGGTATTTCATGCGAGAAAACACGAAATAAAGTTAAATTCACGCAAGCGAAATGTCAAGCACTAAGGGTAATCCTCACAGATGGTGGCAGGAGCCTTGCGGTACACCTAATGACCATACGCCCATCACCGCTGAGAACTCTGGCTTCACGTTTGCTACACTAGAGGACAAACTCCTGTTGTTGCTGAGCACGGTCAACATACATTTTTCGACTACTCAGGGACCCTCAAGTCGTCGGAAAAGTCTGGCAGTCCGAAAAAAAAAAAAACGAGTGTGTGTTTGTTATTCCTCCTTCATGCAAGTAAATACTATCGCGGTAGGCTCTAACCGGTAGGAAAGGTATGCTACAAAACCACTGCGGTAAAGTCTATATCGAAGAATTCGTCGCAACTACATTTTAACCTTTGGTACGTTTAAAACGGGCGAATAATAATGATGTGTTGCCGACAGGACATGGCGGGCCCACGTGCGCATAATTAAGGAACATGCGCTGCGTTCTATGACATTGGCTCCTTCCAATGGATAGTGTGCTTCACAGTGTACTGCCTTTGCAAGTGGCGAAGCTAACTTTTGGAAACCGCTACGGTGGCAAACAAATCGGCACGCGACAGCGTTGGCTCCAGGCTAA
The DNA here is from genome assembly GCA_013339685.2 of Hyalomma asiaticum. Classification (NCBI taxonomy): domain Eukaryota; kingdom Metazoa; phylum Arthropoda; class Arachnida; order Ixodida; family Ixodidae; genus Hyalomma; species Hyalomma asiaticum. The sequence continues at coordinate 23,953,368 of CM023483.1, forward strand.
AGGATAACGTGGCAGCGGCTACAGCTTCAAATAACAATATTCCGGACATGTAATCAGAGCTCGAATAGGATAGTGCTCGAAAATCGGATGCCAAAGAGTTTCGGCGGTCGAAATTGCAGACGTCCTCAGCCTAGATAAGCCATGTGGCATTGCCACGCTCCCTTCCCTCGCCACCATGTTCTCCGATTTCTACCTCTCAAACTTTTCAGGTCTCTTACAGCAACGTCGAAGAAAACAGCTTCGACGACGGGAGACGCCGTGTCGAGACAATTCAAAATATCCGCAGAGGAGCAGCTTTTCTCTTTTTGTTACAGCAACACGTGCTCCTCACGCACCATCGAAGAAGAGTGCCCGATGTACTGAAAGAAAAAAAGAAAGGCAAAGAGCTAATTACTGAGTTTAATCAGCTCTCCCAGCGAAGACAGGAAGCTCACCTCCAACATACCTCACACAAAACTCCTATAGTTAGGCTTCTCCCGCACTAACGGAGGCACTCCGCATCTCCGCGAAGCGGAGGCACAGGGACTCTGGTTGCGCGCAACGCGGCGCAAACGCGCGCACGCGCGCGCCCGGACGACGCACGGAGCAACAGGACACAACCGGGGAACCGGCGATAAACACGATCAACGCGACAATGCTCTAGGCAAAGAGCAACAACGGCGTAAGCAAAAGAGAAGACACAACAGGGAACGACGGAAGGGAGGGCTGGTGTGCGTATCGCTTCCGAAAACGGCTCCTTTTGTCGCCCTCGCCACCAGCCGGCAGCTGAAAGTGACACCCGGAGATTTTAATGAAGCTGCGCCCGGGCCGTGCGCGGTGAGGGCTCCCGGAGTACACCGACAGACACAAAGGGAGGATAGATCCTCTTAATTTTTCCACCCATTGTTTTCTACCTCGTCGATGATTCGATACACACTCGCAACGCACGCAGCTATAATAGCCAGCCTAGAGTGAAGAAGAGGAGCTGCTGCTCGCGAGGGCACACACAACCACGTTCCCGTTGAGCGCCGTGGCCGACGCGCGCTTCGCTCGCGTTTCCCCCCGCGTCGCCCGCAAAACAAAGGGATTTTTCTTTACGGACCCGGCGGCACGCGGGAGTGTGTTTCCTTTTGTGACGCGCCAACCACCCCCACTTCATCCCATACTGTATATACATATACCGCCGCCGCTGCCACTTCACATACAAACGGCCTCTTATTCCACCCCCTCCCCCCCCCCCTTTCCTCCGCACGCGCTTTTTTTTTTCTTTCTCTCTCTAGCTCTTATCCAATCTCTCGAACACCACGCACCCGTGAGCACAAGCAGAGGAGGATGAGGAGACAGTGATGGCGAATGCATTCTCACTTCTTCGTTCTTTGTCTCAATAATTGGGAATTAAAAATACCGGGTTCCCCCCTCTGTCTCTTGATCGGAGCAGACGATATGCGCACTTTACTTTTCTTTTTTTTTTTCTTGTCGTCCGCTACATGCCGCCGGTGGCGCTGCAAGCGTTGCCAAAGGCACGTTTGTGTATATTACGCGGCGTAACGGTATCAAATCGCGCGTCCCTTTCTTTGTCGCAAACGCACGCACACAGGCACACTAGGTAGAGAGGGAGAGAGAAAGAAAGAGCGCGACGAAGGAGATTGTATATGTTTGCCGCTCCCGCGGCTCCGAGACGGCGCCGCCATTATGATTAGCGCTATTATTCGACCTTTCGCCGCCAGAACGAAGCACTTCCTTTCTTTCGCTTTTACTTCCCGCAACTTCTGGCAAGCATTCGATGCGAAAGCGACGGCGGCTTCGCTGTCAATGAGAAGACGAAGATGATGCCGCAGAGCAGAGGCGACGCGAAGGGATCAACAACAACAACAATGAAAAAAATGTAATCGCCTTTTGTACCATGGAGCCACCATTTTTCCTTTCCCCTCCCGCGCGCGCAGACTCCGTCACGTGCGTCGTCGCCAGCAGAAATAATTAACTAACAGCGTAATTAGTTTTGGCGACCGGCTGCCGCGAGCGTTTGTGTCGGATGCCTCTTCCATAAGCGGAACGGCGTGGCGAGGAGCGGTGGGGTTGCAGCGTTAAGACAAAAGAAAATTGCGTGTGTGTTGCGTGCCAGTTTTCCAGCGTCTCCGCCGTCGTTTCAAGCCTCCGCGGTAGCGTTCGAGTGGCATTAGGTTGCAGTATACATATCTGCTGCTCCTCGCCGAGAGAGTTGACGTCGCCTAAGAGAATAAGGGTTAATTTTAAAAGAGAAAGCAACTTCAACCTGCCTTGCGAGTGAGCGGTACATCACGCTCTGGGTTCGGACGACAGAAGAGCAGCAGCAACTTTCCCTGTTATATACGCACACTTGGCTGCGGCGCCTGCAGATGGGCGTGCTGTACAGAAAGGCGGCGGTATATAGCAGAGCGTCGCTCTATACAGTGTCGTTGCTACACAGTGCGCGGTGCCAAGGAAAAATAAAAAAAAACATAAAAACAGGAGGAGGGGCTTGGCGACGCTTGTCGGAAACCTTTAATGAGCTGATACTGCCGCCTTTTTGAGACAAGCGCTGTTGTCTGCAGGTGAAAAATTTTGTCTCCGCGCGAACCGCCTCTTCGCGTACACCGACGACGATGGGAAAAGCGTAGATACGAGTGCATATACAAACACAAACGCACGCGAGAGCAGTTGCGTGCTTTTATAATATTCTGCGCGCTCTCGGCGCAGTGACGAGGCTCGCGACGACGGCTCCCGTCAAAGCCTGCCTCCTACGCTGGACAGGTGTACGCACGCTGCTCTTGGTGCGGTAGGACTGTAGCCGCGTGGCTTCAACGCGACGTGGCCAAAGCTGTATACATTACTGCGTCGGTGTGTGCAAGAATAAAGCTCAACGCGGTGTCGCGAAGAGGAGAAAAACAAGAGTGGGGACGGGGATTCCATGGGACGTGCGTGTGCATATGACAGCGATGTCGACGCATCCTAACATAACGCGCTAAGTGGGACCGACAGCGTGTAGGAATAAACAGTATACTTTCTTTCTACCTTGTACAGGCTATACCCTCTCGTCGTTTCTCTATTTGCCCGCAGCTAGCGCGCTCGCGTGAACGTTTGCGTGGGTGCGTCATTGCAACCACTTTTTCGGAGATGACAGGCTTGCGCTTTTGAAGGTGGCGTGAGTATAGACCAGCGCTGCGCGCGCTGAGTGATTAATCGCGCGCAGCTCGACGTCTCAGCAAGCAGGCATGCAAGGCAGCTGAAGTCACGTTTATAGTTAACGGGCTCGGAAAGCGGTTTCTACTTCGTAACCAAGCAGGTTGACCACTGGTCTGTCCGATTGATTGATTGATTGATTGATTGATTGATTGATTGATTGAAAAGCTGTGTTAGAATAGGTCAGTGCGAACGAAAATGGTTGTAGTGTTAAGGGCGCGGTCGCCCCTCGTAGATAAACGACTACAAGACGTAACATAACTGTCTGGATTCGAGACGGGGAGAGGTTAGGCGTGTGCGAATGTCAAATTTTTCTAATACGAATATCCAGCTTCGAATACCGAATCGAACAGCACTGAAGTGTGCCTTTGGCAACAGAATTTTATAATTTTAAGACACAGCACTAATAATCTAACCATAAAACGTGAGACTACCAGAAATAAACTGTATGCACCAGCTTCTCAGATCATAGCCACATCGAAGAACTATCACAGCATAAAGATGGGATAAGAAATACTAAGGCCAATCATGCAGGAATATCGGTTGTTTCACACAGTCATGCGACTGCAACGATTTACTGGAGAGGCCCTTCACATGGAGGCGGCTGCAAGTGGCACAGCAGCACGTTTCTTCATCTCCTTCTGCTTTGTTTCGCTTTTTAAATTTTTATTATGATTATTTTTTTACGGTAACAACGTCCAGTGCGTCAACATGGCTATGGCGCCGACAGCGCTGCTGAGCACGCAGATGTAAATTCTTTCGTGATAACGCATGTTGGGAGCGACAAGATGTACATGCTCTATAGGGACCCTCATTGCCCGCCGTCACGCCCTGCACTGCCGAGGTTTACCCGTACAGGTATCTTAGCCTCTACATCCACGGGGAAAAAAAAAAAAAAAAAACGTAGAAGATCAGCCATCTTCCGCAAGATGGCTGGATCACATGCTGAAGCTTTTGGAATACCCGAATCAACTGGAATATTAAAAAAATTTGAATACCTCTTTTCCGAATCGAATATACGAATACCGCAGAGACGTAGTATTCGAGGAATATTTGAACGCCCCAATATTTAAATGGTATTTCAAACACTAATGGCGACGCATTGGAAGTGTAGTGCGACCTATAGATTGGAAATAAAAATGGACGGCGAAAGATACCCGTCCTGTCTTCCGCAAACAAAAGCGCACTGTCCCTTTTTGAACGAATTCTAGTTCTTCGGTATCGCATTTCGGATAGGAGGTCCACATAGCGCAACCATATTCGAGAGTCGGACGAACGAAAGCTTTGTATGCGAGAAGTATGGTTGCTCGACGAGCAAGAAACCAAACTACGATGAGGAGTAGTAAGTATAACTGATGGGCACTTTCTAAATGCCAATACCACGATATTATTTTGAGGCGCTCCCTGTATAAAGGAGGGCACAAGAGTAATTTTGATCACTTCGTGTTCTTTATAGCATGCACGTAAATTTAAGTGCGCGGGTGTTTGTCTGTATTTCACCCCCATCGAAATGCGGCCATCGAGGTCGGGATTCGATCCCGCGACCTCCAGCTTCAAGCTACCAATGCGGATTTATACGATGAGAAGCAAGAAACCAAACCTTGCACAGTATAAATAACATCTTGATGGCTATTGTCACTGCTAATACCAGTGTGTTTGATTTGTTCTGAGAATGTTTTTATTGATTATGTGTAACGGCGGCGCTTTCTTCAAGGCCAGGAGACTGCAAAGGAACGGCTTGCGACAACGCGGGTGTATTACGCAAGGCCGCGCACCATATTCAAAGTCCTCAGCAGCGTGAAGCCTATTTGGAAGCTTCAATTAGTGCAGGGTTTCGCTCGAAGCTCTTAAGCGCGAAACGAAACAGAACGTCCGGGTTGACGTGGTAGCAACTCGTTTGGGTACGCGTGCTACATGTGTGTGGTGGTCTCTGACCAATAGCTTCCTCTAGATTGCATTGCTTTGCCACGTCCTTGGAGCGTTTCGAAACTCCTCGGCGCGCAACAGTCGTCTTCATCTACAAGCGCATTTGTCCTCCGGAGCTCGCATTCCTCTCTGAGACACACATAACATCTCCGGTTCCACTGACGGGGCATGTACGCTTGCGCATAATAAAAGACGCTGTCTCTGTTATTTTCCATAGTACCCCAAATTTAACCGTAAAAACTCCGTCGTGCCACTTCTAACAGCGAAGCTGTTTAAGCTACCCGTAGTTTGTCAGGCATCATGCGATGCCACGGGACAATCCGTACCGTGATTTGGCGGAAACCTGTCACGTGACACTGCGTTAGGTGATGTTGGTGGGAACATGTCCCGTGACGTTGCGTTACGTGATTTTGGCGCAAAACATGTCACGTGACACTGCGTTACATGATTTGGGCGGAAGCATGGCACGTGACATTGAGTTACGTGATTTGGGAAAAACATGTCACGTCACATGTGCGTTGCGTGATTTTGGCGGAAGCATGTCATGTGGCATTGTGTACGTGATTTGAGGAAGAACATGTCACGTGACATGTTCTCGCCAAAATCACGTAACGCAATGTGACGTGTCATGTTCCCGTCAAAACATCACATGTCTATCAAGCGACATGTTTCAGTAAACTATCGGCCGTATATAGTTTGTCAGGCATCATGCAATGCAACGTGACAATCCGTACCGTGATTTGGCGGAAACCTGTAACGTGACACTGCGTTACGTGATGTTGGCGGGAACATGTCCCGTGACGTTGCGTTACGTGATTTTGGCACAAAGCATGTCACGTGACACTGCGTTACATGATTTGGGCGGAAGCATGGCACGTGACATTGAGTTACGTGATTTGGGAAAAACATGTCACGTCACATGTGCGTTGCGTGATTTTGGCGGAAGCATGTCATGTGGCATTGTGTACGTGATTTGAGGAAGAACATGTCACGTGACATGTTCTCGCCAAAATCACGTAACGCAATGTGACGTGTCATGTTCCCGTCAAAACATCACATGACTATCAAGCGACCTGTTTCAGTAAACTATCGGCCAGTTTCGCTGTTATGTGGCCTTGCGCGACCTAGCGGAAGCTGCGTACATTTTTTGCCCAGCGTAACTGACGCCCGTTCACGTCCACGTCAACCAGATACAATGAAACGGCAATGATATAGTGGTTAAGAGAAAGAAATAAACGAGAAAACTGACATGCTCGCATGGAAAGCTGAAGTTTGGCCAGAGTTCATCATACAGCGAACACGAACAATACCCATGAGCTCCGAAAGCGCGTCATAATGCCGCGGAAGATATGTCTAGCAAACCGCTTCGGTTCCGTCTTCTTTTCTTGTCCAGTCACACGTATCGCCATAATCACGGGTAGCCAGTCTGACCTTATGTCTTCGTCGCTAAAATGTCATATTTAATATGCGAGGAGGTCTCCGTCGCAGCTGGCTGACAAGCGATGGTCACGCGGTGAAAAGGGAGCATAAAAGAAGAAAAAAGGGAGTCGCGCGAAGAGGACCGTGTCATCTGAACATGCATATATGTCAAGTCCGCAAACACACGCGACGAGGCCACGAAAAATACCGCGAAACAAATTGAGGCAAACGAAAAAGTTTTAAAGGAAAAGAAAAAAGAAGACGGAGCGGCTGTTCAGATCACGAACAGCCGATGGACACGGGGCGAAGCCGGGTCAGGCGGGCGTTACTATCTTTTTTCTTTTTTTTCCGATCAGCCATCGCCTGTGCATACGTATCCGGTCGACTCTCGATGGAATCCGCCTAAGCAGCACCGTTGCCGTATGCGCGAACTTTTTTACCTCCCACTCTCTCTCTATTCTCGTTCGCTCGTGAATGCGTCGTCCGTGCTTACGTTGAGCAAAGGAGGGAAAAACTCCAATGAGGAGGGGCGAGCGGTTCTGTCCGGCAACAGCAGCAGCAGCAGCCTCACGGCCACAGAGAGAGTGGGTCCTCTTTCTCTCGCGTTCCGTCTAATTAAAGATGGAGGAATCCTTGTGGCGCGCCAGGCAGAGCAGCATCCCGTCCCGTCTTCGCCAACACACACCCCTCCCCTCGCGCCGCTCAGTCAAATTAATCAATCAACGATTTAATGGCCCTGACAGAGATAAACGAGCGCCCCAAACTTGGCAAGAGAGACGGCGAGCAAAACTCTCGGCGAAGCTCGCGTGTGCGTATTATGCCCCCTCCTCAGAACGCGCGGCTCTCGAGCAAAGCGACGAGGAGGAGAACCTTTTTGATTAACGACTTTCTAATTAGTGCCTTAGCCACGGCTTCAATGAAAGAGTAATTTCGGAGCAGTCCCAAAAAACGTCTTCCCGATGCTGCTGATGCCGCGCGTTTCGCTGCCCGCCTCGCATACCGAGAGCGCCCTCTGTCCGTCCATCGCACCCGCTCAGCGTGCGCTCGCATCGTTGTACACTGGGAGCCGAGTGGGACGCATGGTCTGTAACTCTTCGCGCTGAGGGGTTCGACTGCGGTGACGCGTAGGTCGGAGCCTCAGAATAGCCGAGGCTGCGCCGCAGGAACCCTCAAGTCACCTGCGCACATGGGGATATGCGAAAGAGGATGCCTGGTTGTGGCATACCTGCGCGGACTATAAGAAACACAGGAAGCCCAACCGCAACAATACTATCATTCACGTTTCAGGAGAGATGACTGATGGTCAACATATACATCGGATGTCAAATGAGTTCTGCGGCACTCCGCAAGGTGGAGTAACGATTATGAAAGAGAAAATTTCAGGAAGCTTTCACTGAGAAATCCGTATGGATTTCCTTGTAGCCTTGTGCTACAAACGGGTGGATGCTAATTTTCCTTTTCATATACATCGGATGAAATCGCGTTGATAAAATCCCGCGTGAAAAATTTAGGATCCCTTCTCCTACATAGAAAATGGGGACAAGCGAAGATTGGTGCGCGCATCACTTTTTCTTTCTTTCTCTCTCTCCTTCTGTCTGTGTTTCCTTCCATCTTTTCTTCTTTCCGTTTTTTATTTCTTTCTTGCTTGCTTTGTTTCCTACAACATTTCTTTCTTCAGCAGAAAATCCAAGGAAATCATATGACTCAGATACGCAGAATACTCGAAGCGCAAGACAAGGGTGTGGACACGGTGTTTGGCTATAGCTGGAAGTTCGTTCTTAAGAGGGGGGAGGGGGGGGGTTATAAGACCCTGATGCAAAGTAGTTTCGGTCGACACCACAAGAAACTTAGCTAGCGAGTTTGTCACCAAGTAGGAGAGGTTCCTTGCTTTTGGAGCTTGCTTTGGATAATACGATTTTCGGATGATACGTTTTATTCTCAGGTTTCCGTGAAGACCGTATCAACGAGAGTCCGCTGTACATGTTTTTACTTCTTTGTAGGAATAAAGTGATTGTGGTAATTGCTATAATCAGTAGGCATAGCGTGCGAGAAGCTACCGCGGCGCCGCCAGCGAATAAATTTGACCTTACCTGAACTGCGTTGGAAATTTGTTGGAACTACGTCTTAACTAGGGGTGGGCGAATGTTCGAACTTCGAATATTTTTCTAATAACGGTTATCATTCGATTCAAGCTGAAATTTTACTATTCGAACTATTCGAAGTTTGTAATTATGGTGAAAATCTACCATGTCCCCGGACAGGCGGCCCATCTCCACACTTAGTACGCTTCGCCGTATAACTCTCTTGTACTGCGGCAAAACTAAATCTTGTGTACTGCAGTGAAGTTAACACTTGTGTACAGCAGCAAGGCTACCCCTTTTTACTACGGCAAAATTAACACGTCTGTGCCGCGGTGAAGTTAGCCTCTGTGTATTGCGGCGAAGCTAACACGTATGCTACGACGAAGTTATAACTCACGCACTGCATGGTTATCTGTTGGGCTGTTCTTTAGGACTCAACTGCTTTTCTTTCTAGAAATGACATTGTGGTAGTAAGTGCAACATAAATGTTCGTTTTCTTACATGTTTAACAGCACAATCGCCTATTATTTACCATGAAATTATTCGAAAAACATTCTAAGATTATTCGACAAATATAATGGAATTAGCTCGTGCAGGGCAGGCAAGAATGGAGAGGATTGGGAGAGGCCTTCGTCCTGGAGCGGATATGATAGGCTGATGATGATGATTAGACGCGCACCCGGACACTATAATTTAAATTTCATTCGTACCCAAACTTTTGCTATTCGCACAGCTCTAGTTTTAACTATTAGTACGTTTAACATTAGCGGTGTTCCACTAACAGAGCACGGCAAGTGCTTGTGTGTACAATTAAGGAAAACACTGCATCCCGTGAGCGTGGGTCGCGACATTGGCCCCTTCCAAGCCTTTCTATGTTTCACTGCCGAACGTGATTGTATTGGGACGAAACTGAATTTTGGAAATTGCTACAGCTACAAACGAATCGGCACCCGAAAGCGCTCGCTCAGGGCTGTCAGACAGCGAAACGTTGATGCAACAAACTGCGATTTAACGAAATCCTCAATGTAACAAAACATCTTCATTTCGCCGTCCTAGTTGCATTGAAAACCGTGTATCTTTTATCGCTGTTAAACAAGGTAATTTCGTCACACCGGTCTCGATCTAACAAAGCTCTCGGTAATTTCACGCACCTGCTTGAAAATCTCATGGGTAAACCCGAAGAAGGTTGGCCGAAGTCGCCTGCAAACGTACTTTCGTGTGAAGCATTCGAGTGTACTGCGATACTTAAGCATACGACAATTCTCGCTGAATTCATTCTACACATGCACAACACTGCAGGAAAGAGTGAGGTGCGAACTTTATCGCAACAATCAGCGACAGACGCGCGAGTGCGACTTATCGCCCACACATCTTCAGTCGTCGGCTGAGTAGAGCGTGTGATGTAGCACTGTCATAAGGCGTAATTGTGCCTTTTATTTGGTGGCAGCACAGACGCTTCACGTCTCCGCTCGCTCTGCCGCCTGTTTCTGCGGGGCCGCTTCAAGTGCGCGTTGCCTGTAGAAGCGAAAGCAGTGCGCCAGCGTGATCGCACAGCCAAATGAGAGCCGCGCTGTTGCGCGGTAGTGATGCGGGCACGGAAGGACCCTGCACATCCATGGCAAACCCGCACGTGCGTATGGTACACCGAGCGTCCAGGCACGGCGAGAACGCAGCACACATTTAGCTGCTTCGCTCCGTTTTTAAGCTGCTGCACTTAGGTATGGACGCTTTCTATTGAGATGCAGGTCTATTCTCAAAACCGCTTACGTCAATCTCTACGCTGAAGTATAGACAGCTCGATTTAACAAAATTTGCGATATAACGAAGTTTGTTTCCCCTGCAAGGATGACATTGTTATATATCGATGTTTGAATTCGCTTTCGATAACCGAGGATTCAGAGAATGGAAATTACACACACAGGCAAGTTGCAATGATACTGACCAAAAGCGCAAATTTAGCCGGTGCGCCAATGGACACACCATGTGTACCTGTTGGGATTACCACGCCGATGATTGTTTGCACCCCGATAAAGGGACAGTATACAGCTCGGAAATCTCGTGTGTGTGCATGTGTGGTGAAAATGAAATCGTTTCTTGTACTGACGGAAACGAGCATACTTGTACCCCATAGCAAATGGCGAGCCTCTTTTTCTACGCCCGACAGCCCTTGCCACTTGTTCATTCGGAAGGCCATGATGACACTAGTTTCTGCACTTATCAGACGGACGGATTTTGGCTTAGCCTAGCCATATACCGCTGTAATGCTGGTGGGCACGGCACTGAGAATCGAACCCAGCACCTCCCGCATTGGAGGCGGACACTCCAACCACTCAGCCACCGCTGCGGTTGAAGGTGATGGGCTTGAACAGGTGAGCCGAGAGATGTGCTCGCCTAATGCGCATCATCACAGCGCGACAGGAATGTCAATCGTCACATGATCCTGCACAGGCTACTGGGGAAGAGCGAAGGGAGGCTGGTCGGTGTTGGTGCGCTTCTCTTCCTTTTTCTGAACCGATCGTGGCTGCGCACAACATTCTGCAAGGCTGGTAGCATATGCGAGCCACGCGTCGCATTTTGGAAGTTGTCTGTGGTGGTTGCAATGGGCAATGACTTAGCTAACCTGTTCTATGGAACCCCAGACGGTGATCATGAATTTGGGAACACTGTCACATACCTGGATTTTTTGGAACGAATGCTTTTCAGCTGACAAAACTTTTCTCCCTTAAGGGGTGCGAAAACACAAATGATGCCTCTCCAGGCAGTCACTCTATCAAATGAGCTAGCCAGGAGATAGCACACAGTGCGAAGGCGATCTGTAAACTTTGTCATATTCAGTTCCTAGTTCGTGTCGCCTGTTGATGATGATAGTGCCACTCTGTTCTCTGGAATTGATGGCGACCAACAACAATGTCCAAGCAATCATATTCGCCCTCACACTGCCATCTGTTGTAGCCCACAGGTAACCTCAAATAATGTCTCAGAAAGGCAATAACCAGGGTGTGGAACTAGACCAGAACAAATTTTCAAACTGGGAAGGTTTCATTCTGAGTGCTCTATATGGAGTTTCTTGAGGCATTGGACTAGGAACAGATGGATGCCAATCTTCCGTGTAATAAGATGCGACTGCATATTCTTTGGCCAGCAGTCTTACCTTTCAAATTGAGCGCATTTGCCCCTGCACGGGGGCACACAGTCAGAGTGCCGCAGACTCCCATTTAAGAACTGTGTATGACACCTAGCATACTGCAAAGCAAAACAATCGATACCTGCCTCAGGCCTCTTTTCCTGACAAGAGTGCACTCCCTAGCCCAAACGTACACACAAAGAACATCCTGGCTACTACAGTGCTGGATTTGCAAGCATCTCCTACACATGCCTTGCACCCCACCAGGAATCAATTCATAGACCTTACAAAATTCTCAGCAGTGTCACTCCAGCAGAGAACCTGGCTCCCTTTGGCACATTGCAAGGGGCTGCAAACTGAACACCACAAAAGCATCCTGATGCTTACCAAACAAACAAGCACTGTAACAGCTTTGGCCAGCTCCAAATTCAAGGTTGATTACAGAATCAAATGACGCTGCCAAGCTCAAGGCCCTCTGGAATAAGGTTGCCTCCCTGAAGAGTTATTCGCAAAATAAGGGCTTTCATTTTTATTCTTCCTCTCTCTCTGAATGTTGAGCAACTATATGCTAAATGTGAACTTTTTTGTAGATGACATTGTAAAAGTGCAGCAGCACAGAACGTGCATGAATGAGCCTTATACTGTGTCAGAAAAGTTACAGAAGTTCTGTTCTGACGAACCTAAAGTTTGTCTGTCTGCTCTTACGAGATCAGTTACTGCACCGTGACGCATTCATCTTTCGAAAACAAAACTAGAACTGGTATATAAACAAGACATTACAATCTTTAAGGCATTCTGAGCACTTCCACTATTTAATCTAGTGTTTCCAAGTGGATCACCTTTATTTAATGCATAAATATATGAAGTCTAAAATCGCAACATTTGGCTCCCTTAAGGTTTGTGCTTCAATCACACAACATGGCCCCACAATTTCAAACACAACAGTGTTCAAAGACACAGATAGGAAGACATAGAGGAAGACAAACAGGGAGCAATGCTTTGTCTGATAGCACAATGCCATACTAGATGTTAAGTGGCACTACCTCTACATGCTGCATTGTTTCTATACAGCTTGCTAAATTACAGTTACACTGCCTAAAAATATAGAAATTTTACACTGATAAATTAACATTTTAGTGATGTGGAACTAAGGATGTGTTTGCTAGATTACAGTTACACAACTTAATTTATAGAAATTTTACACTGACAGATTAACATTTTATTGATGTGGAACTAAAGACGTGTACTTGCGGGTAATGACACATGACAATAAGCAAAAAAAAAAAAAAAAGAATAAAAATAAAGGAAGGGGATGCATTATTTTTGCACAATCATCCACAACAACCAGTTCAGAAACCGTAAGAGGACAGCCTGATTTTCATATTATTTTACAATTTACACTGTTCTTGCTAAAACTAATACACCTTCAGCTTTAAAAATCATGACATACAAATAGAGGATAATCCAAAATTCCATTTGCAATTTTTTTTTTGCATGAGACTGCTATAGAGCATAAAGCCACAAAAAAGGGTTACTTCGCTACAGCTTACATGCAACAGTGATGTTATTTTCTCATGGAATTATGCACTGCAAGAAAGTCTCGCAAGTGGAATCTTGGGCATCCCCTATTTGTTTGTTCTACTATCTTCTTGGGCCACTTTGCCCTTGGAGACTGCTTTCCATTTTCTTCACTTCTTCAAGATCGTCTTTGATAATCTTCACCAACTCTGAGATGCCCTTCTGCTGGTTGCTCAGGTGCTGAAATAGATAAAAGCATCCATTTTACTGCAAACATTGCTAATTTCCAGCAGTGCTACATAGTATAACTTTTCAGATGCAGCGCCGCTGTCTCACTGTTCTTCAGAGCACATTTAGAGCAGCACTGCTATACTATATGTATCCGTTATCTTGCACTATATTAATACTGATAAACAGACATGGACATGAGTACAGTTCTAGCATGCATGTTTTGATCTTTGGCTGTAGATGCATCCTTTGGTTTAATTTCCTATTTATTCGGTGTGATGTAGTAGTATTTCCTTGTCTACCACATTTCTGCTGTCTTGCTACCACTTTGCTATGAGAAAAGGTACAGTTTGTAACACTTTGAAGGGCAATTCAGGCAATTTTTTTATTGTACCCTTTTTCATTATACCCCTATCGCACATTTTTCTCAATGCCTGTCTACCTCTTGCGAACACAAAATAATATTAGAACCCTCAATAAAGATTTCCTCTCTTACACTGATATACACATTGTATAAGGTGACTGCTATGCTTCATGGCAAAACGCGCCACCAAGGATTGACAAATAAACAGGCACAACAGGGTGAAGCGCATACGAACAACTGGTTTACTTTTGTGCCATTGACTTTCTTATGCAGAGACAAAAAAATGGAAAAAAAAAAGGCAAAAACATTTAAAGACACATTGCTCATTTGAAACACAAGCATTACGATTCTACACAACAAATGCACACAACCTATCTATGTACAACGTGTAATTTTAGTTGCAGGAAAGTCAATTTCTTTTTGTGATAACGCAATAGAAGGAGAGCTACTACAATCATGACTGGTGTGTATATAAAACACCTCTATTACTTTTCTTTCAATTTGACTGGATGAACGCCCCAGCACCCTTGTATCCGGAAACGACAGTTCGCACGTGCACACTGCGCAGTGACTAGCTAGATTGTTCGGATGGTTTAGTAGAGAGCAGGCACACACAAAAATAAACCAGTTTATAGCATACACTTCACCCTGCTGTGTCTGCTTCTTCGTACTCTGCCAATCCTTGGCAGCGCGCTAACTCATGAAGTCGTACAAACTAGCCCCATCGCAGCTTTACTGCTATGCTTAACTATGCAACTGCTCATACACAAGAATATGGGAGATAAATGTGAACGTTTCTTCTGGTGCAAATTTCTGCCAACCTAACCATCAGAACAAGCATGAGCCCAAGATAGTAATGTTTGTAAACCTGCTGTGCACGAGTTTTATACAAGGTTACAATTTCTTTCACAAAAAGTGTAGAGGGCGGGCATTGCTCATCCATAAGTATTGCCACTCTTTCTTAATGCCAGTAAACGAGCTGGGCTTCCTCACTTCAGTGATAACATTGCAGTGAATTCCCTCTTGGTTTTCCTTGTTAGACTTACCGAGAAAACAGTTTCCTATAAAGCACAACTCTGCCTTGACGAATGTTATGAATGCAGATACCTCCACCTCATTACACTAAAGTACGTGTGCTTTGGGGGTAACTCGCTCTAGCAAGACACCTTTTAGTATAACATCTAATACAGTAAAACATCGATCATTTGAACTTAGTTATTTGAAATCCTACTGAATTCAAATAAGTGCTGTGGTCCCATGGTTTCTAATACAAACTTGACTGGATAATGTGGAGCAGTGGCCTTCGCCAGCCTGGTTAATTAGAAGATTTTAGGCACTACATGGTTCATTCCCAATCCCAACTTTGCTGCAAATTCCTGCAATCCCAAGAAAACAACGGCCTCCTAGAGCCATAAGGCAATGCCACACATCGATGTTGTTGATTTCTAGGTGAAGTGTCTCATCCTCATTGCTGCCATCACCAAAACACACACGTGCGCACACACGCACAGTTATGTCTCGTAGCGTGCCTCGCAAACTGCTGAAATATGTGCCTGCAGAAAAGGTGTGCTTCACTGCAATGCAGCAATGGCAAGTGGCCAGTGCGTCATGGTGCAACCATTTGTCTAATACTCTTTATAGGAAAGGAAAACATGAAGGCGCAATGTACACAGATCTTAGATAACTTGCGCACTGATGTTGCTGATTGAGTGCTTGTCTGTAGTTGCTGCTTCTTAACCTAATTAAAAAACTCGAAGGGTCACATTTTCTAGCCAGCACATAGCTAATTTTGTCAGACAGGCCATTGTATTTTTGTTATCTTCAAAGAGTGGGTAGACAAATGGTAGCATCATGACACGCTGACAGAATGTTGAGAATATGACATGCTGCCCGCCTGTCAATGCTGTGTTGCAGTAGAGCGCACCTCCTCCTTCTGCGGCCACACGTCGGCTGTCTGTGGGGCATACCAGTCTTAAGTTTACATGCCAACTTTCCTGATTTCTGGTCAGTCGTCCAGACTGCATGGACAGGCCACATATTTGTTTAAAAGCCCTAACTCCACCATGATAAAACAACAAAGGACAGCAGTTCTAAACATGTTCTAGCCTTGAGGTGTCCTAACGGCTAACCGGTGGCCCATGCGCTGCTCACTGATGTAAAACGAGAGGAGGCTGCTGCGTCTCTGTGGCCTTTGTTGTTTACGGTTCAGCATGTGATCTTCTCTCAACGAGTGACTCACAAGAACATTTCCCAGTGCAGTGCAGGCACGCAAAGTTAGCGTTGCTGCCGCACAACAATGTTATGCAGTGAAGCATGCAAAGTGTGGGAAGGGGCTACTATAGGTTGCGTCAGTCACCACACCCTGGCCCACACTTTGTGAAACACCCAGTTATGGAGGCTCTCTGGTTGACAGTTATGCCTACAACATACATTATTTATCTTTTTGCACCGGCAGCAACAAGTTTGTAGTAGTTTCTGCTGTCAATCATCAACACTGCTATACAGCACTGCCTCATGGCTCCAAACGGTCGCCGCCTCCATGGATTCATGATGAAATTGGAATACAGTCTTGCGGGAAAACAAGGTATTGGGAGCAACAAGCTAGCTGACCACTTTCAGTTATCAGAGTAACCTAGATTCAATTTTTTTTTGTTATGTTCTGTTTCTGCTGATTTAAAAATATTTTGCACTCTCATTAACGTTGAATTAGCAAGGCTTTACTTATAAATTGAAAGACTGCTTCTTTGCGATTTACCTACACTCTGACTGCTTGTTACTTCATGAAATGGAGGCACGAAACGAACAATACAAATAATTGTTATTTAGTCATGCATTAATAATAATTACCACACAATCTTACCTCTTTGAGCTGATTCAAGGAATTGGGGTCAAAACTGCAGTGTACTGTTGTGTCAGTGAATGTCATCTGGTTATTCTGCAGCTTGATCTGTGACATCAGCTCATTCAAACGACCCTGCAAAAGATTTTAATTCAATAAAATATGCTACATTCTCTTTTACATTACAGTATTTCTCTTTAATACATTTAGAGACTTTCAAAAACATGTGAAAACTGCACTGAAGTGCAATTTTTATGAGTTCTTGCACTGCACAAAGACCCTATAGTGGTGGTATGCACTAAACCGAAGGTCTGTCTTATATGATCACATGCACTAATATCATGTCATTTGTGGCACATAGAGCTTTCTCTGTACAGCCGATACGAAGTATTTTAGAGAACTGCTTGAGATGGTATCTGCAAACATACTTAAGCAGGAAGCCTTCCTGTAGTTTGAATGTGACCGCTCCACTGCCAAGGATGCATTACAACTGACAGCATTGTCCGCAACATCTGCACCAAATCACATTACAAGAAGAGTGAAAATAAATCTGAATAAACCGACTACTGCTCATAATGCATAACTCAAGGTTATGTCCTTCATTCCTTTTCTCATTTAACATGATTTTGATAGTTTGTGTTACTCTTCATGAACACTCGGATAGCAAAGAAGTGAGCCACAGCAACTACAAATGCTTTAGTCTTGTATGATTGTTCTCATCTACATAAAACAAAAACAAAGATAATGCCAACGGTTATGTTTTCATTAGCACTATCAACAAGAAGCAAAGTAATATTCACTTGGTAATTGCAATATAGTGCCCCCAGTGCCCTCTCCGGCTAAATGCCATGCTACAGTACAACACGCCCCCGTTGGTATCACACCGGGGATAGGGCATTCCAAATACAAACTAAACATCTCTTTGAAACAACATGAGAGCATATCTGCTCATTAGGCATGGCAGAAGGAGCACAAGACCAGCTCTTTTCCTCCTAACCCTGCTTAGCCATTGCTATCAGTTCAGAGAAGGCACAGCATTTTCTTGAACCACCCACTCACGAATGCATCTCTATGGCCTTACGCAGCTCTGTCATTTGAAACCACAGATTACACCTTCAGTGAAAGGTGGAATAGAAGCTTTTGAAAATTGTTAGGGTAGCCTTCCTACCATGTAGTTTGCTCAACTAACGGCGTCATAGTCAATTCTGCAAACAGCCTGTTCAAGCGTGAACAGCACGCACTTTAACATGAAAAACACAGAATCAGGCTTTGTGATATAAACACGCACAAAATACAAGCCCTAGAATGTGCAGCTACAGCACTGCATACACTTCAACAGGACAGGCACCGCCATTACTTGGGCAAAGGCACAGTGCAGGGAAGTGCACTTGCAAATTTTCAGAAGGGCCTACAGAAGACTCCCTTTAAGACGAACTCGTGGGGACCATGACAATTTGTTCGTATTATCAGAAGTGCCTCCAAGAATGGATTGGCCACTTGCCCAGGTGGATCCAAACATCTTCAATCAAGTAGACTTGCAATTGGGAAAAAATTACAAATGAAACCAGATTTTTACCCAACTTGAAAACTGTCTTCAAGCAAGCAGCCATAAATAACGTAAATAACAGCCATAAATAACGTTAGCTTGGATCAAGAGTTGTAAAACAACTCTTGTATCAGCTCACAGTGCAGAGTACTAAATGAGGTAGGAAGGGAATGAAGGTAATGCATGAGTTAAGAGACAAACCCTAAATTGTGTTGGCGCACTGAGTTCAGCTAGGTTAGACTCCAGCATTGTTCGTAGATGCTCCTCTTCCGGCTGTATTGCAAAGCCCATCTTGCGGCTGACCTCATGGTGAACCATGACCTGGGAACAAGCGAGTGGGTAAACATTCAAATACAGTGGAACCCCGCTGTTACGTTCCTCACTGCTGCGTTTTCCCGGCTGTTACGTTGTTTTTCATCGGTCCCGGCATAGCTCCCATAGGGTCCCATGTATTGCAAACCCCGCTGTTACGTCGCAACTGTGGGCGTGTTCCCGCATGATGCGTCGCAACCTGGCACGCCGTACCCGCCCGGGCATCGCTATTTTGATTTTACTTTTGACAGTCTTGGTCACGCTTGCAGGAATCGCTGCCCGTTGATGGCTGCCGAGATAGCGGCAGCACTATCTAGGCAGCCGAGCGACACTCCCCCCCCCCCCCCCTCCCGCCTTTGGGTCTGTTCATGCTCGTTAAAGAGGGGCGGGGCGTTTCCTCCCCGCTCCGACGGCAGGCGATCCGATAGGGGTGATGTTATCGCCTCCTGAGTGACGGAGATGGGCCGGGCGCGTTTGATCTCTGCTTCGGTCGTTTTCGTCGCCCCCACTCAAGTGCTTTTATTCTAGCAACAGTACTTTGGGCTCTGGGGGCTTCCGGAGAAAGGAATCGGAAAAAGGAACATCGCACTTGCAGCCCCTTTTGCGTATGACTGCTCGCCTGCGCAGCGAGGGGCGCGGCCGCACGGCTGTCCAAAGTATGTTCGTGTGCTCGCCGGCGAGCTGGTTCGGGCCGGACGGCGAGCGCAAAATATACGAGGAATTTTTTTTTTGTATTACTGGCTAAATGTCAAGGGTGCGCAAATTATGCGAGGGCGCAAATTATGCGGGTAAATACGGTAAACAAGCACTGAAGACGGAACGCGAAAGCGCTATCGAGCGATCGCGGACCCGACGCGACCAGCCGACCAGCCGTACTCTCAATCAGAAACCACGCGCGGGGTGCCGGAACAGGATGCGGTGATCGCAGTGACGGGGCGACTTGCCTCCAAAATGGGCGCATCAGGCTGGAACTAAACCTCAATGATCACAGTTTTGATTGCGATCTCTGAGGCCATACTTTCTCTCATCGGGGCGCCGAAGGCTAAAATGGCGGCCCATTCACTGCGCTAGACAGCCACGAACGGAGTCGGAATTATCAAATTTAGAGCTAGAAACCGGCCGATATTTCGGACGGTTTCTAGCCTATAAGCCTATGTTGGCACTTGCGGTACCGCGCGGCTGTCCGGATTATTGGTCGGCGACCTAGATGGCTCACCTTGCTGAAATAAATTGTTTGAAATAAAAGTGGCCTTGTTCTCATTCATTTTGGGAGCTTTCCTCACTCTTGCGTTTTCCCGGCTCTTACGTTTTTTCGCCCCTGTCCGCTGAAAAACGTATGAACGGGGTTCCACTGTATTAATGTACAATTAAACCTCGATATAACGAACCTCCATATAATGAAATTCCCGCTATAACAAGGTATGCGTATCTGGCTTTGTTATAAACATACTAACTGGTCTATTTCATTTTTATGGTCATGTCTTGACTAAATGCATATTATGGCACATTATTTTTGAAGTGACGTAGCATTGGGTTCTGTACAGAGTAAAGTTTGAAAATTTACATAGTACCACTTAGTCTAACCTGGACAGTGACTGACCGCCTCCTTTATATAAAACGCAATGACAAAATGCACTGATATACTAGTGATCACCTCCCCACCACCTATCCAGAAAGTTAAATGCTTTCAAGTTGATAATGCGATGTTGATTTGTTCAGTTACACTGCCAAAAGAAATTGCCTAGAAAAGAAAGAATGTAGATGACTTCAAGAAATTAGCATGCTGAAGCAATGAAACGGCCTCAAGAAATTAGCGCGCTAAAGCAATGAAAGGACCCTGCGTGAAATTTTGCAGGTAAGATTTCCCCATTAACCTCCTTCAACACCGATTTTCAGCCCTGTCAACTGATTTTGTTTGAACGTGCACTTAAAGAGATGAAACATGGGAAAATGAAAACAGAAGAAAATGTAACCAACAAGGTAACATCTGCGGCAGACATTGATACCTGTGAAAGCTATCAATTCCTACACCGCGAACAGTGGCCTGCAGACATGACAGCTGGGAATACCTATGTTGGTCGCTAGAATTCTTTCTTACGTTCACAACAACATGACAGTGCGAGAGCGACACTGATCTTGAAGTTAATTCTAATGTTTCATGCACCTTTAGCAAATCCTTCTTGATGTAAAAACACATCAAAGCAGCATAACTGATTGACTGATTGATTTATAGGGTTTAACGTCCCAAAACCAGCTCTGATTATGAGAGACGCCGTAGTGGAGGTCTCCGGAAATTTCGACCACCTGGGGTTCTTTAACGTGCACTGACATCGCACAGCACATGGGCCTCAACATTTCGCCTCCATCGAAATGCATAATTAACAGCATAATTAACAGAACAGTGGAGCCCTGTTAGCTTGAACACTGAGGGACCTTTTAACTTTTTTAAAGTAAACTTAATAGACATTGTGATCTTGAACTACAACACTTTTCTACTCACTCACCTTAAGTATCCTATGGTACAAGTTCTGCTGCTGCCTCTTGTGTTCTTCAATTTTTGCTACTGTATTCGTGTGCTGAATTTGTAGCTTAGAGATATCCTCCGCAATTGCCTGTTTGGATGAAAACATGAAAAAAAGGGGAGAGATTAAGAGAAACAATAAAAAGAAAGGACATCACTGCACTAGAGTTTCATAACACTATTAATTCATTAAACAGCAATGGCACAAAAACGATGATGGATCTTGTACAGTTGTTATCACAAGTCAAGTGTGAAACATGGAGTCACAAAAAAAAAAAAAAATGAAAGAAAGAAAGAAAGAAAAACGTGTGCGAGAGCATTCCTGAATTGTATTTACTCTTGCTGTGGAATGTACAAGCATGGAAAAAGTACGGGCACAAGTAAAAACATAGGCATGAGTTGAGGTTCTCCCTCGTTTATAATACCAGAATGAGGTTCATTTTCATGCATAATATGTTAACTAAGCCAGAGCACACACCACCAAAATATGCAGAGCAGACACCACCGTGAGCCAATGCATGAAGTTCTAAGGTGGAAGGACAGGCAGATATTGGGCATGCTATAATATGCATCACAGAAAAACCACTGGGTGTTGTCAACACGATGCTTCCACTACATATTGCATGGAAAAGGTGAGCACAAGAATTACCAATGGAAATGACACAAGCTTCTTAGTCAGTTGTCGGATCAAAAAATAACAAATAAACAGCTCCTTTCACAGCCACCTCAACAGTGCGTATGCCGAGTAGCGCAAATGTGGAGCTCTGTCCTTGACCCCCTCCATCTGACTTCATCCGAGAAATACCCATGAAAAGGTGCGTTTTCTGCATGCATTCATTTTTGTGGTCTGCCAGAATTTCTGGATGTTCCCGCGATCCTCAGAGAGTACGGCAAATCGTATGTTGCCTCTATTCGACTTGGTCTCAAAAATCGCTATTCGCATACCCATACCGCAATTTATGAACAGTACAAGCAAACTCATATTTCAGTTAGCCTAGTAGCCTTTTAAATGACAAATTCTGCTCCAGAGGTCCTGTTCAACCTTTTATCACTTTCCGGTGGTAACCTGAATGTCTCATCAAAGTTTGCTGGATGTAATGTTACCAGCAATATCAGCAAAGCTCATCTTCACGAGCTTTTATTTTTTTATTAGCCTAGTACTTGCACTATCATACCAAGATAACTAGGCGAGCTGCAGGAAATTTCCACTCTAGAAATATTTATAGTATTCTTTCGACAACATACATGATGAAACGAAATTAGCACACTTTTAAGCTGCTTATGATGAAGACAAACCAAGCATGCTCACATCTAGCCGACATTGGTGTTGCTTGATCTCGTGCTCCTGAAGCTTGAAACGACGGCGAAGCTCAGCAAAACCGATAATCGGGACTGGGATCAGCCGCTCTGGGTCTGGGTTGTCCAGCTTAGCCTGCTCCCATAGCAATGGGTCTATGCCTGTATGAGAGAAAAAAAAAAGAAATGGGGGAGGGGGGACAAAAGGCACACACAGAACAATTTAAATCAGCACAAACAACTAATGAAAATGGGGCTACTTTTGTAGTTGGCACCCAAAATGTGATGACATATTCACTTATATTTGTCAGCCATGCATTCATGAGTATACAATAACTGCGTATAGACCTTTTCACAGGAGGCACGGAGCACCGCCATATTGGGCTGTGCACAGCAGTAAAAAGGCTCGTGTTGCCCGTTTCGTTCCGTTTGTTTTCGCCTAAGTGCGCTGTTTGATAATAAAGACCTTCCAACTCGCCGGAATTGCTAGTACAAACCCGCGGCAGTGCTTTTTTGGCAGGTCACGCATATTTAGCACAGCCCAGGGGCGGTTATGGCGGCGGCCAGGGAGCCTTTTCTGAAAAGGTGTATATACTACTCTCGAACCTTGCTTGTGCTTTCCTCTACCCCCTTTGCATAATTGGTATCACGCTCTCACCCACCAGTGTGTGACGAGCGATAACAGGCGACGCTCGGTGCGTGTCTCGCGCCTTAGCGCGAAGAAAAGGAAGAAGATCGGGGCCAAGCTCGCACGTGCTCGTGAAGCTCGGCGAATAAAAAAGGTGCTCGTGGCAGCATGCATGACTGCATTGGTGAAAAATTCTCATAAAGAATGTTTCACGGAGTTTTCTGTGTCTCCAGTTCACTCAAACACCAGTAGTGGCCTCAGGGCCACCCCTGGAAGGGCGGCGCTGTGATCGGTGTGACATGGTAAGAGGGACCACATGGACACGGAGTCTGCTTCCTTAAGCGGACAGCCGTGCTGAAGACCTCCCCATGTGTGTGGAGTTTCTCATTATGCGGGAGGGTTTCTGCTTGACTACCCATGGAAACAGCAGAATAGTTACAGGTTCAAGGTGCCCAACACAGAAAGTCACTGCTCGGCGCAGGACATCTGTGACAGAGTCCGCTGTCAGCCCTCGCTTGCACCTGCAGGTCAAGAAACTTCGCGAGGCTCCACAAGAACAGGCAAGCAGCCGTCACCTTCAACACATGTGTGCACATAACACTTCCACGAAGATTTCCACGACTGCAATGTTGGGTTAGTAGCAGAAGCTCGCCCTCGCGCACTGCCACGTTATTAGAGAGTCTTAGTGTTGGCTAGGGGCCCTGCAATCTCGCATTCTTTTGTTGTCTCCTTACCACCAAGACGAGTACAAAAGAACCCCAGACTGCCTACACAAAGCTGCTCGGGTACCCAGCACTAAATCTCTTTACTCAATTACTGCAGTCCACACATGCTCCATCCTTTGAGCAGGTGTGATGCCATCTCAGAACTTCCCAGTGCAACCTCTTTAGCAACCGCTCTGTGCGAAAAATTTGTCCTCGTTCGAGGACCACGACGAATTTTTCGGCAACTAGGAAGCTTTCATTTCTGAGAAATCTGTATGAATTTCCTTGTGGCATTGTGCTACAAAAAAG
This sequence comes from Hyalomma asiaticum, assembly GCA_013339685.2. NCBI lineage: Eukaryota > Metazoa > Arthropoda > Arachnida > Ixodida > Ixodidae > Hyalomma > Hyalomma asiaticum. Next base: position 23,977,360 of record CM023483.1, read on the forward strand.
GACCACGACGAATTTTTCGGCAACTAGGAAGCTTTCATTTCTGAGAAATCTGTATGAATTTCCTTGTGGCATTGTAGCTACAAAATGGGTAGATGCTAATTTTCCCTTTCATCTACGTCATTGGTACTGTGCGACTCGACGCCTTGTGCAACAGCCTTTCTGGTAGCTGTCTGGTCTACTTGAACACAATGGCCTTTCCCTTTCATATGGCACATGGGTTGTCCGCAGTTGCTGCAAGACTGTAAAAACTGCGATGCTGTCGAACACTTAGCAGAGGAAAAGCCTCTCTTCTGAATAAGCAGATGCAATACAATCAAGCCAGCCATCTTCACCCCTGACCCAGCCCATGCCAACGCGTACAATGCATAGGCCACTGAGCTTCACCGTGTCAAAGCTGCTTGGCCATCTTGTGACCAGTGAAGGTCCCTACCACATCAATGTGCGGAGGTGCATCAGTGTTCAATAGCGCTCGCAGACGGCTGTAAGAAAGAAGTGGATGGACAAGTTATTTCTTACCACCAACACGCAAGCAATGGCGCCCCATCATATTTGTCTCTCATCTTTCTACTGCTAAGCATCACACTGCGCAGTTCAGCAGGAGCTCCAAGACTGCTACAAAACTATTGGGGAGGCCATGCCCCAACCATGCTTAGCTGCACCAACCTACACAGCATGCCACAGCGAGGGAAAGAAAGAGGCAGGGTAGCAGTTGTGAAGGGGGCGGGGGCTGGGACTGTAATAGCATAGAGGAAAGACACAGAGTGCTGCTTGCACGCGGGAACATGCGGGACACGAGGGTTATGGAATGCCACACTGAATGGCTGTTGAAAACCATGGAAAACTATATATCAGCATGAGCGTGTAGAGATTTTTGGTTTCAGAGACCACTTCAGTTCATTTTACCCAGTGACAGGTCAATTTTGCATCATTAAAGTGAAATTTAAAATGCACGTATCTCAATGGGAATTTCTAAGCAAGTTTTGTTAACTTTGTTATATCCCATTTCAATATATAAGAAGATTCGGGTTCATAAGATTAGGAAATCTGACTAGTAAGCTTTCCATTGCAATAAAGAAAACAGGTGCCAAAAAAACATTGTCAGTCCCTTCAAAAAATAGGGTGAAGTTGCTTCACAGCAGTACCATGTTTACACAATTGCAAGCAGACTCATTTTGTTGAAATTTCAAATCCGAAGTCAAAGGGATGACTTATTTGAAACCAAAATGTGTAGGGCCAGTCAGTTTTTTTTCTTTGACTTGTGATGGCAAGGGGTTGACCTACAATTGAGTCTGCTTACAATCCTGAAAATAGGCACAAAGACAAAGCCTCAAGGTCTACATCTTGGGGCACCTGTTGAAGGTTCGATAATATGCACAATCAGCACTTCTGGCTTGCTATAGCTCCTCCTTCAACCAAGGAGACATCCTCTCACCACAAGGTGGGTTTGCAAGGTACTGCTTTAGCCAGTCCTTGGTGCCAGCTGCCTTGGATATCGTCGAGTGCACGCCCATGTTAGTCAACTGGGGCTTTACTGTTGGCTGTTCCAGGTATGACACCACTTCGTTGGAGGGAAACCGCCGTGTTTGTCCCGTGGCTGCCCGTTCCATTACGTACACAACCAGCTCACACCTGCAAATGTCAAGTATAACACACGTCCACGTCCCACATTTCATTTGGCAACAATGTTCATCTAACAAGAGCTTCAGAAGAAGCTTGAACACACCTTGCATTCAAGTAAAGCAGTGCATCTGACCAAGCAAGAGTGAAGATATTATTATGCAACTCATCATTAACATAATCATCAGTATGAGGCAAGAGTACTCGTGTGTGTAGAGATCAAGTGGGCTGTGTCACCTCCTCCGCGGGTTAGGAATTCTCGCACATATTGCATTACTGTGTACCTAATTCTTTAAAGAACAAAAAGTATGAGTATGCATTAATACAGTGGAAACCCGTTCATACGTTTTTAGCGGACCAGGGGAAAAAAACGTAACAGCCGGGAAAACGCAAGAGTGAGGAGAGCTCCGAAAATGAATTGGAACAGGGCCACTTTGACTTGAAACAATTTATGTTTGCAAGGTGAACCATCTAGGTCGCCGACCGATAATTCGGACAGCCGCGCGGTACCGCCAGTGCCCCCATAGACTTAATGTGTTAAAACGACCAATATTTCGGACGGTTTCTAGCTCTAATGTCGATAAGTCGGACTCCGTTCGCGGCTGTCAAGCGCAGTGAATGGGCCGCCATTATAGCCTCCGGCGCCCCAAAGAAAGTATGGCTTCAGAGATCGCAATCAAAACTATGATCATTGAGGCTTAGTTCCAGCGTGACAAGCCAGTTCTGGAGGCAAGTTGCTCCGTCACACTGCGATCACCGCATCCTGTTCCGACACACCCCGTGCGTGGTTTGTGATTGCGAGTACGGCTGGTCGGCTGGCCGCGTCGGGTCCACGATCGCTCGACAGCGCTTTCACGTTCCGTCTTCAGTGCTTGTTTACCGTATTTACCCGCATAATTTGTGCACCCCTGATACTTAGCCAACTTTACAAAAAAAAAAAAAAATCCTCGCATATTTTGCGCTCGCCGGTGCGCACACGGACAGACTTTGGACAGGCGCACGGCCGTGCCCCACGCTGCGCAGGCGAGCGCAGTCTTAAGCAAAAGGGGCTGCGGGTGCGATGTCCCTTTTTCCGATTCTTTTCTATGGAAGCCCCCGGAGCCCAAAGCACGGTTGCTAAAATAAAAGCACGCGAGTGGGGGCGACGAAAACGGCTAAAACAGAGATCAAACGCGCCCCCGGCCCATCTCTGTCGCTCGGAGGCGATAACATAACCCCTACCAGGATGCCTACAGTCGAAGTGGGGAGGAAACGCCCTGCCCATCTTTAACAAGCATGAAAAGACACAAAGGTGAGGGGGAAGGAAGGGTGGGGGAATCGCCGCCCACTGACAGTTGCCAAGATAGCGCTGCCGCTCGCGCTATCTCGGCAACTGTCAGTGGGCGGCGATTCCCATAAGCGTGACCAAAACTGTCAAAAGTCAAATCAAAATAGCGGTGCCCGGGCGGGTATGGCGTGCCAGGTTGCGATGCATCATGCGGGAACAGGCCCACAGTTGCGGCGTAACAGCGGGGTTCACAATACATGGGATCGATCCTATGGGAGCTGTGCGGGGACCAGACCGATGAAAAACAACGCAACAGCCGGGAAAAGGCAGCAGTGAGGAACGTAACAGCGGGGTTCCACTGTAATCTGTTCCCTGGAAGTCACAATCTTTTTCTTTTGGTATGCAGTGTAGATAGCTGCCCGGCGAGAACACTCTGGGTGTCAGACATTACTGAACAGGGAGGCCATGATATTAGTATAGCGTTCCCTCCTACAGAGACGGCACCATTATCATTGCATTAGTGACCTTTATAGCAAATCACAGCCATGATAACATGGCATGCTTGCTATTTATGTCATAATTAATGATAATACAAGCATATATAATGCATACCCGCATCCCTCAGCCGTGTGACATGTGAGCAAGCACCACATGTGACTGAATGTCAACCTTTACGTTCACATGATTTCAGGTGAATTTAGAGATACATTAAAGCAACTCATACCAAAGAATCTCTGTCACAATGCCCAATGGCTTTTGCTGTGAAGTTGTAGCTTGTGATAAAAAACTGGTGAAATTCTTATCAGCAGCAACAGACATATTAAAGTGAGCTGAGAATTGAATTTAGAAATAGGAAGTGTCGAATTTGGGTTACCATAAAAACCCGCACATAATACAAGGTTTTTCTAAACTTTGCTATATAAAATTACTACCTGAAATTATATGCAGATCCCAGAGTTCTCAGTCCAGAATTTGCAGTTTCGGTTTCGTTTCTGCACAGTGCTATCATCATCACCTATCGTAGTGGAGGATGTGTTATCTAGCGGTGGCGTCGGTATACTGCTACAAATGGCTGCTGCTTTCCACTGGTGCAAGGCGGCGTCATTTTGACTGCATCGAGAACTGGCATGTTCATTTGAAGTTTATCTTGCACAATGTTGGGACCGTGAAAGCAGTGTACAGCTGCCTCTAAAAGGTAAGCGATTTTGGACTGACTGAAAACCATCGGTAATTGTGCTGCAAGGTGGCACTTCGGCGTCACCGAGAGCAGCGCTTGAAGAAGCAAAGCGAAGGAACTTTTCTGTACGCAGCTGCCTGGAAGTGTCCAGGAGCCAAAGACTGGACTCTTTCCCGAGATTGAACAGCTCGCAAAGCTGACTGCCTTCGCGAGATGCCAACTGGATGCTGATCCAGCTGCAAACGCTGAGCTACTACAAGCGAAAGTAAGAGAAAGGCACTGTGTGTGCCTCGCTAGATCTCCTTTGCGTTCGTGGATGTCGTTATTGCAGAAGGCATCGCACCACGTGATAAAGCTCCAGAAGCATGTCTATTGACTGGGGCATATCGGCAGTGCTGATCAGACACCGGTGTACCTTGACTTGCCGTCGATGCTGCAGGATTCTGAAAGGGTGACTGACGAGCTCCCTAAGGAGCTCGTCAGTCGCCTTTTCAGAATTACAGCATCTTGAACATACTTTACGGCATTGAAAGCAACTTTCTGCGGAAAAATATCTCCAACAAGGGTCTTTCGGGAGACAGTGCCACTGAAACAGACAACTACTGAATGTTAACTGCAATGCAAATAAAATGCTCTCTGTGAGCCCCTTTAATGAGACTTGACTGCACAGCGTCTTTAGAGAGCACTGAGCTGGCTTAGCATCCTTCTTTAGTGACCTTCTCAGGCCTTTGAAAGAGAAAGTAGCAGGCAGTGTCGGGCTGCAGTCATGATTGAAAGTGTCAGGTTGCAGTCATGACTGCAAGATGACAGCGACAAACCACGCACCTGTTTACATCGAGGCTCTTGAGACCTTCGACGCACACAGCAACGTTTGGTTTGTTGCCTAGTGCGCGTTGAAGGCCCTCCACCAGCTGCGCCTGCATGGGTTGCACATCTTCCAGTTTCTTCTCAAACAGCAGTGCCAGCAGGCCATCTTCTGGCTTGGCTTGTGGTAGGCGGCTATAGCCAATAGCCTGGGTACGGAAGAAAACGCTGTGGTGTCGCTATTTCCACAGCTAATTTATTGGTAACGAGGATTCCTTTCCTAGAGAGCAATGAACATACTAATTCGAAGCATTACGGAAGTAAGTAAAGCACTCCTTTTAATGCTTTGTAGCGCACAAACTGCAGCGAAATTTCACTCTAGGTGATTAAATAGTAGATAAGCACTGGTAAGGCAACCTCGGCAAATCTACAAGTAAATTCTTTAGAATACTACAAGCAGATAATACATGCATATAATAGTGCATGTAATTTGTGATAGAATTTTAGACCATGACATCAAACAGTTTCAGTTCACTGCATATGCTGCCAGGTCTTCGTATCATGCAACAAGCCTTGCAGGTTCTCAACCCCATACTGGTTTTTGCAGCATTTCCGATGAGAGGTACCAGCAGCGTATACCATATTTACACATACAAGTCCACCGGCATAATGATTACACCCCTTAATTCTGATACCAAACATTTTTGTCTCCTGGCATAGCAAAATAGTAATCATACGGTGGCAGTTACTATGCCACTTGTTTATTTCCAAAGCAGCCACCACACAAAACAGTACAGTGACCCCTTGCTTGCTGGAGTGGCACCTTGCTGCCATTTATGCAGTATACAAGTTACACTTCTGTAGCCCAAGGCTATAGAGTACGTGATGAAGCTTGGCAGTGTCTCACCTGGTTGCCCTAATGGTAACACTAGATGTGTTGCAACCGTGCTGATGGATGGAGGAATGAGTACTGGTCTATTATAGCTGTATTCTCTTCTATGCAACCTTCACATTGTCGTACATAGTGCATCAACTGATGACACAGAGTTTTGCTTTAGTGTCACTAAGTTGCAACCACAGTGAAGCACTGCACAAGACACTCAACTTTTTCAATCTGGTGTGATCATTGGCTTGTTTGAGCCCTGTGATCAGCTCTCTGTCACCACATGTGATCAGATAAAGGTTGCGCTTCACCCCCCTGAGCTGCTATGGAATTCAAAATGAACATCGGTTCATTGCAGTTTACATCTACAAAAATTATCCAAGAAAGATATGCCAGCTATGAAAAGGCAAATAATCAATGTTTCCAAAGCAGGCTTACAGGTGACCACGTTGCCAGTAGCGCTGGCTGCCATCACAGTGTTTGCGCACGAATTGCCAATATGAAATTTGTATAAATAACAAGTTTCGTCTGACCTTCCCTCTTTTTCTTTCTCTCATCTTCCTATGCAGCCACTTTACGTAAAGAGAGTGTAAATGCAAAGGGGAAACTGAGCTTCTGAACCATAAAAGGTGGGAGCACTCGGTGGCCAGAAAGCAAACGGGCGAAGAGGGTATAATGTATGTGACCATTTTCCGGCGAGAGTTTCTGGCTATGGTTTTTTTGCATGTTGCGCCGTCGCCGGAGTCGGTGATCCGGGCGCACATCGAGTCTCCCTCGTCGTCTAGGCCGGACGAGCTGCAATCTTCATCAAGATCTTCGCCACCTTGTTTGCGGAACCCGGCCTGTTCAAAACAGCGCCTGATCACCTTTGACTCCAAACTCCTTCCAGGCAAAGGCAATTAAACAGATCGCACCAAGCAGATCGATGTGGTATTGCTTTCCACTGTCGTAGCAAAGCAGAACCCGCTTCAACAGGTGGTGGCGGTAAATCTTCCTCGTTTGCAGGATCACCCCTTGGTCCATCGGCTGCGATATGGCCGTAGTATTTGCAGGGAGGAAGACGATCTTGACGGCTTCCAGGTTTCTGATGTCCCCGTGGGCCGGGCAATTATCGATAACAAAGAGCACTTTCCGCCCTTTGGAGGCAAACTTCCGGTCAAGGAACCGCACGTATTCCTCGAATATCGCCGCCGTCATCCAGGCCTTCTTGTTGTGTCTGTACATGACGACATCCCTCGGAGGAAGGCGCGCGTTCTTAAAGCACCTAGGCTTACCCGCTCGGCCGATTACGAGCAGTGGAAGCTTGTCGTTCCCGGACATGTTCGCGCCGAACAAAATGGATATTCTCTCCTTGGGCTGCTTTCTCCCCGAGACAGTGGTGTCCTTGGCAGCAAATGTTTTCGTGGGAAGCATCTTGTAGAACAAGGCTGCCTCATCCAAGTTGTAGACGTCGTCCTCTCCAAACTCCTGAAGCAGCGGTGCCAGCGTACGCATCTGCCAGTCGTCAACGACGTTCGTGTCGGCGCTACCGCTTTCCCCGCACACGGTCAAGTATGTAAGGTTATTTCGCTCTTTAAATCGGGCGAACCAACCATTACTGCACTTGAAGCCTTCGTGGCCAAGGCGCAGTGCCAGGTCATCGGCCTTCTCCCGAAGGATGGTGCCGTTCACGGGAAGATGAGCTGCGTTTGCGCTCTGCAGCCACTTCATCAAAGCGACCTCAACGTCCGGGTACGTTGGGAAGCGAATCCTTGATCGCTTTGACGAATGCGTTTTCCCATATGCCTCGAGCAACTTTTCTTTGTTCTTCAAGATGGTCGAGAGCGTCGACAAGGGCATCTTGTGCCTTTCGGCGAGTTGGGTCTTAGTGCACGTCGACTTCTCAGCCTCCTCGATTAAGGACACCTTCTCCCGCAGCGTCAGCGTCTTGTACTTCGGCATCGTGAGTCCAACAAGCGGTCAGGACTTCGCACGCGGCAAATGCAGGCGTAGGCGGCGAAGTAAACGAGACTAATGCAAGACGGCGAATGGTCCAAGCACGCGAGCTACGTGAAAAACGCGAAACGGAATGCGTGAAAAACGGGAAAACGCGAACGTGGAAAACACGAAACGGAAAACACATTTTAACCCGTTTCCGGTACTCCAACTACTATGACCTCCGAGATAAGCGTCGCCGGAAGGCTGTTTCACGTCCGTTGCTGCCGGCGGGAATTACGAATTATCCGGATGAAACCCCGCGGGCTGTTCAAATAATCCGGTAAAATTTGCATTGAAAAACACGGGACCGCAGAAGTTCTTCGAATTAACCGAAATTTCGAATTATCCGAGTTCGAATTAGCGAGGGCTTACTGTAATCACACGACAGCAGTTACTATCCCACTTGTTTATTTACAAAGCAGCCGCCACACGAAACAGTACAGTGACCCCTTGCTTGCTTGAGTGGCACCTTGCTGCCATTTATGCAGCAGCCAAGTTACACTTCTGTAGCCCAAGACTATAGAGTATGCGATGAAGCTTGGCAGTGTCTCATGTGGTTGCCCTAATGGTAACTCTAGATGTGCTGCAACCGTGCTGATGGATGGAGGAATGAATACTAGTCTATCATAGCAGTATTCTCTTCTTTGCAACCTTCACATTGTCGTACATAGTGCATCAACTGATGACACAGAGTTATGCTTTGGTGTCACTAAGTTGCAACCACAGTGAAGCACTGCACAAGGCACTCAACTTTTTCAATCTGGTGTGATCATTGGCTTGTTTGAGCCCTGTGATCGGCTCTCTATCACCACATGTGATCAGATAAAGGTTGCGTGTCACCCCCCTGAGCTGCTATGGAATTCAAGTCTTGAACTTTTCAAAATGAACATCGGTTCATTGCAGTTTACATCCACGAAAATTATCCAAGAAAGAAATGCCACCAAAGAAAAGGCAGATAATCAATGTTTCCAAAGCAGTTGACCTCGTTGCCAGGAGCGCTGGCTGCCATCACAGTGTTAACGCACGAATGGTCAATGTGAAATTTGTATAAATCACAAGTTTCGTCTGACGTTCCCTCTTTTTCTTTTCCTCATCTTCCTATGCAGCCCTACACTCCCTTTATGTAAAGGGAGTGTAAATGCAAAGGTGAAACTGAGCTTCTGAACCATAAAAGGTGGGAGCACTCGGTGGCCCGAAAGCAAACAGGCGAAGAGGGTTTAATGTATGTGACCATTTTCCAGCGGGATTTCTGGCTGTGGTTTTTTGTGCATGTTGCCCTTGCATCGCCATGCAAGATGGACCTTACAGCAAGACGGATTTTGCAGTAAAGCATTTGCAGTAAAGTAGTGATTAACTCACAGCACTTTACTCATTCTATTTCAATGAGACTAAAAGCTTTTGAATGCACGGCCTCCAAAATTGCGAGAGCAGCAGCAGTCACATAGGCCATGTGCAAATGTACCTTAGCAAAGCAAATTGCCACCAGATGTTGCAACTAGTCCTACTTCTGCTGCGAAGGCCTCAAGGGCTTCGGTGATATGGTATTCGTTCATGTAGAGAAGTCTACAGACAACTAAAATCCTCTAACTGTGCACCATCATGGTTGGCACATAGCAATTTTGGTTGGAAAAAGCTGCACGAGTTGCTCAATGCATAGGGTGACATGATCAGCAACGTAAGTGGCTGATAATGGTATGAATACAACGGTGCCGCGATATCGTACACACGGTAAATACGTACGATGTCGCGGCATGTACGAGTATATCTGGTATCTAGGTTTTGCTTACACTGTGACCAATGCTTTAAACCCAAACCGTGAGAAAGCACGCATCAGATGAAAAGATCAGCTTTCTCAATGTCTCATATGCCCCACCTGCAAAAAGCACTGAACAAGATGAACAGGCATACGGGCTACTCTGGCCACACATGGTGGGTGATGACATCAATACAGCCTCTATCAGCAACCGTTGAGAGGCAAGGCATTACCAAAAATAGCAGACAAAAGATGTTTCTCGCTCTTATTTTTTAAAATAGCTTGTTGTTTTTATCATTCTCAGCTGTTAAGCTCTTGTTCTGATGCAAACCAACACCCACAAAATTTTTGTCCCATATCCCTTTAGGTTAGCAATTTAATTGGGTTGAAGACTGCCTTGTAAAACTGCTCACCACAAGGGCAAGTGCACTAAATGTTCAAGAAACCAATATGGCCCACCTTGAATCGACAAAAAGGGTTCTCGGTGGTGAACACCACGGGAGGTGCCGTAGGCGAGAAGAAGCCCTTGCCAGTGCCCCAGAATGCCTGCAGCTGATTCCACTTAGCCAAAATGTTGTCCCGCTCATCGTTGAACACTGTGGGCAGGGACAATGCTGTCGCCAGGTTGGTGAGGCTGCTGGCAGATGCCGCTGCACCTGCTGCTGTGGCGGCGGCACCACCAAATGAAGGGGCCGCACTGGTTCCCCCAAAGCCAGTTGCGAACATTGAAGTGCCTCCAAAGGGGTTGCTTTGCGTTGTGGTGGTGTTGGCACCGAATCCTGAGAGAAACAACACGCAGTGCTATGTGGGCCCAATATAGATTGTTAAACTACCCTACTTCGTCGTGAAGGTGTCTGATGGCTCACATGTAATATATGAAATGGCATGGAGCACTTCAACAATCTTGCACAGTGTTGTCTGCATTTAGGGGAAATTCCTCATCAGTATCCAAGCTGGTGTCGGTGTTCCACTTCATGTGTCATGTATGATGGCTGAGAATGTCAACAAATGAAAGAATAGCTTTCTGAATTCTATTTAATATGTCAACTGCTATGAGCTACAGAATAATGATAATGAGCCAATTACAATACAATAAACGTAACCTACCCTGTACATGTGGTATGCAGTACTCATGCCCTATGTGCCTATATAATTAATCTTTCCTCTGTTATACAGTATAATGAAAGTACAAGTTAACAAATATTTCTATATTGCATAATTCAGTCTTCAACATAACTGCCATATTGGCTGCAGTGCATGACAGATCCGGCACGAACCTTCACTTTTCTAACACAAAAAGAAAGAAAGAAAAAAATAAGGTTGTTAGCTGGCTATTGCAGCTGGGAATTGAAGTTGCGTCCTTATGCTTGGTTACAACACTGTCCATTTTAAGGTAAAGATACACCATGAAAAGGCATTCACGCAACCTACAATGCACAAGTGCTCCTGTTCTCACCTCCAAATGAAAAGCCAGTGCTACCAGCTGTGGTGGTTGTTGGAGCTCCAAACGAGAATGTTGGTGCCGTTGTAGTGGTTCCCAAGGTACCACCGAAATTAAAAGTCGACGCTGGCTGTGTTGCTTGCGCACCAAATCCAAACCCAGTGCCCGTGGCCGCTGGCTGACCAAAGCTGAAGCCGGTATTGGTCGTGGCGGCGGTTGGCTGGCCGAATGTGAATCCAGTGGTCGTCGTGGCCGCAGCCGGCTGACCAAACGAAAATCCAGTGGTTGTCGTGGCTGCAGGCTGGCCAAATGAGAAGCCAGTTGCTGTAGTTGGGGCAGTTGCTGGCTGGCCAAATGTGAATCCGGTGGTTGTCGTGGCGGCCGCCGGTTGACCAAATGTCGTCGTGCCAGGCTGGCCGAATGTAAAACCCGTGCCAGTGGACGCTGCAGGTTGGCCAAACGTGAACCCTGTCCCAGGGGCAGCTGTGTTTGCGGGCTGTCCGAATGTCATGCCGAAGCCAGTTGCTGCGGGCGTGCTCGTTGCTGTCGGTGTTGCACCAAAGCCAACCCCTGAAAAAAGAGGCTTTAAATGAGAATGTACTTGTTCCCACTGGGCGAACGGAAAACTGCGGACGCTAGCGCAGTCCTCAGCTTTAAGTCTCTACATAAGCATGCAGCCTCCGATATGACCATGCGAAAGCTGGCGGCTGGTCGCTCTGGACAAGTGTGGTTCAGATCGCAGTATCGCCATGAATTGTTGTTGTTGTGACCTCTATAATTGGCACATGCCCACAAGGGAGATTGGGCGGCCACACTGCAGGTAATGAGATCTGATTGGAAAAATTACGAAGCCAAAGCTAACTCTAAGTGCAAGTCACATCCACAAAGCCAACGAATATTCTTTTCCTCCTTAACGAAGGGGATTGGCCAGGACAGGACTTAGAACACTACTTTTCTCTAGGTATATTCATTAAGCACCGAGGTGCATCTGATAAATATTAACATTAGATTCTTTTAGTTTCCACTAGAATTTCATAAGTGCAAGACAGATATCCCTGTGGCCTGTACCCCAAAGTAGACTATTCTTTCACTTGGAGTCGATGCATGCACGAAACACGCGTTGTGCCGCTCCTTTTCTTGTTTTCTTTTCTTTAAGGTATCTGATCAAACCAACATCAAGAACACAAATGCGAACGAAGATTCAAATCTGCAGCGATACTACAAAATGAATTCCGGATTGGCAGAAAAAAGAAAAGGAAAAAGAAAACACTTGCACGCAGTCCTTCACTGCGTAATGCACGGAGAATCTCTATATACCTTTCCGATTGGTTTAGTATCAATGCAGTAACCCACGCGCAAGGTACTGTCAAAGTTTACCAGGTGTAGCCGTCCCAAACGTTGGTGCACTCGTCGTGGTAGTCGTGCCAAATCCCGTAAAGCCGAACCCCGTTGGTTTCGCAGCGGCGCCAAATGAGAAGTTGGACATTCCTATTTAATCACGACGTCTTGGTGATGCGCTTAACGAGAGAAAAAATGCAATTAAACGATCTCTTCAACAGTAGTCGTTACAAAAATCGCTCAAGGAACATTCGCAAGAACGCACATCGCCGCCATCGACGGCCGCCGGGCCGCGCATGCGCAAGGACTCATTGTGGCCAGGTGACAATTACGGTTACGTCAAAAAGCGCTGCAATATATAAATTTGTTTTCGTGAAAATCGTCGCTTTATTTTCTATCAGTCACTCATTTCATGACCTTCTTCTAGGACAGTGAAAGTATCACTTGTTTTTATATCTCGTTTAGTGCGTGCATCAGAGTATTAAGCTATGAAGAAGCGAACAAAAACAACAAGCCGTTCCGCCAACCAATGGCGCAAGTTCTGGTTTTGAACTAAGCGCGCTAAGCGACGTCGGCTGCTCTTAAGCGCACGTAGTTGTCGCAAGTGTCGGCGACGATTCTGCGTCGGATGTAATGAAAGCGCGAATTATGCGAGCTTGTATTCGAAACAGGTATTGTAAGTTGTATTTGGTTGCGTATGAACTGGCTGTCCCTGTTCCGCTCCCTGCGAGTTACTTGTCATCGGTTTCTTTCAATTTGATAACTATACTTTCGACGATGTCTACACAATTATGAAATTATATATTGCCTGTTTGCTCGAACACATGAGAAATGTGCGTTCGTGATCAGATATACTTCACTGAATTAAAGATAGAATGACACTAGACTTACAAACAAGACTAAATTTCGCGATTACAAACGTTTGCTATGTCATGTGAAGCCCTGGTCCGAAACCACGGGTGCGCGCGTGCTATTCGAATATATAGAAATTGTTTCATCGCTTACACGCATATAAAGGAAGTTTCTAGACGAATGCTGCTTAGCCCCAATCTTATAGTAAGGAATAAAACGTATATAGTTCTCTGTTTTACTTCAAGTTTATTAGCGTAAGCTATAGCCTTTGTTGCCGTAACCATTTGCACGGCCAACGTTCGGCGTTGTGGTTTTTTGCGCCCACTATAGAGAGAGCAACAAAATAAATGTTGCCAAGAACGTTATTTCAGCAACTGTATCCACATAACGAGCAATTCAGACAAAGTAAACTTGCGCAATGAATGTGTAGGATTTTTTTTATTGGCCGGGTTCATTTCCCATAGCAAAACGTAGAACCTATTATCAGTTTTCGCGTTGTATTCGCGCAGATTTCTACGGAGAAGTGACTGAAGTCGAGTGTTCCGCTCGCTTAGTTTTTGATACCCATATTAGATATTTAAAAAGGAAAAGATGACACCAAGTTACTGACAGCAATTTAACATGCAACCGAAGGTTTCAGGCGGGACGAATGCGGATGAACCAGTCATTTGTTCCCCGTGTCGAACTTTCAGCGCGACCTCAAAAAGTTCGTCTCGTTAAAATCGCTACTGCGCCTGGCAGTTTTTCGCACACTGTTTTGTGCAAGTGAGAAGCGTTTTTCGGCCTCCTAAACGAACGGAGTGATGTCACCACATTCGAGCGTGTATCACAAACTCGACTAGCTCGGCTCCCAGAAACCCCCATACGTGTAGCAACAAGCGACGGCCAGCCAAACACGCCTTTGACATTTGTGCACGCTGTGGCGCGTCGACGTTTGGATTGCTTCGCTCCCGACATGTCGGAGTTATAGAACACGTTACCGGTCCGATGGTAAAGCGCAAAAAGCCTGGATCATGCTCTGCACAGGAAGAGAAGCGCCCCGAAGACTCGTAAGCGTCGATCTCCTCGTTAAGCCTACTTCGAATCTTTTCGTGTCGTCGCCATATTTTTCTGCGCTTATTTTTTCCAGTGTTTTTTCTCCGTCGCCGTTGTGCAGATTCGCGCACGGAAATGTCACGCACTGTCTCTCTCATGCCAACCGCGCAGGAGCGTGCCAGGTTCAAACCAAAGCGCGCCTGATCGCCTGTCGAAATAAATGCCGACTCTGTCCTCATCCCGGAGGGTGCCCGAAGTTTAAAAACCTTTTCGCCTTGGTAGCCATCTTACTTCCGATAGCATTTTTCTACTCTTCATAATTTAGATTTCAACTTCCCATCCGTTGCTCTACTCCCAGCGGTCGTGTTTATCGTGTGGAATTTACTTGTCTTGCGTTTGTGCATCCTCGCAGATCAGCGGAGGCCGGGAAGGAAGCGGACACCTCGGCTCCCAACCGCGCCGAGCCTGCTGCTGTTCAGCAGCTCGCCCGCACTCGTTCCCAAAACGCTCCACGTCTCGGCTCTCCCAGTGGACAGAACAGTTCAGCAGCCGGTGACGACGGTGCGTCCGAGAAACAAGATGTCAAAAGTGCAGTGCCCGTGCAGCGTTCAAGTTTGCGCGTTACGAAGCGACCACGCAAGGACGTCAGCCCGCCGCCGAGTTCGTCCAACCCGCCCGCCGCCACCACTGCGGCTGCGAACAAGAAATCATCCGCTGGTCAGTGTCTTTATCCCGCCGTGCCCACATTCGGCTGTGTCCTTCGTTTCGCGCCGTGCCGGTGATGTTGCAAGCAGTGTTTTGTGTGGCCGCAAGGGAGTCGTTATGCTGTGCAGGCAGCGCGAGTGATAACTGCGCCGTTGTCTTGCACGCTTTGATTGTTAGCTTTTGCTTGTCAGGGTGTGCTAGCCTTCCTGTTGTCATCTTTGTGTACGATGGAATTGCCTATGGTAAGTAAACATGTTTGCAGAGTGTGAAGACTCTGCAAACGACGTTTGGTTTTGCTGACAGTGTACTCGCAAGCGCTTGCAGATTAGCTTGAGGGTGTATGCGTCCATTAATGGCTCACAAGGTGAGAGCGAATAGACCTACTATTATTTTGACATTGAGGTCTTTCTAGCCTCAATGTTATTTATTGCCCTTATTATTTTACTGCTTGCGTAGCTTACACTTTAGTAAGAGACACTGCAGTGGTTTGCAAACATTTAGGTTGTCCTGGCGCAAATACGTGAGAGCACGAACATGATGGTCTTTTCACATTACGTATCGCACATCCACAAGTTGGGCTATGCGTTTCATTCTTATGCATTGCTATTAAGCAACTTGTTTTCTTTTTTTTATTTATTTGCCCATAATCAATGGAGTTGAGAGAGATTTAATGTTCCTTAAGAGACAAAAAAAAAAAGTTATTTGGCATGTTGTTTCAAATGTCAAAATATAAAGATCAGAGCACTGGAGGACATCAAAACTAAGGGTTACCTTTATTCAGGTGACTGCAAACGAACATGCACTGTGATTCATATACACATTTTGCGGTGATGTTTCAG
This sequence comes from Hyalomma asiaticum, assembly GCA_013339685.2. NCBI lineage: Eukaryota > Metazoa > Arthropoda > Arachnida > Ixodida > Ixodidae > Hyalomma > Hyalomma asiaticum. The sequence goes on from CM023483.1 coordinate 23,993,048, forward strand.
CCATTCGCTGCTGCACCGCTAATGTCTCCAAGGGAGGGAATCGGTTCTTATTTTCCAGTAAAATCAACCTCTGACAAGAAACAGAAGACTATTGGAAGGGCTTCTTTATGTGTCTAAAGGGACACTAAATATGAAAGTGATTTTTTTCGCATTGGTAATGTTCCCGCTCACAATAACAAGATCACCATTCTTGCCACGAGAAGACACGGTAAGCAAGAAAACACGTAAAAAGAAGGTGCAGGTGATGACACCACTGCAGGGTTTCTGCACCAAGCCGCTGCGGCATCACAGATATTAAAGGGACTATCTACTGCTCGGAACAATTTTTTAGAGTGTGGTAAAAATGGGAAGATTTTGTGTCACATTTATGAGAACAAGCACACTTTTATCCCTCAGAAAAGGAATAATGTTCATAATTTTGCCCCGAAAGTGGTGCAAAGAACACCACTAGCATCACCCAACAGCATGTTTGTCAGTATGCGTGTGTAACGGGTCAAACCCACGCAGGTACACATATTCTGCTGAAGAACAATTATTTTTGCCTTACAAGTGTACTTCACCCTATAACACACCTTTTTCTAGCGTGTGAAACCAATTTGTTCTTCATTTCGCGGCTTTTGGGGTGGTGCAGGTGGCGCTGCCTTTGAATTCGTCTGCCAGAACTGGTGCGCAGTCGTGCGCTTGTCACGCATTTGGTGCTGCCTTGTTTTGAGGACGTCTGTAATGCGTTGTACTGTGAGTGCATGCAGGCATAGTCACTGTGACACTTCATGCGTTTCGCTTCATAATGTGCCTGTGAGACAGAGTCAGAAAAGGCTGTGGGAAGATGCCCTGGCTGTGGGTGAGCGCACCTCCTGAGGACGGCGTTCGATTCAGCGTTAAGCGTCCCATCTTGATAACTCGTACTTTTGAAACACCAAGCACTCCGCAATTTCGTCGGCCGCGGGAGTATGTTGCAAATAAAGACGACGAAGGGGCGGCTAGCGCAAGCAGGGGCCACGGGCGGGCTCGCGATTGGGTGGCGCGGCGAACATCGGAGATGGCGAAAATCACCTTTTGTTGGTAATCGAACGCTGTTGCCAAGTCGGCTTCCAGGTCAGTGTTGAAGAGTGTGGCCTGGATGGCGTTATCGAAGGCGACGAGCTCCGAATACTTCTGCGCGAGTACGGCGAGGTGGTGCTCGAGCGTCCCAGTCGAGGTGGCGGGATCCTCGAGCAGGGTGCTGAGGGTCGAAATTGTTTTGGTGATCGCGGCGCAATGCCCTAGGTACAGTTTGCCCGATTATGCTAGAGTCCGTTCCAAGCACTTTCTTCCTTACCTGACGTCCTTTGGAAAGGGGAAGAGGTCACGAAAGTGGCTCAAGAGCATGGCTGTTGCTTCTCTCAAAATGTGTGTGTAGCCAAAGACGAATGAAATCTGGGTTCTAACGCAACACAGCGCAGTTTAAAAGCTGAAACTTTACGCGCATTTACGCGCTTTACGCGCTTTAACTCTGCAATGAAAAATTATATCCTAATTCTGTAAGCTGTCCCTTTTAAGGCAGCGAAAGATGAAAATACTGATGCATTATACATCACTATGAAAACACAATTAGTTAGTCAGGAACCATTTGCAAAACTGTCGTGAACATATGTACTAGAAAATTTCACGCATGCGATCAAACTATTTGTAAACTTTTTCCACCTTAGATGCCCTAGCATATTCGGTGCACAGGACTACGACACCTATCTCTGGCGCTGAAATGCGGAAACACAAACTTTATCACTTAAATTCTTTTAACTTGCTGGATTGTCAGCAGTATAAGCACCTTATTTGATCCAAAACATCTGCTTTGCACAGGTGCCGCAATTTATTCTACTCACGTTAAGCAAGTGATGACATTGCCTGCGCCCTTTGTTGTCTCCTAAAGTGTTGCTTCATTTTCGAAAAATTCGCTTGGCTTGGATTACCAATAGTACCAAAATAGCTGCAAACTGGGGCTACATGCAAGCAAAACTTTCTATAGTCTTATGATAATGCTTTGTTCCACCAAAAATGTGTGCTGAAAACGTTCGTTGAGGTAACAGTGTTGACGTTAAAGCAAAAGCAGCACGTATGCGATTCTGTGCACTATCGCAAGACATGGCCTATGTCCCCGTCGCACTGCTCATTGCCTGAAAAATCAAACCTCATGCAAGCGACGACTCGAGCGATGTATCAGGTGATGGCACCCCGGTGTTGCCAGCTACTGTGCACCCACCAGAACTGGGTTGATGCACGTAGTAATAACTTAATGTAAACCCTTCTACTCTGCATCGATTAACTTTGAATGCATTGTAATAGTTTTGTTCTCTTTTGGTGTTCAGTAACTGCTGGCAGTTGTTTGCAAGCGCACTTGTGTGAGGACCAGCAGGACGTTGTATAATTTGTACCGACTGCTTGCGGTTGGCTGTAGCACGTACGACTTCCGGGTGGCAAGCGACCATTTCTAGATTTCCAAAAATCGAGTGATCAATGAAGTGACCCGTCGCGTGACAGCCCATTTCGTCACATATCACGTCGCTTGTTGCCGTCGCGCACAAAATCATGCACATGTGGTTTCATCTTAAACGTTTCGGGATTTCACAGTAACCGCATGTGCTTCTAGTTTTTAGCCTTCAACATCACTACAATTGTCATTGCATCCAGTAGCCATTGTTGTTAACATCTTTGTAGAAAATGAGCAACTTTGTAGACGAAAGAAATTGTTTTAATAATTTCTACTCGCTTTCTGGAGAAACCACTACATGCTGGGACACTTCGAAAGGTACGCTTTCTATTGAGACAGAAAACAGGAGAGCGATAAAGGATGGTAGACAGTCCCTCTAAAGGCACCTGGAAGGGTCCGACTAATTATCAGTAAAAACGCATTGCATTGCATTGTGAAGGGGCCAGAGACTGAATGTCGCAAGTTTAATGAAATTTAATTGAGCCTATGTGGTTAAAATACGAAAACAAAGCCTTGGAATCCATGACGCCACGCTTATGTTTAGGTGCTGATGTTTTGGCGCAAAACTCAGAAATGCAATTGTGACCTTTATTGTCTCATTTAATAGTCAACTTACATTGACCAAATCAACAACAGAGGTCTGGAAGATGAATCTATTAGTAAAAACTGACTTAGACCTGTATTCATAAACCTACCTTATTCTTATCAGTTGTTTTCCTTATCTTCCATATGCCCTTATCGTGCTTCATTGTTTGTTTTGTGGGGTTTAATGTCCCAAAACCAGCTCTGATTATGAGAGACGCCGTAGTGGAGGTCACCGGAAATTTCGACCACCTTGGGTTCTTTAACGTGCACTGACATCGCACAGCACACGGGCCTCAACATTTCGCCTCCATCGAAATGCAGCCGCCGCGGCCAGGATTCGATCCCGCGACCCTCGGATCAGCAGCCAAGTACAATAGCCACTAGACCACCATGGTGGGGCTATCGTGCTTCATGAGCACATCATCCCAGTATCAGCAAACAAGCTCTATGATAATCTTTCTCACTGGTAACCATTTTAGTCCCTTAACACTCCTTAATGCCCCATTAACGAAAGGGAAGAGGTCAAGGGCTCTTTTGTTTGTTAGAAGCCACTCAATAAACCAATGAACATTGAAGCCTAGGAAAGCGTAGGCGAAGTTATTAGAATTTCTAATTATGGTATTGTAATTTCGGGGTAAGTAGAAAGGAATTAAAGTGGATGAAAAGACAAACATGCCTTCAGTGGGAACTGAATGTACCAAAGGCGATAAGAAAAATGAGCAATGAGGATAAGGTGGGCTTATGAATATGGGCCTTAATGTTGCTCTTTATTGTCCCTTCAGTGCAGATGTGCATGTTACTACGCACCCCCGTGTTTATATGAAGGTTTATATGAATTTCTAGCAAGGGCTTTTTTTCTTGCAACTAAAAATTTTGTAGTGTCCCTTAAACCTCTGGTGCTGGCGTGGATGTCCCTACAGACCCCATGTTTATGTGAAGGTACACCCTCACTTCTTTGAGGTGCTTTTTTCTTGCTACTGGAAATTTTTTTTAATATTACCAGAAGATGATGTGCATGGTGCATGTGCAGTGTGGTCCTCTATGAAAGGGAACATGTGAGCACATAGCCTGTGCTTTGTGGTGCCTACTTACAGTGCCGCAGATTGGCACCAAAAGGAAGTATGTCTGCTATTGGTGTCATTGACTGGCTGCCAAAAAGGCTGTATACAGTTGATAAGCATCATGAATATCTCCCCTGATAGGCAATTTCCACTAATACGAGATGCTAAAGGCAGGAGTGCTTTTGTCTACATCAACTGTTTGGCGCTGCATGTAGTTGCCGCTGAGCAGAGGCCACGTAATTCTGTGTTCCATTTTATGAAAAAAAGACCACCGTGTACATATTCAACGAATTGTTGTACATGGCAATCATAAATTCATCAAATTCAAACACCTTTATTCCCAAATTCTTCAGTATTGTATGTCCATATGTACGATCTTATTCCTCATATAACAGAAGTACTAATCATTCACAATTTTTGTCACGGTAAAAATTGGTAGTCTTGCATAACCGCATAACACATATAAAGAAAAGTTCCCAATGACTGCAGCATCTCCTCACTTTTCCCCCTTCTGCTCACGTCACTGTCGTTTTACGCACACCTTCCTAACTTCAAGTCTTGTTTAAACCCGTGCGTTCAGGTAACCACTAACAACTTGATTCTTATATTTTGTTCAAAATAACCACTGTGTTTTACAGTGAGCCTGTTTATGGCTTGCGTCTGTATGTATGCGCCATGTCGGCGTCAGTGTGTCCATAGGCTGATCCCTAAGTAGTGTAGTCCGACAGTGTCACCTTACGGGGTCGTGTGGCATCAGCACATTGTAGTGATGTCACCACACGGTTTTCTCATCGTCAGCATCATCAATGACATCAAGGGAATTTTTTTGCTGTTGGGTGGTAATGCTTGTTGATGGACGGACACCAGATTTTTGCACTTTGTCAAGCTTATAATGCTTTTGCGTAAATATCTGTGCCCTTGTCGAGCCTTGTGGGATGTGCCACAACTTTGCTGGTTGTCAACTGTCCTCCAGTGTAGTTGGAAAGAGAACTCATAATCTGTGGGATGTTTACATTTGACGATATTACAAAAGACAGTGCTCCGTGTTTTCTTTCAGTGTCTAAGCAAGGTGGGACCGATGTTCCTGGAAAGACACGTCGCCCATGGGAGTTGTGGAGCATTGAGGACAAAAATGCCTTCTTTGAAGCTGTCTGTGAGGCATGTGTGCATGTCTTACCTTTTCATTTGACTGAAATGCTTTAGGTGCTGTAGTGATGCCTGTATTGAAAGTCTTGTTGTTTCTCGTAGAGGTGCAGCATTTATAGTCACAACTCATGATAAGGAACTTGTATCTTTCATGCAGAACAATCTTCAGTTATAGTGTCCCAAATCTGTGAGAAGTATATTTGTTGCATTGGTGACAAACCTCTTGGAATTTATAATATGGGGTAACTTATGTCTACGTTGATATATGTTTAGTTTAGACTGTGGCTAAATTTTCTAAGCAATTCCTCATGACATGTGCATGAAATAAATTCACTGTGCATATACATTTCAGTTTTTGTGCTTTAAACCTCTCATTTCATGTGTAGCTTGCTTGCATTACAGAAACACCTACTGAGTGCGGGTGTGCTTGCCTGCTTTGGTATGAAAATTATGTGCATATGCCTGTTTTTCTTTTTCCTTACAGTTTGGGAAGGATTTTGAGAGCATTCAGTCATACATTGCTCAGCGTAGCAAAAAGAAAGGTGTGCCCGCACACTGCATCAAGAACAAGGATCAAGTTCGACATTTCTACTACAGGACTTGGCATAAAATAGCAAAGGTCATGGACATCGGAGAAGGCCGAGAAGGTACAGCATTCATGATGTAATATAATAATATTTTCTGGGGTTTTACATCCTGAAAACACAGTATGATTATGAGAAATGTCGTAGTGGAAGGCTCTTGAAATTTCAACCATCTGGGGTTCTTTAATGTGCACTGACATCACAAAGTATTCCGCCTCCTTTAAAATGTGGCCATGCCAGCCAAGGTTCGTTACTGTGACCTTTGGGTCAGCAATCAAGTTCAATAACCACTAGACCACAGCGGCAGGTGACATTCAGGATGTGTCTGTGACATGGAGGGTGTAAATAGTTTTGTGCTGTTTACGTGCATGAAGGTGGACCTCACTGAAGTCTGGTAATGAGTTGGAAAATGTAAATGAGGTAAAGTTGCATAGTTTTTATTTGTGCTTGTAAAAAACTAACATTAAGAGCCTTCTGTACTTGATTGGTATTCAGTAATGTATTGCTCCGTTGTACACGATTTATGATGTGGCAGCATTGTGCTGTTGACAGCCCTTGCATTGCAGTGTCTGTGTAGTTCAAGCACAAATGTCATAAGCAAACTCTGGTTTTGTGGCTGTGGCAGTGATACATCATTTCGTTATTAAATCAACATTGAAGATAATCAGTGTGCTATTATGCTTAAATGTGGCACGTTCTTGTGAAGATGATCCGTTTCCATTAAGTTGCTGACGAGAACTTAATCAACACTTACATTTTGTACACTGCAAAAAATAAATTTAGAAGCATGTAAACAGAATCCAGATGCATAGTGACTGACTGTATTTATTATTATTATTATTATTCATAATCATTATTATTTACTTGCATGAAAGCTGTATCCCTTGTGTAATCATAGCTTCCCTTTTTTTTCTGCTTGTTTCATTAGATGTCAAGAAGCAGACACAGGAACTGTATGGGCTCATCAACTATGCTGAACTGCGAAAGAAGTACAGTGCATGTAAGTGCAGTGCCTCAGTCAAACTTTAACTTTGTGGCTTTTGCATTTCTTAGCTAAAACATCTTGTTTTCTTAGCTTGGGCCTTGAATTAGAACTGATCACAGATTTGTTTTTTTCATTTAGGATTTGACATTGTGTTTTTATGTTAATAGTGGAGCTGTGCAAATAGCAAGATATTCAGTGCAAAGTGAAAAGCATCCCGTCTTCTCTTCCGTCCATAGCAATGGAGATTCCACATTTCTTGAATGCTTTCACAGTCATGCTAGATGGAATCCCACGCCAAGCTTCAGCCACCCACCTTGTCACGTCCTTAATCAAGGCACGCTTCAGCCTGTTGCTTGATGTGAACGTGTGGCTCTCGCTATACAGTGCCTGCATGCGGTCTTTCGTGGGCTTGTTTATGCAAGCATCCAGTGACTGAAGCTGAGACGTCATGCCATCTGGAATCACCACCAAATCCGTATGGCAAGCCGCCAGTTTATCCTCCACACGCTGATCTGGGTGACACTTGAATACGTCAAGCACAGGCATGGAGCGGATCCCCAAGTTAGCGCCTGGCCCTTGCGCCACACACAGTCTATAGCCAGTTTAGTGTCCAGTTTAGTGTCCATCCAACCTTTTGCGTTGGTGCGTGCTGTAATGCCTCATGGGAAGTTTACGTTCTTTGGAAGCGTTTTATGTTTAAATACGAGGAAAGGAGGCAACTTTGCACCATCTGCTGTGCATGCCGGCATTGCCATAACGCTGGTCTTCTCATTGCCCGACGTTAACACATGGACTTGTTTTGTCCCTCTTGTCTCAACAGTGGTGTTAGAAGGCATGTCGAAATACATAGGAGTTTGATCCGTGTTTCCTATCTGTCCAAGCATGTACACATTGTTGCGCCGCAACGACATGATAAATTTCTGAAAAGCAATCAGCTTTTGATCAAAAGCCTCCGGAAGCTTCTGGCACACGCCAGTTTGCCTACAGAGGGAAAACCCCTTTCGCTTCATGAACCTTAAAATCGCTTCTTGAGAGGCCTCGACTCCTCACAACTGAGAAGTCGACTCCTCGACTCTCACAGCTGAGGAGGCCTATGAAATAGGCCTCCTCAGTTGTGACAGTTGTGACATGCATGTGGTCCACTTGGAGCTGCCTCACGTAGTCGGCAAGTTCATCTTCAAGGCCAATGAATCGTCCCGTCCGTGGCTCATGGTGGCCTTTGCTTCACGACTTGCCGGCAAAAATTTTTTTTCAGCTTTTGCCAATCACGAACACAGGTCTCTGGCACACCGCAATAACGAGCGGCCTCCCTGTTGCCATTCTCTTCCCCGTGCGTGATAACATTATGCGTGAAACCATTATCATGGTGGACACGACGTCTCTTCGAGGCTGGTGCATCCATTTGGCCCAGGCACGATGCTACGCAGGCCAAACTAAAAAAAGGCAGCAATAACAAAGGAGGGGAAAGAAAAGTGATACCATGGTTGCTAGCAACAAGTTGATGTTGCTTAAAGGGTCTCTGAAACTATTTTTGACATTGCGTCACTGATTAGGCAGTACAATTGTGAAATCATTCACGCCATAAATAAAGCGAAGCACCATTCGCTAAGGTAGCTACGGGCTTATTTCTGTTGCCTTCCTCCTTACCACTGCTGTTTCTCCTCAACTCGATCAGCTGTGGAGTGCACGCTAGCGACGACTGCGCCTCCCGTGTCAGCCGCCCTGCCGAGCCCTCCGCAGCGACATAGCGCCCCGATATCTTTACTGAGGTCGCCGGCCTCGGCAGTGCTAACCTCTGTAATAGAGCGCCGGCGACTTGTGTGTACACCGCCAGATGCCGCGACAATACCGTTGGCTGAAACGCAGGAGCACGTTGTAGGAGCACATTGTTCGCAGTTAGGTTGGAAAAATTACCTGCATGTCACTGGTCAGGGGCCAATCAGCGGCCTCCCATCCATCATTCGATGGTGGGGGCGTTTGAAAGCGCCTTTTGGCGAGACGCTGCGATCTTTTGCGATGCGCGTGTTCAAAACCTTATTGTAAATTACACACTTTACATAGAGCGCTGAAATCTGTCTTCTAATGATCCTAATGACTCGCTCTACCGGATCACCATGTTTGCATAAAATCGTCAAAACCAGAGTGTCGGAACGGAACGAAAAACGAAAACGAAAAACGAAAAAAACGATATTTTTGACCGGAACGAAAATGTAACCGGAACGTTATTTATTATTTTGTTCCGGAGCAAAAACGAAATATTTTTTATCGTTTTTCGGTTCACGGGAAGACTTTACGATCCGGAACAACCGAGGTCATGCAACGTGAGCAATGATGCATAACTCTGGGTTCACCGTCAGCACGCATCTCGGGCATGTGTTTCAAAGGAAAGATGCGTTGAAATAATGCAGGAAACCAAGAAAGGGGCAACCATAGCTGTTTGTATTAAATTCAAGCGGAGTTTCGCATGCCTCTCACACAGGCCGTCGTGGAGAGGGCGTTGTCGTCGCTTATGTGTTGAAATTTTGAGACGAGCGCAAAGAGCGGCAACCGGAGCTGTACATGTTAGCGCAAGTGGCCCTTGGTGTGCCAGCCACACAAGTCAGCGTTGAGAGGGCATTTTCGGCGCTCACTTTCGTTTTATCAGAGCAGCTGCCCCGCTTATCGGCGAGTACACTTGATGACCTGCTGCTTCTCAAAATCGTGTGCCCCCTTTGACGAAAATTCGGGATTCAAACTTGAGGAAAAATGAATACCAAGTTTTTGTTGTGTCCTTGCTTCGAAACTTTTTGCGACTTCCCTCATAGTCACACCGTGGCCTTATGACGTAAAATCCCAACAATTATTATCGCATTTTTATGTATTAGTTCAGTAACTTTTGCTGTTTTTAAAAGGTACTTTTAATATTAAGTATTTTGTTCGTTCTTATTATTGAAAAAAATAACGTTATGAACCGTTACGGAACGTTTATTTTTCGTTCCGGAACGAAAACGGAACGGGACATTTTTCTGCGGAACGAAACGAAAACCGGAACGAAAAGCATTTCGTTCCGACACCCTGGTCAAAACCGTTTCAGGGTCCCTTTAATGACGATGACAGTTGGCTGCAATGGGGGGCCAGTTTCGGTTTGTACCCGATTCCAATGCGCATGCGAATTTTTGAGCCATATTTCTCAAAAGTAGGTGAGCGTTACAATTGGGTAAATACGGTACATCCTTGAGGCTGCTGTGTGGCACAATTGTAGCAATTGCAGCTCTTGCATAGTGTCTGCCGAATATGAAGGTTTAAGTGGATTTGCCTTGTTACAACTTTTTTTGTGAGGGGAGTAACTGGCCATGGGGATTGCCTATCTAAAGAATATGTGGATTTAAGTGGGCATTACTGGATTTGGAAGTATGGAAACATAATCTTTTTCACTGGTATGATTTTCCTTTTATTGTTACTATAACCATTGTCTCTGTAGCCTCACATACAATAGACAAGCCAGACCAGTGTCACCATTAATAAATATTCTGCTTTTTACCTCTATACAGGCATTAATCAGAAAAGTGGACAGCTTCTCACTGAATTGGTTTTGACTGGGTAAGTAAAGTGAAATCAGTTTCTTTTAGAGTTTTAATGAAGGCAGTAAGGAGCTGGGGCTTTTATTCCTAGCATTTGCAAGTTGGTCTCATATTTTCTTTTCCTTTTTCTTTTTTTTTTTTAAAGAAATTGCATCTTACTACGTATATGTGCTCAGCGTATGCGTGAAAACTTCTGGGTATGTCTCTGCTATTCTTTACTGGCACTTAGCACTACTTTGAAGAAATTAAGTGCCAATTCAGTGAGGTTATAAAGTAGAGATGTCCATATATTCAAACTGTGAATTGGAATCGAATAGTACCCACTCAATTTAAATCGACTTTCGAATCATTGGACACAACAAATATAAAAGACGGGGTGAATGTTGCGGGTCGTGTCATGGTTAAAATGCACCCTAACACATGTCACAGAAGAATTCCACAGCAGGAAATTTAATAACACGGTCAAGACACTACTGCTGGCTGCAGTGTTCCTGCTTTCAAAGACACGGGCTTCCAAGACCATTCCTCATATCAATAGCAAGTAACCATCACGTCGTTCAATCTCATATGCCACAAGCTTTAGGAAGCATCCCAACCTCAGCCTGTGAAAATGTTGGCGCGTGGCTGGGTGTCACATGTGAAAATTTGGCCATGTTGCAGTCACCACACACTGGTGCAGCTCCCGTTCAGAAACTTGCAACTTACGCTTTGCAGCACAGTTGCTTGCTGTTTGAACAAGTGCCTAAAGTAATGTGGGCTCTGAGCTTTCATGCCAACAACGACCAATCACAACAGAGCAAAAGAACAAAAGAAACGTAATCCTGCCAAACAAAAAGATGAGCTCCTGTTCCAGCAAACAGCAGTAGCCCCAAAACCGCTTGTCACCATTGGGGGTGCAGGTGCTGATCGGAACAGTGGCTATTCCATCAACTGTTGCCACTCTCTCAAGAGCCATGTGTGCCACTTCTTTTCAAGTTTCCTTCATTCCTGGGCAGAGGCACAGCACATTGTGTTAGTATAATATAGAATATAGGTGCAGCTGATAAATTTATTACTGCTGCAGGCTTTTCTCACTGTGTGAGTCCTTTCTGTCTAGATAATGTGTGTGGCCTTTTTTCAAGTTTATTTTGCATTCAAGTTGGTGTCAGCCTTCTAATCTTAGCTGCTTTACTGTTTTTCATATTATATGGCGCTGAAGAGTATCGCTGGATGCCAACCAATTTAGTTTTTTACCATGCAGTTCAACTGTCGTGAAAATTCGGGGCAAAAGGATTCGCATCAAGACTCCAGTGTGCCGGGCCCTAAAGAAAATCAACAATGTTGGTGAGGCACTGCTTTTCCTTTAACTTTTATGCTGTGGTGTTTTCTGTTGTAGGCTACTGTTAACTCAGCTGTCAAACCTAATGTATTTTTTTCTCATCTTACTTTCTGTACATTACCATGGCAACATGTGTAACTGTACCGGATGTGTACGTGAGAAAGAGCGTGTAGCAAACAATACGGTAGCTTACCAGAAACTAAAAAAAATGCTTGTAAATCCTGCGGAGTAACACAAAAGAGTTTCTGCAAGAAAATAGAGAAAGCTTTTTACTTCGAGAGAAAAAGCTCGAATAAAGTGGTAACTTCCGTGATACAGGGCCTGTCATATTACTATCCTATATTACTGTCCCGTGATATTACTGTCCCGTGATACAGGGCCTGTCATAGATAATAGGTGCATTTGGGCTTTATTTTGGAATCCTCAAATAATGCATAGCTGTGTATGAAAGAGGTGTGATTAACCTGTAAGATGGCATTCAATTTGCGAACACTTTATGAACAAACAATTTATTAACAGCCAGTTTACCGGCGGCGGGAAAAATTATTGTTCACACGCATGGCGGTGATGGTGGTTTTGGCTGTTGTAAAGGAGATGGACAAGGGGGGAAGCTCACTTTTCTGATGAATGAAGACATGGAGATCTTGCACCGTAGTTGCATTGTGAAGAAAGTTGCCAAATGGTACTTCTTATGCTGCTTTTATGAAAAATAAGAACAGAATTTGTGTCGCTTTATTCAGAAACTAAAAGGGCACTGATGTAGTGGACGTTTGTTTGTTTTGCTGACACTCGATAATTTGGGCATTCGGTTAATTCAGACATTTCTTTTGGTCCGATAAAAGCCAAATTAGCAAGGTTTTACTGTAGTCTATGTAATGCTGTTAGCATGGTGGTTGGTAACATTGTGGCCTGTAGGTTCCTTTTGATAAGTCAGACATATACGGTGCCCTTATTTACAAACTGTTAACAGTACACAGTGTACTGCCACGAAAATTTTCAGTTGGCGTTTTTTTGCATGGAATGAAAGGCCAAGCCCTCCAGAGCCCAGAAAACGTACTGGTAAGCGTGAGCGCGCCGTGAAAATTTATTTACAGCGTGCCTTTAAAAGCTGGTTTCGGTTCCTACTGTAGCCTGGCATCACTACACAGTATGTGCACAGTAATGAGCCTCTCGTGACGTGCTTGGCAAAAAATCGTGACATTTTCGCCCAGTGGTCTCTCGTGCGCAGTGCCTGTAGCAAGTGTAGGGTCAGCGATGTACAAAATTTTGTGCAGCCACTCTGCGACGACAGCAAATACTTCGGCACAGTGTAAGATGCAACGTACGGCACGCACGGTGGGTGTCGGCATGGCTCCGGAGCCTGCGATAAGCAAATGTGGGTTCCGAGACCTCCGCGGCATTTCAGGGGCTAAAGGCCGGCAACATAGCGACCTTGCCTTCCGATTATACGCGGGCACGCACGATGACAGAGGGTAATTCGACTTCGCTCGCTCGCTTCACGGGCACTCTCAACTACGGCGACTGAACGGCGAGAGCAGACCACCGAGAGTGACGCGCGAGCGGCCATTTTGCATGTTGTTGTACCTGACATCATCACAACTTGCCATACTGCTGCGTGAAGTCACCAAAATTTGTACTGTAGCCTGACGTCACACTAGTGCCGATGTCAGTAGGCACGCCATGTGAAAATAGACTTTGACGTCAAATTAAAATATCTTATCAGCATTTCCTGAGCTTAACATTTGCTCAGTGCTGTCTATGCATATAGGGGAGTTGTATGGTGGAGTAAACTCAGCTTCGAAAATTGGTGTCAGTACTCCTTTAAACTCTATTATGGATTTAGAATTGCGTGATGCATACATCGGACCAAGGCAATCTGGCAACTGGTTGTTATACCTTGTTTGTTTGCAGACACGAAGGATGAGCCACCCAAGCTTCCAGCAGACGTGTGGGTGGAGTTCCGGCCTCGCACCAATGCCGCGTGGGTGCAGGTGCAGTCTCTGGCTCAGAATCCCCGGGTGCGCACAAAGACAAGCCTACAGCGCCGACTCTCCAATGTGCTTGAACACTTGCAGGCACGGTGGAAACCGCTTCGTTTGCGACAGGTGATGACGAGGCCCCACTTTTTTCGGTCCTTGCAGAAGGTGTGCTCTGGACAGAAGGTGTGCTCTGGACAGACCATTCACTAGCCATGTTTGATCATAAAGTTGACCACTGTACCGTAGAAGTTATACTAATATTGAAGATGCGCAGCGCCTGAATAGGCGCAGACGAACGACAGAAATGACTCAGCACTGTCGTCCGTGTCTGTTCGAGTGCTGTACATCTTCTCTATGTCGTACCAACAAGGCCAAACATCAGCATTGTTATGCAGGTTGAGAGTCTTCTCAATGTGTGTGGCAATGTTGGGAGCGCATAATGCATTAAGGTTATCTATTAGAATCAACTAGGTGATGGTGCAGGTGTGTTCTTCCTGCTGCTGAGGACTTTGCTGTGAGAGATTTTTAGAGAAAATACTCTGGCATGCCTTGTTTTGCAAAGTATTTCGTTAAGTTGAATGGCCTTGAGCCCAAGTGTGTGGTATCATGCCATCTGAACCGTGAGGCATTGCAGCTGCACTTGCTCGGAGCCTCCTCGCTGTGGCATCAAGTCATTCGGCGATCGTCTAAAATCTGTTTCACTGGCACTTGGTTTTGATGAATTTGTTCTTTGACTGTGGCCAAGAGCGAGACCACTTTCGAAGTGGCCTCGCTAAAGGTCAATAAGAACCGAGTTTCTTGTGTATAACTGCTAGTTATAAGCGGTTCGTCACTAGTGGGCTAGTCTGCACCACCATATAGGCAACGTCTCGCATATTATAAGTCTGTGAAAGATTTTGGGATGTGGCTATAGCCTGCTAGGAATAGAGTACTAGCAGTAGTTTGCAGGTTTGACTTCTCCAGTCTGATAGAATATTTATAAAGAATATTTATAAAGGCGTAATAAAAAAGAAAAGTAAAGAGAAAAACTACTCATCAGTGCCATGCAAATTGGCCCAGGCAAGCAACATTGCGCTGTCACGGTCGTCTACAGCAGGCCATCTGAAGGCTCAGTTAGCATGACCTCCGAGTTTGCTGCGATGCGATCTCGGAGGTCACGCTTTGACATAGCTGCTGCGAGATTAAAAGAAAAAGAGATGGGATGGCAAGGGAGGACTGTAATAGGATGGAGGAAGGCAGCAGTACATATCTGTGTGTGCCACTGCTTGCTTGTGGCTACATGTGGCAAGCGCGGAAGTTTCATCAGGTTGCGGGGTATTTTAATCGCTGTGCGGAATGGCTGCCGAACACCTCAGGAGATGTTTCTGGCACAAACGTGCGGTGATTTTCGGTTTTGGAGTTTGTTATATTCATTGAAAGGTCAGTATTACTTTGTTATAATGACGTTGCAAATGCATGTATGGCTATGGAGATTTTGAGGGCAATTTTATTTACCTTGCTATACCTATTATTTCAGCATATCCCATTACGTTATAACGAGGTTTGATTGTACTTAGTGTTTAGTGACTGTTATTGCTGATCAAGAATATTAGTGCTTCTGGATAGGCCAGCAGGAGCGAGGCATACATACAGAGTGACACCACTTCATTAGCAATGAAAATTGAAAACAGTAAATTAAGACTCACATGTGGTTTTAATTAGCATTGTTATTGCTTAATTTTATTTTGAAAGCATGTCCTTAGCCATGGAACAAAAGGAGTGGCAGAAATGCACGAACCTTTCTAGTCTATGCAGGAATTTCAGTAATGAACTATGAAATGGCTCATTATTTAATCAAATTAAACCCCTGTGATGATTCGCAACACTGTCACTGTGAAATACAGCCTCTCAGGACCAACTTCCACACCTAATTAAAGTCTTTCGTAGGGTCTTCCAAACTGTAGTACAATCTTGAACTCTTTTTAAGTGTGCTGCTTTAAAAAATGTGGTGCTTTAAAAATGTGATTGCACTTACGCAGCTTTGAAGATGTGTATCGGTACTTTCTATGAGCTCCATTAATGCAAGGTTCGGTGTGTTCACTTTTAAATCCAGAAGGAGCAGGCATTGGCCAGTCTGGCAGGCACAGACTGCAAAGTGCTGGCTACGATGGAGCCCGAAGTAGCACAGGAGCTGCGAGTCTGGCCCAGCACGCCCATATCACCTGTCAGCATCTCAGCCATCGCATCAAGCTTAGATGTGTCCTTCCAGTGCCATCGCAAAAAGGCTGCCAGCATGGCAGATGGGCTGAAGTCACGCCCCACCAGGCCCACCAAACAGTCGCGTGCCACTAAGGCAGCAGCAGCCCAGACCACTACTTCTTCTACGGTGACCGGAAATGCATCGCAAGATTCGACGACAGATACCGCTGTATCCATTGACCCTGCTCAGCAAAACAGTATGTGGATTATGTGTCAGTTATGTCAAAGCCTTATATTGGGCGGGACATTTGAGTGGGCATGGCTGTTTCATGAGTTTTGGATTTTATGAGCTGTACTAGTATATGTACAGCTTTACTGCTACATATCAGTGAATTTTGCATCGCTTGGTAATGTTGGATGATGGTCATTCTAGCGTCATGACAACCTGAACATCAAGTTAAAATACCATGCGTTTGGAAACCTTCCTGCTGGGGAAGTGTCACCAGCTTATTTGCAGGAAATGTGTGGTAGAATTTGTGCTACCTTGGAAATACAGTCAGCATCCAATTCCTTGGACGCTCAAGGAATCGCGAGAATGTCTGGAAATTTGGGCTGTCCAGGAAATAGAATGAATCCACAAAATTTTTTGGAGGTATACTTCAGATTGAGAGGGTGGTGTCGTTGTCTAGAACGGAGCCTCTGGTTTGCGCAAATCAGTGAAAAGCGCTTTTATTTTTTCTTTTTTTTAAAGTCCAGCAGTGGACTTTTAATGTGGCCGGCGCTATCGCTTGCTGGGTCATCACTGGCTTGGCATCAATTGACAGTGCCGTGAATAAGTTAGGGAAATCGGGCATGTGCAGAAAATCTGATGTTGACTCATCTGCGTTCTGCTACCAGCTAAGGAGATGACTTCACTATCTCTACAGGCAGCAGCAGTGGTGGCGAGACGACGTCACAAGGCAACAGTGTTCCTTCCTCCCCACCTCCACCTGCTGGACAGGTGGAAGAGAATCCGGAGGATGAGGCTGCAAAGTCGTTGACCCTGCTGCGCAGTATGTTGGAGCCAGATCCCCCAGTGACATTGAGCACTGTTCCGGGGACACAGAGCTTGGCTACTTCCAATCCTGCATGTCCTGCACCTTCCCCACCGCCTGTGCCAGCAACTACAGCCCCTATACCAGCTGCCATTGAGTGCGTCGAGAGCATATTGGCAGATAGCAGTGTGGTGGCGGGGGGCCTGACTCTGGGCCAGCTGCTGGGCAAGGCTGCCGAGGAAGCTCGCCAGGGTGGAGAGGAGGAGGAGGACGAGACAGAGGAGGCCAAAAGGAAGAGGAAGCAGGAGGAAGAGGAGCAAGAGAAGAAAAGTCAACAGGAGCTGCAGGAGGAGGCCAAGAGGAAGGAAGAGGAAGAGCGCGCCCGCGAACGCAGCACCAAAGGATGGACGGCTCAGGAGGCTGGGCTTATGACCATTGGCGAGCTCTATCTCATGGTGGGTGCTTCTGGTGGCGAGTTTGCTTGTTTGTACTGTGATGGTTATAGCCTTAGCCTTATGAGTTCACGCTGACCAGCAGAAGTTATGGTATCAGCATCAAAAAGCTACTGCACAGTATTGCTGCACCTCGGTTGAACTTGCATGGGAAAGGTAGACAGGAATAAGCTGTTTGTCGTGTGACAGTATGTCGAAAATCCAAAGTAACACTTGAGTATGGGCAGCAGTGGCAATCGGGAGTTTGTGTTAAAATGCTTCTGTCCCCTGCTGTATATCTGCTTTTGATACGTTGATACATTCTGTACTCTGCTGTATATCTGCCAGTATACAGTAAAACCTCGTTATAACGAAGTTGAAGGGGGAGTGGTAATTACTTCGCTATAGCCATTAGTTCGTTATAACCAATATCAATTTCATCTACAGGAATTTCAAGGGGAATTGCGATTGCTTTGTTATATCCGGGTTCGTTATAATGAGGTTCTACTGTATCTGCTTTTGACACACTGCTGCAGTTCATACCTGATGTAGGCCTTGCAGTGCACATTTAAGCTACAGACTAAGCATTATTCTCGGCAAGTCTGCATTAAAAAAAAAAGGGGTGGGGTGTAGTACAACTTTGTCGAATCTTTAAACTGGCAACTGTTGTAAGCAACAGGCCAGTGTATAGTGCTAGCTTAGACTTGAAAATGTATTACAGTTGAACCACTCTATAAGAAACACTGATATAAGAGACAATTAGGTATAAGAAATATTCACCTGCATGGTTGGCAACCTTACTCGCTCGCTACAGTAAGGTCTCGTTAATTCAGATTTCACGGGACTGCAAAATATGTCCGAATTAACCGAATGTCCAAATTATCGAGAGTATCAAAAAACAATAAACAAATGTCCACTTACATCTGTTTACCTTTATCTTCCTAATAAGAGCACGAATTATGCTCTTATTTTGTATAAAAGCACCATAAAATCAGCTGTTCACGTCATCTCACGTTTTCCTTCACAAAGTGCATATGTGCCCCAAAAAATGTGTGTGCCGAGGCCAAGATGGGTTCTGTGGGTGCAGCCAACCACAAGAGGGGTTGTTTTCCTAATGTAAAGCCCATATTAGGTATGTAGAAGGTGTAGTCAACCACACAGTTCATTTAATCAAAATGAAGACATTGCACTTTCTGCTCGACTGAGCGGCTGAAGTGGCCTGCACTCATGCAGCTCAAGTCTTAGCCGTGAAGCGTCCTCAATTTTACCCACTATATACACCAAGGCTGCTGGGTTTGGCCAGAAAATTGCCTATGTAATTGAGTATATCCAAATGACTAGTGGCTAACTACATAATTGTGCAGTTCTGGTACCACATCTTTGGCCCTGGAACATTTCCAACTGTTTATGCTCTTGAATGCTATTCATATTCAGCATGTGCAGTTCATTGCATACTTGTGTTATAAACTCAACGCGTTTTCTTTTCTTTCAGATGGGCTGCCCAAGCAAGATAATCCTTCATTACGACTTTTGTCCTGTGGAGCAAAAGGTCGACAGAAAGTCCAAGATCAGCCTCGAGTGCACAACAATGCTGAAAAAATTGCTCAGCCTAGCAACTGTCATGTTTGCTGAGAAGAGCAAGCAGGTTAGAGACCACCATGAATTACTATATATGCATTGTACATGCCACGTCCTTTAGGATATTTTAAAGGCCAACTCCGGCGATTTTTTCATGTCAACGAGTGCTGATGAAATTCACTGGGTACGTTACTCTGTGTACTTACATCATGCCCTGAGAAAATGAGGCTCGAGAGTTGCACATATTCCTTACAAATGAATTTAATTAATTGACTCGAACGCCCTACCTTACCACCCCTTCAGTTACAGGCCACATTGGGTATGACGCTACAAGTGTCCAATGCGGAGAATGCCGGGATTGTGCAGACGCCAGCCCGGCAGCGACAAGAACGCGGACAAGTGCACGATTGTGCTCTAGAGCCTGGCGTTATGGCCGGTCCCCACTAGCGGCAAAAACGCGCGCAGTGAGCGCTTCCGCGGCACGCACGCGTCAACAAGTCCCCACTCGTGTTTCGCGGCAAGCGGCGACGAGGCAGCCTAGAACGACCTGATGCCCCGACTTGTGTTGTTCCATTCGAAAGGTCTCGCGAAAACGTGAGCTCTAATCAGATGATTTCGTCTTTCGTCAACCATGTATGTCTTTCTAGCGGTACTGCTGGTCACGCTATCAAAAAACTGCTACTGCGAGGATACTTCTTGCTCGGCGTCTCTGTAGGGGTAGGCTTAAAGAAAACTGTATATAGGTCTGGGCATGGCCTCTGAGATTTTACGACGGCCATGTAGCTTTCCAATCTCAGAGGCTGTGTGTTATGGTTTGACGCTTGACGGATAGATGGTGCCACGCGTCTGCACCACCGTGTAAAGAAAAAAAGAGCGGCGGAGAAGTCGGGTTGGATAGCAGGAATGGAGAAGAAGCCGGCATTGAACAACTACAGAAAAGGGAAAGACAAAATCAAGAGAGAAAAATTTTACGATAATTCAAAGGGAAGCGCTTTACTGTTTGAAGCAAGGCCCGGTTGCCTGAGAACCCGAAGTTACAGAGCTGAAATTCAATAAAGAAGGGGACACATGTACGTGCTGTGGAAAAGCTACGGAAAGGACAGATCATATTTTGATTGAATGTACAGATGTCCACCCAGGTGTAGCTGTGGACACTACCCTACAGGAGGCCATGGGTTTCAGGAGTAACACGGGAAAGCTGAACATGTCGGCGATAGAGATAAGTAAAAGGCGCTTAGAGTATTGGTGGCGCAAAAGTATGGAGCAAACAGAAGCGCAAGGTAGTTCGGGTAAGATTGTTACATCACCGCGGAACGATAATAGATAAAATAGGTAGACGAGGAGAAAAATTAATTGGAAAAATATGTGTGATTCGGGAAAAGAAATGTTTGTAGAGGAAAAAGAAATAAAGCTAGAGCTTGGCAGCCCGGCTACCGCTCCTAATATCCATCCATCCAACCGTCGGCACGCCTCCGCAGCTCACTTCTGATTGGTGCTTGTTTCGCGGCGGCCGCAAAAGAATGGGTCTCGACCCATTCGAGCATCTGCCGTGCGTTGCTGCCGCTTTTCACGAATCTCGCTGCGCACTGTTTTTGCCGCTAGTGGGGACCGGCCTTTATAAGTTGCTGCCTTGTGGATCGTAAAGTGATGTCGGCTGGCAAGTGGTGTTGCGTTGTTGGCTGCAGAAACCACTCACAACGCGCAGCAACTAAGGAAAGTTAGTTATCACAACTTCCTCGCGACGATGCACTTTGCGAGCGGTGGATCAGTGCTATCCAGCGCGACAATTGGATACGCTGAGCGTCTGCTCTTCAGCGCTTTCGAGCTTCGCACTGTCGCGACCGGCATGCCTTGCGCACCCTCCCACTGACTAGACACTTGTGACGTCACTCGAAGGGGCACGGCTTGGCTGCTTGGAGGAGTTTTCAGTTTCGTTTTCACGTTTTCTTGCTTATTTAAAATTTTCTAATTCTAGGGGCAATTATGC
The DNA here is from genome assembly GCA_013339685.2 of Hyalomma asiaticum. Taxonomy (NCBI): domain Eukaryota; kingdom Metazoa; phylum Arthropoda; class Arachnida; order Ixodida; family Ixodidae; genus Hyalomma; species Hyalomma asiaticum. The sequence goes on from CM023483.1 coordinate 24,013,941, forward strand.
TGTCATACGGGTGACAGGGGGGGTCTCTAGAAGCTAAAAATGCCACTACTTTGACATGGTCAGAAAATCGCCGGAGTTGGCCTTTAAGCGATTGGCAACTACGGTGTCAGCCATACAAGTAACCATGGGGAGATGCCAGTACAGTTTGCAGAAAGAAACCGACTATGAATACTGAATACTATGTTCTTCAAGAAGGTAACAATAGAAAGTGGACATGGAAGAGCCCTTAAAGCCCTAATGGGAGGAAAAATTGAAATTGACTTTATAATGTGTGAACAGCCTGGCATAATTCAAGACACAGAAGTAGTAGGCAAGATAAAATGTAGTGATTACAGATTAGTAAGGGCAAAGATTGTACTTAAAGAGAATGAACTAAATTAGTTACCAGAAAAAATGGAAACCTGGAGGTAATCAAAGCAAGGAATAAAGAATTTAAAGTTGCCCTAAAAAACCAATTCGATGCATCAGATGAAAACGATGAAGATTTAGAAAAAGTAAATAAGACCATAATGAAAGTGATCTTAGAAAAGCTATAGAAGTAAGGGGTAAAACAACAAAGCAAGATGTAAGCAAGTTGTTCCAATCCACTAAAGACTTAAATAAAGAAACACCAGTGGATGAAAGTGAGTTCATCAAAAGATAAAATACAATTAGCAGAATTATCAAAGCTGATAAGTAAGCCAGGCAAAGAGATGTTAAGAACTTTAGCATGAGAGAAATAGAAAAGGTACCAACATTATGTCGATCAAAAAGCAACTGCACTTAGGACAAAACAAAATGTATGTGTTAAAAGATAAATGAGGTAATGGTATGACAACGAAATAGTACTACTTTGAACTGTACAGCTCTTAGACCGTGCAACCTTAGTAGAAATTAAATCAGAGGAGAGCACTGAAGTTCCATGTAGGAGAACACCGAAGTTTGGAGGAGGAGAACACTGAAGTTCCGTGTTTCTGACCACTGACGAAGTCAAAAAAGCCGTCAAAGGTATGTTTTGCGGTAAAGCAGCACGTGAAAACTGCATAAGAGCCAACTTGATCAAAGACTGAGGAGACATTATACAGCCGATTATTGTTACAGTAGACCCTGATAACACAGCAAAATGTGTCCATTTTATCTGAAGTCCATAAGATCCATTCTTTTGGCTTCAGTACAAAGAGGGGGGGTGTCATCTACATCGCTGTGCAACCAATATTAGGGACTTCAATTCCACAGCATGGGGCAGGCTATCTCTCTAACTGCCAGGTGTGGTCTCCGCGGCATGATTACGAACGATGCCAGTCACCAGCAGCGGTAATTTACAACTGCAGCACATGCTGTACTTCAGTGAGTGAGCGCCATTAGAGTGGGTACAGCTAGGCCAGTGCTACTCATAATTGGCTATAACATATTCATAGAACCGCACCTCTCAGAGTAACTTATTCTAATTTGCCAGTGAAACTCGCCTGGACATAGGCTTTGAGCACTGGGACGCCTCACTTCTGAAACTTTGGTCGTGATGCCTAACAACACTTTTGCAAAATTGCAGTTTAAGTGATGAATGTCTAAAGTAAAAAACAACCTTACACATGCTTTTTATTCACATTTACAACAAGCGCTTAAGATTAATTGTGTTCAACATTTGCTTGCCTATGTTAGCTTTATTGTTCACAACTGAGCTCACGGTCTCCTTGGATAGCCCGTCATTTTTGCAGTGCCAGAATGCTTTTCATCGCACGTAACCGCATCTGCAATCTTAATCTTGTTGCTCAATGAAATTTGCTTCCATTTTGCAAGCTATTTCGGCCTGGCACAACTGACTAGCATGCCAAATAATGTCACGGCATGACAGCGCCATCACGTTTGTCCTCAGGTTGGCTTGGCTAAAGGTTTGGCTTCGCCAGAGGCCTCCAGTATTGCCAGCTGCAATTCAAACTTGTTTTGGCTTAAGTGTGCAAGCACTGCAGTGCAAGAAGTGTTGCTGCCGTGTTGAAGTCTGTTGTCAGACCATGTGGACAAGGCAAAAGTATGTTTTACACATGCAGTTTGGAAATCGCTGCTAATTTCATCGACTGTCCGATGTAGTGCGCTCCGTTAAAAGCGGACTTTGTTGCATAGGTAATACACACGGACCAAACTTAAGTTGAAATATCATGCGTTATATTCGACAGTCTGTTGTATGCGGGTTTATTGTAACGAGCGAAGACTGTATTTGAAAACCTTGCGTCACTCTTAACGAAATGTACCAAGACATCTAGTGCGCCGCTCAGCTGGAAAAACGCTAGTATAATTCTAACACAAAAGAAAGGTGACATAAAGGAGTTGAAGAATTACAGACCAGTTAGCCTACTCCCAGTAATAAAACTATTTACGAAGCAATTTCTGCTATTATAAGAGTAACACTTGACTGCAACGAACCCAAGAGAACAAGCTGTTTTTAGAAAAAGTTACTCAACAATGTACCACAGCCATGCTATCAACCTAATAATTGAGAAGTTTGCTGAATGTAACAAATTTCTTTATATGGCCTTTATAGACTGCGAGAAAGCATTTGATTTCATAGAAATACAAGCAGTTCTAGAAGCTTTGCATTGACAAGGGTTACCCGATGTCTATGTGCAAACCACAAGTAACATCTACAAAGGTTGCACAACCACACTACTCCTACATGAGAGGAGCGGAAAAATTCCGATCAAGAGAGGGTTCAGACAAGGAGATACGACCTCCGCGATGTTATTCACTGCATACCTAGAAGTATTCAAACGTCTAGACTGGGAAGAAAAGGGAGTTAGAATAGACGGAGAATATCTCAGCAGTTTAAGGTTTGCTGACGACATTGTGCTTTTTAGCAATAACGGTGATGAGCTACAAAACATGATTGAGGACCTAAACCAGGAAAGTCTTAAAATAGGACTAAAAATGAATGGGCAAAAGACCAAAATTAACATTGATGACCCTGCAACTTCCTATAAACGGGTTTGTGACATACACCTCACTTGCTCTAGGTTGCCAGCCGCAGACGCCATCACGAGATAATTTATTTCAATCTTAAAGGTGAACATGGATCCCGAGGGACAAAACATTTACTATTGACCGTAGCGTGAAAGAGAAATAAAGTTTCTATTCCATTCTACATCAATTTTTTATGGAATGTTCAATTAGATGTACTGATTACAATTATGTAATATTTGCTTTACATCAATCCAAACAAATGTTCTTATCCAGACAACTATTTTTATCCTATAAATTTGGTATGCGACTTGTATAAAAAGTAGGGCTGTGCGAATATTCAAAATTTCGAATAGTTTTCGAATAGTATTTTCTATTTGATTCGATTCGCACTTAACTTTTACTATTTGAACTATTCGAAGTTGGTAATTAGGGGAAGAATACGCTATGTCTCGGGACAAGCAGCCCATTCCCACACGTGCGCTTCACCGCATAACACCAGTGTACTGCGGTGAAACTAATTTGTGTACGGCGGTGGAGCTAACACTAATGTACTGCAGCAAAGTTAACACTCACGTACTGCGGTGATGCTAACACTGATGCACTGTGGCGACGCTAACACGCGCATACCGCTGCGATGTTAACACTCGCGTAGTGTGGCAAAGCTAACGCCTGTGTACTGTGGAAGTTAACACTCGCGTCTGCGGCAAAGTAACACCTGTGTACTGCAGTGAAATGAACACTCGTGTACTGCGGTGAATCCAACGACCGTGTACTGCAGCGATGTTAACGCTCACGTCTGCGGCGAAGCTAACACCTGTGTACTGCAGCAAAGTTAGCTCAGCTTTCTGTTAACTGTCTCGTACCGCATGAAAATGGCCGCTTTTTATAGGTTTGCGAAAAAATTTTTTTACTAGTGCAAATAATGCTCTAGGTTACATTGCAGCACACCAAATTGTGCATAATGAAATGCTCTTTATAAGTAACATAAATTTGAAAAGAAAATATTACACAACCTTAAAAAATATTAACTCTACTATTTTTGTAGGAATTTAAGAAAATCAATACAAAGAAAACACAATATCTACAGAAATATTATGAACAAAGAAAATTCAAAATATACATTTCGAAGGTAAATGATCCAGGAATATTCTAAAAGAAAAATAAACAATCCACATAAGCCCGTTTTACACACAGATAAAAAAAACTGCAGACCGGAAACTGCTTCATCGCTCGTGCCATGAGGTGAAGCACAGGTGCGCACCACACCTTTCACAAAAAAAACTTGTTTTTTTTTCAACTTTGCGTTCCTTGTAGCACTTGCGGTAGCTTTTTTTTCTTTTCGGCATAGTTTTGGTGAATGCGCGGGACGTGCAAAATGCCCATATAAATGAGCAGTCCAATTAATTTCACCAGTTCCTCCGGAGTTAGCTGTTTCCACGAGCCGTCTCCTTCAGCATAGGTTGGAAGCTCGAAGATATGCATCGAAGTATATTTGCATTTTCACAGATGGTTCTTGTCACCGCCGCTGTGAAGGACAGGAAAAAAAAATCGCGCTATGTCGTGAAACGCTTTGCGCTACTCCGGTGTGCCAGGCCGAGATGCGCGCCGGGCGGCCTTATTGGTGAGAATTGAAGCTTTTTCACTGCCGGCGGCAGAACATCCTGTCCAAGCGCTGCGCGTACCCTGCAGATAACGAGGATATCTCAAAAGGGCGTGCACCCAGATCGGCAGATAAGCGCTCCTGACAGACGAGACCGCCCAAGGCCAAAAACGAAACTTGCCGGTGAACAGCTGAGGATGACCCGGGCTGGCTCGAAGTGCCATCGCGTTCAGAGCTTGAATATGAGCTGGTGTCGTCTTCGAAGTATTAGCTCGACTCATCTTCACTAAATTCGTGCGCGGGTTCAGCATACTTCGGAGCGGAACGTTTTTCCCGCGACACAGTCCCACAGGACGCCGCCGCCATGGGAGCGGCGGAGAGATTGCCGAGCGCACCGACGCTAACGCTGGATGCGCCCCTCTCGCGTAGATAAAGAGAAGCGAAACCGAAACTGCTGCAAACTCGCTGAAAAGGCCAGATCAACAAGTTAGACACGCGATGGACCTTCAGAAACAAGCTGTATTTGATTAAAATTGTCCGAACTTGGAACCAAAGCTCGCTGGTGAATAGCTGGTGTCATTTTCATGTAATTATCGCGGCCAAACGTTATTGCCTTGCAAAACTGACGACACTATTTGATAATTGACTTCTTAGGAATCGTTTGATAACAAAATGCTGATAATAATGGAGCACAAACTCGAGCAGCATGCTTTTTTCTCATGTGTGGAGGCCACGCCCCCTTTTCCAGCAACACACGCACATTACTTTGCTAAAAACTCCTTCAAAAATCGCGATATCGTTAGAGCGGGAAAATTTGAACGGATTGTAGAAGAGCAGTCCCCAAACGAAACGCGAAATGCCGCTGTATGCACGGGAAACGATTTTAATGCGTCGAAATCTGCAGTTTTAATCATCGATCACCGGTGATCGATTTGAATAGGCGTGGTAACGAAAGAGTTAACACATTTTTCTGTTGGACTTTGGAATGCCACTGGGAATACACTAGTCATGCAATAAAATTTTTTGCTCATGTTACCTTTCTCCATAATTTCTCCATAATTACCATAATTACAGTACCTTTCTCCATAATTAGATATGGCACTATTAAAAAATAGTCGAAAATTATTCGAAAATTATTCACTTTGATTCGCTCTTGAACATAAATATTCAAATTTGCTTTGCACTCAAAATTTTACGATTCACACAGCTCTAATAAAAAGCGATGCGTTCCTTCCATAGACCAATGCAGGGGCTCTCTTTGATATAGACACTGGGCAACCTATCACGCTTATGTGTAAACAATGTTGATTTTAAAGATGCGCACTGTGCATCGTTAACATGTGAATATTAGAGCTGTGCAAATGTCAGAATTTTGAATGTAAGGCAAACTTTAATAATACTGTTTGAGTACTTGGTAGTCAGATAGGCTGTTCTATTTTACATTATGGTCGTTACTCTAACTGTAGCTTTTGGAGCAGCTGTACCAAGTATTGCAGTAGTCCATTTGCATTAACTTGATTCCTAAAGCCATCGTTTGCACTGTGTCCTTTTCCGAAGGGTCCCCTGTCCCCTCCTGCTGGAAGATGCGGCAGCAGCACTGGAGCAGGAGGTGGGCGGGGCACCACTGCGGCAGGTGGCACACCTCCTTCTGGCAAAAGTGGAGGTGGTGCTGGGTCTGGTGGAGCGCGTAGTGCAGCCAATGCTGGAGGTACCCCACCCACGGGCAAGAGTGCGGCAAGTCGGGCTCTCGGCCGCAGCCCATCGACACGTACGGCACAGCGGCCTACTTTACAGCAAGTGCAGCAGGCGCAGGTCCTTGAAAATGCAGCTGATGGCTCATCGGCTACCCCAGGCACTGGCACTGATCAGCATGTATTTGTGGTCCCCATGGGGTTGGCCCCGCGGGCTCACAAGCAGGCTGGGGTACCAGGTGTTGCTACAAACATCACGCATCAAGAGCAGCTGGACGTGAGTGCCTGTTGGCTGTCTTTTTTAATCTTACCTTTTACGTCTGGTGAATCTCCGTATTACATGTGGTGAGTGCCTTTGTTGGCACGTGCTGATACCTTCATGATTTCATTCCATCTTGTTCAACGAGCGTAGTCAAACCCAAAAAGTTTCTGCCTGTCTGCCTTGATGTCAAGGAACCATTCGCTGACTGAACTAAGGTCATCTGGCTGCCGATGTGGCTGCAGGCTTGTTAGGCCTTGTTGGTCGCCATGCCCAGAGCCTCATCATCTTGCTGACATGTCAGGGACCTGCAGTTGCGTTGCAACAGCCTGTTGTGGGAGGGAGATTATGTCGATTTTGCCAAGGTGCCGGGTGTGCTGCTGATGCACTGCACTTGTACACTGCAAGGAAGATGGTCACACCTCGGTTGAAGAGGAGGGATCACTTGTACGACCATTGCCCACGCTGGTCATCCAAGGGGTGACCAGGGGTGAGCTGCTAGTGAGACAATCATTGCTGGCTGTGCCACTTCACGCTCCTTTACCCTGGATTCCAGCTCAGCTGGAACAGCTTGAGCTTTTTGTGCATCTTGTGTGCGGACTTTGACATCTTTGACCATTTTCCAGCTCTTTGGCATCATCTTTTGGGCCACTTGGCTTGTCTCTTACTTAGGGCAAGTCCACACACATTTAAAATTGAAGACACTGTAGTGGCATGTTTACTCTGAAGTTTTTACTATGCTGACTGCACTGTAAAATAACGTGAGTGCATTGTGTACTCCCACAGCGACTGGTTCCAGGACATAGGAGAGGCATGCGCCTGCGTACAGTGCGAAAGCCACTGGTGGTCCAGAGGCCCCTACTACCTCGTGCTGACAGGCGCCCCGTCACGCTTGTCCAGCTGCTGCCCTCGGCCCAGGCCACACTGGCAGCTGTGGTGCAGCCCTTGGCATCGGATCCCCTGCCACAAGGGAAAGGGATTGTCAAGCTCATCCATCCAGCAGGTAAATATGCTTTGGCTAGATGAAAACTTGTAGCAATGATTTATGGTAATGTTCATTGAAAAGGCGCTTTGGCATTATTGGCTGTGCCACTCTCCTAACAGTCACTGTGCCACTGTGGCGATATGAGACTGTGAGTGGTACAGGTTACTTTGAAACAGTGGCGAGACTCCTGTGCCAATTGCACCATTTTATACAAACATGCATTTTTGTGCCAAACTGCACCAAACACGACAAAGTGACCAAATTTACTCCACACTGTACCAGAACGGCTTGAGATGGTTTGTTTTCCAAAAGAAAGTGCTACAGTTGACATTCTGCCCACTGCACAACAGCACTTCCTGTGCAAAATTGCACCTTTCAGTGTTCCCGACTAGTGGTTGGTGTACGTGTGTAAGAACTCATGAATGTCGATCGTCGGTGCTCACAGGAGGTGAGTGGACCGAGCGATGCGCCGCTGCTTAGGAAATAGCAAAAATGCAGTCAAAGACACGAGAGCGAACGGGGTATTACTGGGGTACATACAGAATTGGACCAGGTACATGCTGCTGCAGAGTTTCCTACTGTGGGATGCTATGCGCACCGTTTTTAAGCAACGGAGCAACAATGATGGTGGTTGAGCATGCTGATGCAAAGGGCCAATGGTAAGTTGAGGAGGGTGGCAATGTATCTATACTTGTACGAGTGGCAGCGTGAAAGAAGGACGAGAACTAAAGGAAGTGTCAGTGTGTACATTTCTTTTGTCCTCGTTTCTTCCTTTCGTTACCTGAACAAGAGAAAAGTCACAAGTTCGAACTATAAAAGCTGCCACACAGTTAGTATCAAACAAAATTTCTTGCACTATGGGGGCTGCCTTTTAGTAATAACATCTACAGTTAAACGTGGATATAACAAAATTGACAAATTCCCAAAAAACTTCGTTATAAAGAAGATTTCATTATATGCATGTTCAGCACGAAAATTAAAAAAAGAAATGCTTAAGTAAGCAAAACGGTAACAGACGGGAGAGCTCACCCAAAACATTTACATTGGGTAAGAAAACATTACCAGCTGAGACCACTTAGAACGCAACCGCTTATAGTGAAGGACCGGCTATAATGCAGTTTGTTCTGACCCCCGTTTACCCTCCTATAAAACCTAATGTATACGCATACCGCTTAAGGGGGGAGACGCAGCCCTTGAAAGTCGAAAAATCGTGGCAAATGCGATTTTTGGAAAACTGCATATTTGGGCTCAGTGTATAATAAACTACCTATTCTGTAATATCGTAAAACGGTTCCTAAGAAGTCAGTTATCAAATAGTGTCGTCAGTTTTGCAAGGCAATAATGTTTGGCCGCAATAATTACGTGAAAATGACACCAGCTATTCACCAGCGAGCTTTGGTTCCGAGTTTGGACAATTTTAATCAAATACAGCTCGTTTCTGAAGGTCCGTCGTGTGTCTAACTTGTTGATCTGGCCTTTTCAGCGAGTTTGCAGCAGTTTCGGTTTCGCTTCTCTTTATCTACGCGAGAGGGGCGCATCCGGCGTTAGCGTTGGTGCGCTCGGCAAACTCTCCGCCGCTCTTATGGCGGCGGCGTCCCGCGGGACTGTGTCGCGGGAAAAACGTTCCGCTCGGAAGTATGCTGAACCCGCACACGAATTTAGTGAAGATGAGTTGAGCTACGATTCCGAAGACGACACCAGCTCATATTCAAGCTCTGAAAGCGACGGCACTTGGAGCCAGCCCAGGTCATCCTCAGCTGTTCACCGGCAAGTTTCGTTTTCGGCCTTGGGCGGTCTCATCCGTCAGGAGCGCTTATCTGCCGATCTGGGTGCATGCCCTTTGAGATATCCTCGTTATCTGCAGGTTACACTCAGTGCTTGGACAGGATGTGCTGCCGCCGGCAGCGAAAAAGCTTCAATTCTCACCAATAAGGCCGCCCGGCGCGCACCTCGGCCTGGCACACCGGAGTAGCGCAAAGCGTTTCACGACATCGCGCGATTTTTTTTCCTGTCCTTCACAGCGGCGGTGACCAGAACCATCTGTGAAAATGCAAATATACTTGGATACATATCTTCGAGCTTAATTCTTCGTGCCTAATTCAACGAGCCTAATTCAACGTAAAATCACTTCAACTCACGTATATCACGAGCCGCGGCACCCTCTGCGCCGGCCAAACACGCACCGAAACATCCCAACTTCGAGCGAGCGCTGTTTTCGCGCCATTCAACCTACGTCCGCCATTTTAATTTTGTTTTCGTAAATTCCTGCACTTTTTTCTTCCACTATCGGCGGGAGCGGTGGTGGCGTAGTCAAAGCCCCATTCGCTTATGATTGGGAACTCGCGGGGGCTTTCGAGTTTCCCGTGTCTCACACGCGAAGCCGCGATTGGCCTGGGCACGTGCTCCTCGAGGAAGCGGGGGAACGCGCGACTGCCATTGGCTGCTGCGCACGATGATGCGCCGTTCTCCTCCGGCGGTCGCTCTCTGCGTCGTCCGCTGCGGCTAGGCCTAGTGCTTGCTCCGTTGCTGTCGCCGTGCGGCTGGTCATTGTTTTCCGCTTCGCTTTTCGTTATCGCGCGCGGTACTTTCTGAAGTCACCTCCCCACTCCTATCTCTCGTTGCGCTTTCGCGTGATAAGCGCTCTGCGCCTGCAAGATCGTATCGCGGTCGTACGCGCCGGCAGTAGGGACGCTACACGCGTTCGGCTGTTCCGTGCGCTGACGCATTACGTAAAGGCTGATTCCACGGGGAAGCGTGCTACCCACAACCACAACTAGCCTTACCATGCCGAAGTTGCTTTTATTTATGAGTGCAACGTGACTGCAGCGATGTTTCCAACTCCTATGTATTCTGCGCCATTGATACATGAGGCGTAGTTGCCGAGGTTGAAGCGCGTCTATCTAGCATCTCGAATCGGCATCGGCGATCGCAACCTGTTTATGGATAACGCCGGAAAACAAAACCAGGAGAATCGGCAAAGAATAGCAGTGCAAAAAAAATGACACTTTGTTACCCTTCAGCGTTATTTTAGACACAGAAATGTGCTCGTAACTTTAAAAGCAAGTTTTCTCAAAATGACATTTATTGGCTGGTGAGGCTGTTTGTTCCAGGTGTATCTCTGGAACCGTTCATCAGATTTCCAACGGGTTTTTTTTATTGTGTACCTGAATGAATTTGTGAGGGGGTGACAAGCCCACTTTTTTCATATACTGTGTGTATGATTTGTGACATTTAATCAAAATTCAATTGATGAGATCCTAATGACCAGCACTAAATTCGGCAGTCTGCTAAAATTTTTCAGCACGAAAATTAAAAAAAAAGGGCTCTGTCACCCCCTCACATATCCATCTGGGAATCATCATAGCAAGTTTCACAGTTCCAGCACCTTTTGAAAATTCTTCAGGCCTGGAATAAGAGAACCATGTGTACAACACTGACATATTGCTGTAACTTGAGAACCAGTTAACACAACTTCTTTAAATTTTGTAGTTCTTCAAATGCTTCTGCTATGAGTCTATTCTGAAAATTTCATTAAGATAGCTCAAAAACAAAAAAGTTGGTATCGAAGGGTAGCCTCCCCCCCTTAATGTGCAGCCCCCCCCGTCTCCCCTCCCCGCCGCCCTGAGATGAAGGACCGGTTATAATGTGGTTGCCGGGAAATGCCGCGGACAATCGAGGTAGGTGAGCAGGCTTCACAGAGGAAGTGCGCCGCCCGAAATGAGTGCAGTGAATCGCCGTGGAGGAGGAAGGAGCGCGGAATGAATGAACAATGAGGAGAGGGAAGAAAAAAAAAACGGCCGCGGCAGCAGCGCGTCGCGGATGCGCCCTCTGAGGATAGGATTTCCAAGGCTACAGAGAATACTGCTATGGCCATTTGTCAGCGGCGAACGCTCTGCACGGAACGCACGCCTGTGTCCACTTTACCGCTGTTTGTCCTCAGTTCTTTTTTTTAGTCATCCCACGCGCACTGCCCTTGAATCCCCCCCCCGTGAGCCCGATTTCTTGCGCACCCTATCCCTGTGTTGTCAAGAGCAAGCTTCCCGTGAGGCGTGCCACCCGCGACACCGTGAGCTAGGCCTAACAAGTGCTGTCACCTAGTGTCAGTTTAGCGAAGTGAAGTGCAGAGACTTTTGCAGTAACCAAAGAGTGGCGCTGCCAGCGTGTTGAAAAAAAACAAAAACTCGTTTTTTTTTTCTCTCTCTCTTAAGGCAGCGCGGCTTGGCGGGCTAGGCTAGCTGCAGCAAGCAGAATCAGGCTTGAAGTGAGGGGGAAAGGACGTGCCCGCAGCGGCAAAATCATCAGGTCGAGGGATATGCAGCCCTGCCTCACACATGCTCGCACGCATGCACACGTGCGCTCGCTCTTGCCTTGCAGTCGCCGTGCCTTCGAGCATGCCAGGCACGACACTGTCTCTTCACGTTCCGTTGTGGCAGAGAAGGTGCTTCCGGTTGCTGCTCGTGCAAAAGTGACAAAATTTGGGGCGTCATCTCTAGGTTGTTGGCGGAGAAAATTCGTTATTACGAGAGGGTCTCCTGCTGCCACTTCATTTACGTAGGGGTCTCAAATGCATGTGCTTCTATGGAGTAACAGTGGGGAATAGAAAAAATTTGTTATATCCAGGAATTCCTTATATAGAGGTTCATTATAAGCAGGTTTAACTGTATTCACGTTGCCTCACACATCAGTGTGTCTCTGAAACCTTGATCTAACGGCGCTGCCTGTGCTGTGTCTGTGGAAAGACATCGCAGATGCGTGAAGACTGCGTGAGCAGCATTTATAGAAAATTATCCATTGCTATATTGTTTCATACTCCACCTTTTTGAGCAAATTTGTGGTATTTTTGAAATTCAATTTAACTAGGCTACATATTGCTGAATTCTAGCTTTATTTTCAGCATTTGCAATCAATTCAGCAAGGTACATGATAGGACTTATTGTGACCTTTTACTGCCTTTCAGCTGCCACAAGCATCGCAGGGGCTACATTCGACATGCAGCCCGTGCAGGTGCCACTGATCGATGCCAGCAGTGTGGCCATGTCAGTATCACCATCAGGGCATCCCATCACTACCACGAGCAGCCCTGCTGTCGTGGAGGCCACCAGCACATCTACTGTGCTGGTGGCCTCACAACAAGCTCACACAGTGGCTGCTGTCGTTCAGAATGCGCCACAGACGACAAACCTGGTGGTGGATGAACCACCTGTCCTTGCCCTGGTGGAAAGCACAGAAGCAACTAAGGTGAGTCAGCTGCCTCGTTTTCGAAGTGGAGATAGTGTGCTCTCGTTTTAAATGTGACGCCACAAAATGAGGACGTTAAATCTAGAACAGACTAGAATGCTATGTCCTGGTTTCAATTTCGCAAACACAGCTGCAAAGCTCTGGTTTAGTCACTAACTTGTTGCATGTAACTTAAGTTTAACCCAGAAGGGAACGACAGAATTAGTCCAAGTTATCCGGTCAGTCGACTAAGCTACAGAAAAAGGAACGGCATGCATCACTCGCTTGTTAGGCAGCATATTTTACCATATTGTTAAGCATGCCAAACTTGAACGTGCGCCTAAATATAATGGGCCCAAAGAGCAGAATTACTGTCATAGGGGCCCTGCAACGCTTTTTAAATATAGCAACAAAATGCTGCCTATGGTTTGTTTTTCCATGGCTTCTGATGGCACGCCAATCTTGAAGGCCATAGTGGTGACTACTCTTTTACATTATTCTAACACGCACCGTTTCCCACAAAAAGAAAAAGAAAAAAACATCAATTGTGACGCGCTCTCATTTTTCGCAACATGGAAAGAAAGGTCCTTAGTAATCAACCTTCTCACATTCATAAAAACAAATGCCATACTTGCGTAATGAACGCACTTGCATAATAAACGCACTGCCGACTTTGAACCCTCACAGTCCCTCGAACAGCCCCATTATGGCTTTCCCGCTTCACTTGATCCACGGTGTCTCGAACATGTTCAGCGCGCCGATTCATAACTCCTTGGCCCCGAATATAATTGGCACACATTGCCGGGTGTAGCCGTGTGCAAGCAGCGATAACATCATTTACTCGCAGTGCTGCATTCCTCTGTGCTATCGCAGTTCCCTCACGCCCGCTGCCATGTGTTGCCACGTGTGCTGCGAAGGCTAGCTCAGATAAGCCTAAGCATGGTCGGGGTGTGGCACCCAAGATTGCCGCAATGCAATCTCGGACGTCATGCAGTACGCGCGACTGAGAGATTCAGGTGGCTCAGGCTCAGCACAGATATGAGGGGAAAATGCGATGATGAGCCGTTTTGCTTGTGGTGATGGGAAATGTCTCCCTTACGGCTATCCGCTAATGCTACCGAAAGCTGGTGCGGCTGGGCATCTCAGAGATTGCATTGGCGACGTAGAGAGTTTGGATGGCTGCAAGACATCCAAGCCGGCGTGGCGAGTATCATTGCCCTACGCATCACATGTGTCGTGGTGTCATTCATTGCGGGACCAGCGGTGACATAGAAACTACAGAAACTATGCGCGCCAAAGACCGCCGCGCGGCTAGTTCATTTTTTAGCTGGTGACTGTTCGACAGCGCTCAAACTTCATAGGAGGCTGCCGTTTTGATGCCGGTGATATGGTAACGGTGTCGTTCGTTTGCACTCGATTCTAATGCACGTACAATTTTTGGACCCATTTTATCGGAAAAAAGGTGTGCGTTAGATTTGAGTAAATACGGTAAGGTGATGTCAGCAGCAGAATTGAGAAGAACGAGCGTTGGGAAATTGAAACCGTGTTTTCTATCACTCTAAGTCAACCCAGACGGTGCAACGAAACAGTGTATGTTATAGAATGGAGGGCCAGGGTTCTCAATGGCGCACATCATGCAAAGTTTTCAGAAAATGTTTCACAACCCCTTTAAGTTATTCAGTTCATTTACATAAGGTAGGCAATCCATTGGCAACAAAGTCATGGATAACGAGCATGTCTCTTTTGTAGATGCTTCGTTACATTTTAGACGGCGGCTTTGAGGTGGCACAGTAGCTGAGTACTTCAATTTATACATGAAATTATTAAATGTAACTTTGCAGGGATTGAGGCATGCCCATCGTGATTGCACGTGCGTTTGCCTAATTCTGCCGTCCCGCACTCAACCGTCGCTTCACCGTTCTATCCATTTGCTATCACGCTTGCGCGGTGGGTCGGGTGGCGCCGAATGTGCTGGCACGTCTGATCTGCCCACGTGCCCGGCAGTGAATCGTGATGGTGGCACCACGCATTGAGTCTCGCGGGGCATTATACATGCGACACAGTGGAAAAACTGACTCTCTCTCTGAACTGCTGAGGGGTAAGCACACTTTCGTTCCTCGTCCGCCGGCCCCTCTGTTTGAGCTCGCTCGGATGGAGTCCTCTCACGATGCCTGTGCGCCAACGGCTGACGCATACCATTACATTGCCCTTCTGAACGCTGCGCCGTAGAGCTGTGCCTCAAGCTTGCGCGTGGGCTCACTACACCAAGCCACACTAAACAAAGGCAGACGCGAACGGAGTATGCCCATACTCGGACGATCAGGCCCATTGGTTAGCGACTGCACGAATGTGCAGCATAGTTGCAAGGAACCACTTTTTCCTTCGGGGCATGTTACTGCGAGCCATTGCCCGTGGTGACGTGCTAGCGGCGCCCTGTGTGCTGTATTTTGGCCCATGGCATGGCGAAGCTCTTTGCTTCTCCTGCCGCCTTTTGCAGCGGGTGGTGTGCAGTGTTTGTGGTGTCACTGTAGGCAAATAAAATGTTGCATTTGATCTGAGAGCAGTACTGTGTCATTGCCGCGCTGCGCTCGACGCCTTTGCCGTCAGAACGCACGTGCGCAACGGAGTGCGAGATAGGCAACGGCCTACGTGGCACTGTGGCTCGCTAAGCCTGAACCCACGGTGGTGGATGTATTCAGTGAACACACACTGCCCGCAACTTGCATGTTTTTAAGTAGCAACAGCTCATTTAATGTGGACATTATGCATCCACTGTCACTTGCCACATGTAAAACCTGCAATTTCCACTTTGCGATGTTTAGGCCCTCGCTGCTGATGCACTGGATGTTGCCACGGTTGCTGCTGCTGCTTCGCCTGTCAGGGTCCAGCCGCTTTCACCACCAAACATTTCATCCCTACTTGACATCTCTCTACCTGAAAGTGAGTATGTTGCTAGTTGATATGGTAAAGGGATGTTGAAGCAGTGCTGACTCAAAATATTTAGCTTGTTTTCTCGTAAATTTTTTGTGCTACAGTGGAATGGAGCTTTCTCATCATTGGATTTAATTAATTCCTTGTAAGCTCACACTGAGTTTTTCTTTACATGGGAGCTTTCTTCTGCAAAGTGGCTTCAGTTCTTGTTTCTAAAGATTTCTGCTATGCTATCATTCGCCTGTGTGCTGGTTTTGCTCTCACTACATTTCACTGTTTAAAGGGCAACTCCGGCGATTTTTTCACCACGTTCTGATATCAATGTTTTCTAATAGTACTGATAGTCCTGTAGCAGCCAGGGTGGTTCAGTTTGCTCAGAAATGCACCAATAATTTTAAATAACCGACCGAAAGGCGTGTTCAAACCGGAATGGGTAGACGCTTCTTGCAGCGCATGCGATGACGTCATAGCCTTCCCGCCATCAGAAATACGGAGAAAAATGACAGTGGCGAGGTCATCCGACGATGTATTGAGTTATGCCAACTGTTCTGAACTTGACAGCGACGATTTGACTACTGAAGTACCGTTGTTTTGCTTTTGATATCCCGCAGGCTCAGGTAGGCAGCGTTGAAGGTGATGACGTCAAAAACACAGTGTGGCCCCCGTTGGGGAATCCGCTAAAGAATTTTAAAATTCGTTTCCAAGGAAACTAAATGACTTGCAACCGCCTGGTTTGGCATATATATTTATAGTGCTGAGGAGAATCCATATAGAAAGTTTCATTAAGGCGGGACGTGACGTTGGAAACCAACTTTCTTATTTCTTTATGGATTTTGATGAAATTTGGTAGACTTATTAGCAATCATTCTGTGATACTACTGTATAAATTTCATGAGCCTATCTTTAAAACTTTCTGATGTACAACAATTTCCTCCTTCTGACCTTGTTCCGAGCCTCAATCGCTTAAAAAATGTGATAGAAAGCTTTTTCAAAGTGCTGCGAGCTCTATGATGAATGGTCGAGGGCGAGACATTCTTAGATTTTTTTATTTGCAACACAATTTTTTTTAGTTGTCGTTTTTTACAAGGTGACTGCACCACAAGAGCTCAGGCTGTGAGCAATTAGTCGTATTGTTAAATGTCGTGAAGGAAAACTGGAAAAGCAAGAATGTCACGCCCTGGGCAATTCTTCTAGGAATATAGGAAAAAAAAACGGAACTGAAATAGACCTAGTAGTCATGAAGAAATCAGCGGAACAAGCAAGGCAAGGAGCAAGAAAAGTCGTTTTGAGAAAACGGCTTTCAAAGTTGTACCTTGGATTTTTATTACAAAAGGGCACTGAATACGCAGTGTTTTGTGTCCTTTTTGATGCACGGCTTCTTGAATGTCCTTTCTTTAGTTTGGTATGCCTTGCTGGCCTCTTTTTTCCTAAAAGACACCTTTCTTTGCTGCTCTGGGAAAGGCATGTTGTCCAGGCTACAGTCAAAGTGTTGTACAATACTCAGCATAAGCATGGTGGGCTCAATGACTGTACTTGAAATACTGCCTCATGGACAGATCTGCATGCCAGAAAGGCATTGGTACCAGGGTACACAAATACTGGCAGCAGCTGTCTCACTGGAAGGTCTGGACTAAGCCTTCAGATTTTTCTGAAATGTTTTATGGTGCAACCCTTTATGTGAGATGTTGACTGTTGACCAGTATAATTAGTCAGAGCTCCTAGCCTCTTTTCAATACTTTTGACAGCCTGCACAGCTCTCCTATTAGCATAGAAAATCTTACGATATTCATTTCGCGGCAACTACTACCGCTAGAGTTACTGTATATGTTCCCCTACATATACAGTTACTCTAACCACCCCTTCGCGAGAGCGCTGCCAGACGCGCGTACACGTCAGTATCATTTGCGATGCTGACCCATATCTAGTTCCTCCTCAATTAAAAGTTATTAGGAGCGGTGCTGACTCCTACAACGCCGAGAAACGGGTTCAAGGCCGTGATTTTAACGATCGGAAACTCGTTCGCTTTTTTGCGTACCGGTGCCTGTCATTCCGTTTTCAGCGCGGTCGAAGACACCCAACTTGCACGTACGCAGCGACCTCGCGGAATACGTTTGGTGATACAAAATGCGGCTCTAGGCGCGCCTGAAGGGTATCATCGATACTTGCGGACGGCGTGGCAACGTGAGGAGATTCGGGCACATCCGTGGCGCGATCGCTACATGCAGTCGGCAACGTCGGACGCCGCGCGACGTGGGCAAAGGTGCCACTCCCGCTCGCACATGATGCTTCGCCCGCGGATGAAATGCCGCAAAGCGACCCGTCAAAGTTGACAAAAGCAAGCATACCGGCCGCGCGCGAGTGATCGGGAGCGGGCACCATCGGCACTCGCACGCGTTACTTCCGAAACTGCGCTCCGCGCGCACCGACAGCGAGCCGAAAAGTCTAAACGCGCCCATCACAACAAAAATCCGCCGCTGAAAGTACGTTCCGCAAATACCGACGATAATGGCGTGCTGAGATGTCAAGAGGCGCACAAAGCACTCGCGGAGTCCGCTGCCAAAACGACGCGACGACGCCGACGACGCTCCGTACGCGCTGACGAACATGGCGACGCGATCGTCAAACGCGCGGCGCCACGAGCCGCGAGCGATAAGATATCAGCTTTGGAATCAGCTTCCGTTCTGTCCACACACCGCACGATCGCCGACACTGCAAATACTATCGGGGAAGGCACGCACAGACGAACATACAGCGCAGAGAGGCGCGGCGGCACGGTAGCAGAAGACGCGGACCGCCAAGGAGACCAATGGCGAGGCTCCGATTCGTCACGTGACGGGCGCGGCCAATTGGAGACCTCGGCACGGCCTTGAATCTTTTGCTTTTTGTGCGCTTGCTTCTGTATGGAGGAGCTGGCTGAAGCGGCAGATTTGAAGACGGAGAATCGCGCTTTCCAACGAGGGCAAAATGGCGGCGCTCGGTTGCGCCGTTGCGGAGATATTGGGGCTTGAAAACTGCCGTTTTTTCACGATTTCTATCGAGTTTTTTCGCCACGTTGGCCTCTTTAACATTTTTTTTTAGCACTTCTACGCGGTTTTCGGCGTTCATATTTCGGAATCAGATAAAAAAGGACTTGTAGAAACTGAATATGTGGTTTTCAAAAAATCGATTTTTTGGTCATTTTTCGCGATACGAAGGCCGCGTCCCCCCTTAAGATCAGTGGACACTGAAAAATTGCCGGAGTTGCCCTTTAAGCTGCAGTCTCGTTTAACATCCCATGGGCTCTGTGTGATTTCTTGCCTATCATTTTTCTTCTGCACATGTCTTATGCCTGCCATGGTAGTCAAGTGGCGACAGTGGTCTAGTTTTGTGCCAAAGGTCACGGGATAGAACCCTGGTCGTGGCAGTTGCATTTTGATGGATGTGAAATGCTAGAGGCCTGTGTACTGTGGTATGACAGTGCACATTAAAAATCCCCAGGTGCGATCGTGGAGTCATAACTCGCGGTTAACATTGCCTGATAAATGTCTTATCAGGAAATGTTAACATCCTCTAAAACTTCGTTGCAGTGCACAACTGCTAGCTATAGTACATTATGCGATCAGCTTCATCGCAGTGTGCAAGTGTTAGCTTTGCTGCAATACACAGGTGTTATGCGCCAAAGCGTACTACATGCGAGAATGGCCCAACTGTTTTCACATGTAACATATTTTACCCCTTAATTACAAACTTTGATTGTTTGAATAGTAAAAGCTGGCTGCGAATCTGATTGAATAGGAAACCCTATTAAAAATGTATTCGAAAGCTCAAATGATCGCACATCCCTAGTTATTAACGACAAAATATCTTAAAATTTTGGCCGGCAGTTTGCCTAACAGACTGATAACTGCAGTTGTTGTGGAAACAAAGGGAAGTGATAAAGTAATCCAAGAAAGTTGTGGTGGAGAAAACATGAATTGTACTCTGAATGACACAGTCCACCAAGGTCACATAACATTAAGGCATATGGTATCCATTGCAACAAGCTGTAGCCTTTCTTTTTTTTTTGTGGTCAGTTGAGTTGTTTTGTGCCCATATCAAAATAAGGGTTGATCAGAGAAAGAAAACATGGCACCCTGCGTATAAAAGACCCCTCATATAACACACTGAATACTTGCTTGTGAGTGCATTTTATAAAAGGTAGAGGCGTGTGAATATTCGAAATTTCGAATAATTTTCGAATAGCGTTTGCTATTTGATTAGATTCGCACTTAAATTTTACTATTCGAACTATTCGAAGTTGGTAATTAAAGGGAAAAATACGCTATGTCGCGTGTCAAGTGGCCCATTCCCACATGTCCGCTTCGCCGCATAACACCCGTGTATTGGGGCGAAGCTAACGCTCGTGTACTGCGGCGAAGCTAACCTCCGTGTACTGCAGCGAAGTCAACACCCTGTACTGCGGCGAAGCTAACACCCGTGTACTGTGGCGAAGTTACCTCAGCTTTCTGTTGCACAATTCTCTGTTGGACTGTTTCCCAGGACTTCGGAATGACACTGTGGCAGTACACTAGTCATGCGATAAATCTTTTTGCCCATGTTTAGCAGAACTTTGCATAATTTGACATGGTATTAGTAAAGAAATATTCGGAAATTATTTGAAAAATATTCAGTTTGATTTGCACTTGAACATAAATATTCGAATTCGCTTCGCACTCAAAATTTTGCTATTTGCACAGTTCTAATAAAAGGTTTAAACTATACCACTCTCACAAAGATAAATTTGCTGTTAGTGTCAAGCATAAGTTGTCGTGCTAAAAGGTTGAACCACATTTGTGGAATGCACTGTCCAGTATGTGCATTTGTAGTAAAGTTGACTCACTTTATAGCAGTGCTTCAAAAGTGAAATAAAATAAATTTTAATGCATATTTAGCAATAATATTAAGACATCCTTTTGTTTGTTGAAATGGCAAAAGCATTTGCTTACTATCTGCCGTGTGAAATGAGCAAGTTCCCTATGCTTGCTGTAGATCAAATGTTCTGACCTGAGTTGTCAATGTTGGTCATATGACTGCTGATGCAACAAGTTGATACTGGGCATGGTGACATCCACAAGAAACACTATATTGCTATGATAGCTACTTGTAGCTGCATGTACTTCTTTGGCTATGAGCCTCACATGAAGCTTGTCACAGCACAGCAAATAGGCGAAATGCCCATGAAACACTTCACAGCCATTGCTTTTGTATCTAAAGTGACAATGTTAGTGTACTTAGAATGTTTCAAGAAAACAGTACATAAAAAAAGTACTAGAATTAACGAAAAGGCACTCTTATAAATGCATCTTGTGCACCTATGTCCTACAGGTCTTCCATCAGAAGGCACGACTGCACAGATATTGGGAGATGCTACCAGTCTACCAAGCTTGGGAGCTGAGCTCTCTGGTATGTTTCTTTATTTTGTCTTTATTGAACCAGGGATAAACGCCCGATGTAGTTCGTAATGGAGCATGGAGCAAAGTTATTATTGTGATAGCGACGGATGAATCCTGAGTGGGAGGTGTAGTTACATGAGGGACATAAATGGAGTCTAAAATGTGGAATATAAACAGCACTTAAATGGTGTATAATCAAGATGAGCCACGCGTGAGTGCACGCCGCTGTCATGCTTTGAAAGCCTGTTTAGGCTTTTTTTTAACGTTATACGCATCATATTTTTATCGCAATCATGCCTGAAATGGTTGTTGTGAAAGTACGACCCTTAGAAATGTGTTCGCAACATCTGGACGCAGTTTCAGTGGGTGTCAGCAAAATTTTAAGTGCATCAATATATGTTCATTATAACCAATGAATCGTTATATCTGGGATCCTTATAAGTGGGTTCTACTGTATCTTATCACTCCAAGCGAAAGAGAGAAGTGCTCATAGAAAAAAGAACAATCCTAAAGAGTCATCCAACAGTGAACTGTGCAGATTCATGATCTAACTTTGCCGTAGTACAGAGGTATATAAATATCACCGCAGAGCACAAGTGGTAGCTTTGCTGCAGCACGTTTTTACTTTGCTGCAGTACACAAGTGATATGCAACGAAGTGTGCTACATGTGGGAATGGGCCACTTGTCACAGAACGTAGCACATTTTGCCCCTTAATTACAAACTTCGAATAGTAAAAGGTGTGGATCAAACTCAAAGTTACAATTTAACTATGTGCGACCAGCTCGCCCCGCAACATGGTCTGCCAAGTCAAACTGCAAACGCTATTCGAAAACTGTTAAAAAAATTTAATGTTTGCACTCCCCTAGTTTTAAGTTCAAAATAGTTTAACATGCGTTGGAGCATGGGAACTGTGGCCAGAGAGCATTTCTATGTTGACCTGGCGCATGCAAGCTACTGGTGAAAGCATGAGGACGAGCCTTGCACTGTGTCAAAAAAAGGGGTGAGGGGGGAATTGCCATGCATATTGGGGGAGGGGGAACAGGGCAAGTTTCCTGTTGTGGATGAACAGAATTCTGGAATATGCCAAGAGGCTTTGGAGTGAAGGCTGTTCAGTGCCCCATGGACTGATTCAGACTCATGTAACATTCCTACACCACATTCATTCATTGAAATAGCAACATTCTCATTTGTGATTCTAAACCCAGCAGCTGTTGGACAGTGAAGTTCATGTGCCAAAATGGGCTAGAGAGTGATGGTAGTTGTGAGTAGGAGTTCCAAAGAATGGCTATTAGGTGACTTGAAAAAAAAATATTTACATGTGTTGCTTGTGGGCTATTACTGGAAAGGTGAGGTTTTGATAGCCACTTTCTTATAATTGAAAACAAGATTTCAGCTCTTAAGGTAGAAATCTGCCATAACTTTTTTTTTCTTGTGCATAATCATCCTTCTCCCAAATCGATATTAACCATGGTCACATTTGCCACATTGTGTGTTGCATATGTATACAGTGATGCAAAAATAACAGGATAAGTAAATAATTAGAGGTATCCAAATATTCGAAATTCCGAATAATTTTCGAATAGCACTTGATATTAGGATTTGAGTCGCACTTAAGTTTCACTATTCAAATGAATAGTTCTAATGGTAAGTTGATAAGGAACTTTTTAAAGGGGAAAAATATGCTATGCCTCTGAAAGTGGCCAATTCCTGCAAGTAGTGTGCATCACTGCGTAACACCGGTGTGCTGCGGCGAAACACCAGTGTACTGCGGCGAAGCTAACACCGTATTGCGGCGAAGCTAACGCGTGTAAGTGGCGAAGCTAACACTTGCAAACTGGGGCGAAGCTAACACCTGCGTACTGCGACAAAGTTACCTCAGCTTTCTGTTGCACACAGTGCAGTGTTGGACTGTTCTTCAGGACTTTGGAATGACACTGTGGGCATACACGTTGAGCTATAAAGTTTTGCCTATGTTTAACAGTACATTTCTCCATAATTAGATATGGTATTATTAAAGAATATCTGAAAATTATTCGAGAAATGTTCTATTTGCTCTTGAACATAAATATTCAAATTCGCTCTACACTTAAGATTTTGCTCTTCGCACAGCTCTAGTAAAAAATTAATATTAAAAAAAAACAAAAATCCACTCATATCCACGGAGTGAATGATGAGTGGGCGAAGCTCCGGAGGTTCATCGGTAAAAACCGTGAATCTTCCGTGAATCTTGCCCAGTACATCATCAAAGACGTGACTAACACTGTATGTCGCCTTCTAGCGCTCTCCTATCACACTAGAGCATGCAGCGAGCGCCTCCGCGCCACCTATTGATCAATTCACGTACTAGCTAAGCAGCACCACAGCGCTCGAACGGACGAACGGACAGACAGACAGACTCCCATGCTACGCGTTCCCATACATCTGAATGAAGCGAACACCGCGGCGCCATCACGCCATCTAGTGAACACTTCACGAACTAGAGGTGGCTACTACAAACAAACGAACGGAGGATGGACAGACCCACGGCATAAGGAGCCCTAAAAAGCACGGAGTTTACCAAGCTGTGCCAGGCACATGCGCACACACACACATGCATGCACACACACACACACACACTACACTTTTCTGCACATGTATGATGATTTTGTAAGATTTTGTCTTGTTTTACGTAGTGACAATAATGTAGTTTCATTGGGTACAGCAGTGGTCTAAATAATCTCTGTTGCAGGTCTCTCAGCCCTCGATGCAGACGGTCCTTCAATTGAAGCTAGCAACCCTCTACCAAGCTTTACTTCAGTCTCGGACTCCAATCTTACCTGTAAGTTCTAGCCCCTCTTCTGTCTGACTTGGCACTTCAGAGGCTGACTCTTCTGCTGAAAATAAGTATGTGGGCTTAGTGCCAGCCGCACTGCAATAGCAGTTGCGTTGTGATAAATTGTTGAACGTGCAATTTCTTGCCATAGTTTAGGTCAGATGAAATACTCGAAGTGTTGCAAAGTAATGGAAAGTAGACCACTATAGCTCTCTGATAGCATCAGTCATACTTTGGGATGGTAAAAATGAACAGATAAGTCAGTGTGATCAGTCTGTTTGCTTCCCTGTACATTTTGGTAAAATAAACTCTGCAGTTGTGTAACCAAGGGCTTAATTGCATGATCATGACCAGCATGGCAATGTTTGCCGTGGTTGTGGCTTTACCAAAATTTGACTATGTGCTGGATGTTGATTTTTCTGCACCGCATCGCGTGTAAGTATCATATTTTCAAATACAAGAAGCTACATGAGAGTTTTGCTTGGTGCTGTGTTGATTATCATTACTGATACAGCTTTTTAGTAGGGACATGCAAATAGTAAAATTCTGGGTGTTAAGCGAATTTGAATATTAATGTTAGAGTGCGAATTGAATCAGTACGTTTTTATAACATTTCCCTCTTAAATAGTCAGGAGGATGTACTGCACAGCCAAAAAACTAAAAAAAAAATATTTTTGCTGGGTTGTACTTGTACAATGTTGTTCCTACAAAAATGGTGGTCCAGTTCACAAGATCAGACTGACAGAGAACTGTATGGTAAATTAGATTTAGTGATGCATTGATGCCCATGTGTGCACTGGCATGTGGTTTACAATATTTACTCACTTGCATACCTACCAACTCTGTTTTCTCGAAAATCAGGAGATTCCCAGTGTGGCCAGGGTGGTCAGGACGAGGGGCAACACATCATAAAACACCGTAATCATATGCATGCACGCGTAAAAGTTTTCATGATTTTATTTATTTTTTGCTTCTTAGGCCCACAGTAACTTCATACACAGCTCCAATGACTGCCAGTGATCATACGAGTACTAGAAATTATAGTGCATGTATAATTATGCGCACATGCAGCGCAAAATGTGCTGCAACCTGCGAAAGCTAGTCTCCCCTTTCCACACTTGGCACACTTCACGCGTACCACTGTTCTGTGGCATTATGACGGCACTACACATTTCAGTTTTCTCCTTGCACTGCCTTATTTCTCTACATGGAAATTCTCGCAACAGCGAATTTCTTCGTTTTCCCCTACAGACTTTTTTATTGAGGAGTTCAACTGCAATGAAAATAAAGTGTGAATTGAATGAAATATTCATTTTATTTTTAAATATAAGTACAGTGTGGAACCCCGATTTTACACCCCCTGGTTTTACGAAGACCCGCATTTTACGACAGATTAGTCCCTTTCCGGTGAAAGCCCCATAGACGCAATACATTAAAAACCTCAATTATACCATGTGATCTTACTTCTAACCCGCATTACACGACGATCGACGCGAAGCAGGGTGACCAAACGGCGAAGAAAAGGGATATGCCCGCGGGCGTCTTTAGTCGCACCGGCTCTTTGTCACCCCTCCGCATGCCGAGCGCTCGGGAAACCGGTTTGTTTTGGCTTTCCGCTGCCATTTGTTCGTCTTCCCCTGGCCCTCCCAGCAGCCGCCGGCGCTGCGAGTAGCGGCATAGAGCGGCGCGGTTGTTATCTTCCCCCATTCTTTTCACCCTTTCCGACCAACCATCTCTCTCCCGCTCTCCCGCGATCTCCCTCCTGTGATAACGAAAAGTGAAGCGGCGCACACAAAGGCAGACATTGCGGCGACAACCACGAAGTAGGTGCTAACCCTAACCATAGCAGACGACGCACGGAGCACCCGCCGAAGAAGGCCACCGCATCATCACGTGCAGCAGTCAGTAGCGGCCGCACATTTTCCCACTCTCTCGAGGAGCGTGCTCTTGACCCAATCACAGCTCCGCATCCAAGCGCGGGATACTCGAGTGCCCCCACGAGCCCCCTAATAATGCGTGAACCATGCTTCTGCCATGCCACCGCCGCTCCCACCAACGGCGGTGGAAAAAAGCGCAGGAATTCACGAGCAAAACAAAACCAAAATGGCGCCGGTCGGTTGAATGGCGCATGAACGGCGCTCGCTTGAAGTTGTGCTGTTTTGGAGCGTGTTTGAGTGGCACAGCAGCTGCCGCTGCTCATAATATATTTGATATGAAGTAGCTTTAGGGTAAATTAGGTGCTGAAAATTACAGGAGGGGTTGACACATACAGTGCAAATTTGCGGTTTTCCGAAAAGCGTGTTTTTCATGATTTTTTTACTTTCAAAGGCCGCGTCCCCCCTTATGTGTGTGCCATGTTTCGCTACGGCTGTTGCGAATCACACCAGTGGGTTGCGGCGAACTCAAGGGCATAAATTATTCTGTTCGGATTTTATGATACCCACATTTTATGACACTTTTTTGCGGTCCCGAGAACATCGTATAATCGGGGTTTCACTGTACTACTTTAGGTTTCTGCAAAAAATTTGCATCAACAAGACGCAAAAAAAGAGCTGATTGTACAGCAAATAATGTACAAAGAAATGGCACATTTTACTACACTTGTTTGACAGTAGCACATCTGCAGTTATTTAATGTTGCCATAAAGCAAGCATAGCTGCTCTATTATGTTCAGGGAGCAGCAACACCGATGTCCATGTCGCGATTCCTCAAGGCACTGAAAACAGCTGCTCACTTGCCACATTAGTGCTGATCTGTTTTGGGTTGTTGCTACTGGTGTACTGCGGCCTGTGCACCTTGTGATTCCTTCTTACTCTTAGCAAACTTCACAGCATGACCTCAATGTACTGTGGCAAAGTTGGCTTCGCCACAGCACAGTAGTGCTTTGAGGGGAGGCATACTAAAAGTGGGAGGGGGCCACAAGGTGTCTGGAGACGTAGCACATTTTGTCCCTTAATTATACATGCATGTACGTGCCATACAATTATGAGTACCAGCATGATTTCCAACATCTGAACATTCTACTGGCAGTCATTCAAAACTCTCTGTGTTGCTTCACCCTTGAGAAACAATAGATAAAAGGTTATGCTGGTTTTTCTCTTCCTTTTGTTCGTGTTTGGTGTTTGATTATTTTGAATAGCAAATGCACCTTTCGAATCAAATAAAATAGTGAACTATTAGGACCGAACGTTTGGAATTCCAGATATTTGCACACCACTACTTTTCCAACATTTTTTTTTTTTTTTCAATGTCGATCATGCCACTAAACGGTTATGCTTTAAGCCAACTTCGTCGCGTTACGTTAGCCCCACCACAGTTGTCTAGTGGCTATGGCACTCGGCTGCTGATCTGAAGGTCACGGAATCCCAGCTGGTGGCAGCTGCATTTCCATGGGGACAAAATGTTGAGGCCCGCCCCGCCACGGTGGTCTAGTGGTTATGGTACTCGGCTGCAGATCCGAAGGTCGCGGGATCGAATCCCGGCCGCGGCGGCTGCATTTCGATGGAGGCGAAATGTTGAGGCCCGTGTGCTGTGCGATGTCAGTGCACGTTAAAGAACCCCAGGTGGTCGAAATTTCCGGAGACCTCCACTACGGCGTCTCTCATAATCAGAGCTGGTTTTGGGACGTTAAACCCCACAAATCAATCAATCAAATCAAATCAATCAAAATGTTGAGGCCCGTGTGCTGTGCAATGTCAGCACACGGTAAAGAACTCCAGGTGGTCGAACATTCTGGAGCCCTCCAGTATGGCATATCTCGTAGTCATAGCATGGTTTTCGAATGTAAAACCCCAGAAATCACTCAAATCATGATTATGTGTTATGCAGTGAAGCATACTAAATTTGGGACATATTGTTCCTTAATTACAAATTTCTAATTGTTCAAAAGGAAAAGTTAAAGGGGGAAGCTGCACCTTGGAAAATTTTTTGATTATTTAGAGTATTTAAATGAAATTTGAACTGTTAATGAAGTTACAAATGCTGATTTCAACAATGTAAGCATTCCTGTCCTATAATGGATAGCTTTGATGATAAGTTGAAAATTTATTTTTTTATTAAGGCCTAATTAGCTAATTAACCACAGCCCTCACAATAAAAAAAACAACCCAGAGAATCAAGTGACAATGTTAATAGCGTACCAAGAACCATAAGTCATTGTTTTAGGCCATTTCCAAGCAAAGTTACAGACTGTTGAACATGACACAAAAAATGACCTCTTTGATATTTGAAACAAAAGCTCAATTTAGAAAAGTTCCACAGCACAGTATTATAATGAGATTGAGATTTACTTTACGACAAGTCACTTCTATTCATCATCCAATAAAAAAAAATCACAATAACCCTGTTAGAACAAAAGATATTGCTCCTACAGTGCAGGAAGGTCATGAATATTTTATTTTTGAGAACTTGAGAAAGAACATCCAATTTTTGGTCTCAATTTCAAGGGTGTGATGTTCGGTTTAGGTTCTTTATAGCAGGATAATTATTTAATTTGGCTATAAAAATTTTGAATAGGGGCAGAATGACTCTAGGAACATGAATATTTCGTCAGCAAGAACTTGATTTGCTTAAGTTTTCGGTTCTT
The DNA here is from genome assembly GCA_013339685.2 of Hyalomma asiaticum. NCBI lineage: Eukaryota > Metazoa > Arthropoda > Arachnida > Ixodida > Ixodidae > Hyalomma > Hyalomma asiaticum. The sequence continues at coordinate 24,042,365 of CM023483.1, forward strand.
AAGTGCCTTGTCCTTTGTGTCGAATTGTATGGCAAACACTATTAAATAATATACGAAAGTTCATATATTCACACACCCCTGCTGTTTGCTAAACATTAGTGACATAGCCTTATATATTTGACGTTTCAAAAACTCAAGTAAAACCGCTGCATTGTTTTTCTTTTCAGCTGCCTTCAAGCTGGCCTGTGAGGCATCTGTCGATCCAGCAGAGAAAGCTGCTGTCATCGATAAGACTGATGGTTTAACAACACCACCCATGAGTCCATTCAAGCTTGTTCCTTCTGCACCGGACCCCAATTGGCTGAATGGAGAGGTAACTGAAATTTCAGAGTGCTTCAGTCTTCTTTCATTCGGCATGCTTATATATTGATTTTGTATCAAAGTGTGGACACATTTCCTTGTCATGACAAATGTAGTGATCAAATAACAGGTGCAAGAAATGTTTTAATCCAACTGGGTCCGGCAACAGTATGCTTAGATGTAGGATTAACAGGGTGTCTAGCGACCGGGAAAACCGGGAAAAGTCAGGGAATTTTTAGCCACCGGGAAAAGTCAGGAAATTGTCAGGGAATTCGTCAATCAAGCGAGACACGTCAGGGAAAACTGTCTCGGGGCCTGCCCACACTACTAATGACTCGCACAGCCGATCACTTTGGGCGAAAGGCTAGCGTCAGGGGAATGAAATTTCCATAGAAGGACGATAGGAGGGTGTCAAAATTCCATGCTCAGTTTGCTTTTTTTTTTTATGTAGGGAATCTTGAAGGCGATGCACTTTGGTAGCAAATCTTGAAGGCGATGCACTTTGGTAGCAAATCTTTGAGGCGATGTATTTTGGTAGCCAATCTTGGAGGCGATGCATTTTGGTAGCGAATGTTGAAGGCAATGCTTTCTTACGACGTCAAGAGCCAAAATTACGTAATCGAAGTGGAAGACGGCATGTTTTCGGCGTCACCTATTTTTGAGCCATCGTTTGCGCACACTGACCTCTACTAAAATTAGTTTGCGCGTTCTGGCTGCAGAGGCAGGGTAACGTAGCATATCGAGCCGAGCCACGAGAAGCCGCACACAATAAATCCAGCATGGCGACGTCCCTTTGTTGTACCACAGCCTGTGGCATAGGAGGCTATGCCTGTGGTTGTACAGTGCGACTATGCTCTACTACGACTGAAACTGTGTGAATTGTGAGCTTTGCGTTTTCGCGGATGTTTTCCCGGAGTGCCTGCGTAGTGCGAATTGTGGTGTGCGACGCTGTCCGCGACTAGGTGCTTCTGTGATTTGAGGTGAACATATCCGTATATTTCTGTAGAAGAAATCCGTCGGACCTGCAGCATTTCCGACGCAAGTATCAGTGTCGCGCGCTTATCAGTGCTGCGTTTCGGTGTCGCGCGCCGCAAAATATTTTTCATCGAAGATGTCAGGAGCCAAGAAGTGTTCCTTTAATGCGGACTGGGCGAACCCAAGTGTCTCCGACTATGCAAGTTGGATTAGGGTTGTGGAAAATGATCCGCACGAAGCCATGTGTACTGTTTACCGGAAAACGTTTTCGCTGAGCAACATGGGTCACAGAGCTGTTTCAAGTCATACCTCTAGCAAGATGCACATTGCTGCAATGAATTTTCTCAAAAGTGCTTCCCAGCCAAAGCTATTGTCATTTTTTAAGAGCCTGACGGATGCCTCGCCTAGCAGTAGCGCTGGATCTGCGCCTGCAGCTCTGATTAAAGAGCTACAAGATAAAAAGCAAAGGCTGCTCAGTGAAGCGCAACTTGAAGCTTCCATTCTTCAAGACGAGATAAACTCTCTCAAACCCTAATTGATTATGAGAGCAGTTGCAATAAATGTTTTCCTCTACAATGAAATGTGTTTTCTGTATACCCTTTTTATATGCTTCATGGACCATTTCCACAAAATGGTGTCTGTTGTACGGGTCAGGGAATTTTAGCTAAAATGGTCAGGGAAAACCTCGAAAAGTCAGGCAAATTGAATTCTCCAATTTGCTAGACACCCTGATTAATAATGGATTATTCAATGTTTAAACTGTTGCTTTAAATGGAAAATTTTCAAAGGATAGCTTGTAGGGCATGTTAATTACTGTCCAGATAATATATTTTCATAATAATAGGTGTCATGGTTTTAATTTTTCTGGGCTTCTAAAAAGGTGCACAAGATTTGAATAAGTACTGCATGTCTAGGTGTTTGAGTGCCGCGATATCAGTGCTCTCAAGCATGCAACAACAGACAGAACAGCTGATTATGCACGTGATGATGCATGGTGAGTGAACGAAAGCTGCCGCCACATGTTGTGAGTTTCTCTAGTGGCATGTACAATACGGCCTTTCTGCGTGCATCACTGTTCAATAATTTGTAGCATGTTCGAGGGTGCTAATGTCATGGTGCACAGGTGCCTAGTCATGAAGCAAGTGCTACTCAAGAACTATTTGAAAGTGGGAATATTTGCGCATCCCTATTTCTCACTTACTAAGGATTGCATTCATTCAGGAAATGGGTCTCGATGACGAGGATTATATCTCGCAAGCTATCCTAATCATCAATAAAAAGGATGTTGCTGCATTTTTCTAGGTATTAGACAGCTCACTGGCCACGATTCTTTACTCGAGAGGAGCTGTTGCACAGTTTCTGAAAACCGGAAAGCATTCCCAGTGAAACCATTTACCAAAGAGGCACTTTTTTCGTGAATGAAAAGCTTTTTGCGTTATGTACACTGCTGGCTGCAATTTTCCAGTATATAAGACGGGGGAGTCTACTTTGCATCGCAGAGTTTTGAAACAAAAATTGACCTATTTCCTGGTTTTTATGTTGAATTGTTGCCTGTGATATTGCATCGCCATATCCTTGGTTGTCTTGTCCATTCATATCCCAGGGCTCAAATTTCTCATTGAGTTCCCTGCTGAATACACTGGACTCGCCACTCAAGGTGACCCAGGTAGGAGCACCATCAGTAGTACCTGAACCCCCTGTACTAGCCTTGGAGAACTCGAGCCTGGACTCTATCTCGAGGCTGGCACCTGACGTGAGTGACCCAGAGCTGTGATCTTTGCAGCATGAAAGCTTTTGGGGAAGTGGGGGGATATGAGGGGACAGGCATTGTGGTCATTGTAGCTTCCATTACTGCAGTGGAAACCACTTATAGCAATATCGAAGTGGCATGAAAATTACATTGCTATATCCGTTAATTGTTATGGGCTGCACGAAAACAGCTAAATAAGGAGACCCCAGAGGTGTAAGGGGTGTGGGGAAGGAATGGCAAAAAGCAATACAACAGTGGCCAAAGATAACACACTGAACCAACCCTAAGCAACACTGAAAGGAACCACCCAACCCCATCCTTGCAGCAGGGCTTTTCAGTGGTCTTAATTAAGAGTATCATAATAAATTACACACTTTATGAAGTCCGAACTAGAAGAGAAGCTCAGGGGAAGATGGATGCTTGAATCGATGAACAAATCGCAAGATACGATTTAGAACAGGGAATGTCGCTGGAGCCAACGTTTCGACAAGCGGACTTGTCTTCGTCAGGGCGGCAACTAAAAAAAGGTGCACAAGATTTTGGGTCTAAGTTGCCGCCCTGACGAAGACAAGCCCGCTTGTCGAAACGTTGGCTCCTGCGGCATTCCCTGTTCTAAATCGTATCTTGCGATTTGTTCATCGACACTTTATGAAGAAAGCATAAACTGCCCATCTAATGATCCTAAGGATTTGTTTTACCGGCTCAATGCATTCATACAAAATAATCAAAACCATTTCAGGGTCTCTTTAAGTTTGGTCATTGAAAGTGTTGTGTTATAAAACTTTGCTGGCATTACTTTCCTTTTCGCCTCTAGGTCGACACCCAGCTGCAGTGCCTCATGAACGAGAACAGTGTGGACTACGTTGCAAAGTTTGCTGACCTCGCTGCACAGATTGCTTCGTCCAATTCAGAGGGCAAAGCCACCTAGAGACTTGGGATGTCATGTTCTCACTCACTCATCTGTACATAACTGTGTATCATAGAACTGTTGGAAGCCATTATTTATTGCACTTTTGTAGTGTTCACTTTGCTCCGGGTGTAAATAGGACTTGTACTGTTAACTGCGGAACGCAATACCACAGTGTGACGGAAACACCACAGGAAGCCCGGAAGTTTTTGCTACTCTGTCTTTCTGCCCATTTTTTTTTTCTTATTTGTTACAAGTGTTTAAGGCATGCAGAAGAGGAGCGCAGCTGTATGCAGTGGACAACGATATCCTATCGGCTCATGCTTCTGTAAAACGGTTCACGGACAAAAGCTTGGTTGTGTAAGGCACCAGCTGACTCTTATGTTGAAGCTGCCGCTGCCACATCTGGTCTCAGTGGTCATTGAACACTGCTGTCAAACTTACTGAGACATGTCGCAGTTTATCAAATATAGCAGACAATTAAGATTTTGAGATAGCCTGAATGTTTTGATGTAATTGTATGCCGTGTGGGTCTCATGGCTGTATGCTATGATGATCTTGCATGTGCAGCTGTTTTGGGAGCTCACCAAGCAAGCTCTAAGGTGGTCATATACTGTCTCTATTAACTTGTCACGGTAATAATACAGACAAACCTTGCTACAACACTGCACCATCCAAAGAAAAACGCCTCTGCTGTAACCAGTACCTGTTATGAGCATATACATCTTAGTAGCACGCTCATATTGACAGCATCTTATATTTAATTTGTTTTATTGTTTATACACAATTTGTTATATTTGTGCTGTAGTTGAACCCCTTTATAAGAGACATATAACTTGAAAGAAACTTCCTTTTCGGACTTTCTGAAAAACTGTTCATTCCCAGCAAAAGCAGTCGGAACTAATGTGTGCTTTTGCTGCGAATAAAGTTCTTGCGCTCATGGCACTGCTGCAACGAGGTCTAAGTAGCCGACCGCCTTTTCTTCTTTTAGCTGGTCGTGGTCACCCACTGCACGCACAGCTACAACTCCATAAAATTAGGCAGGTTTTATGTAATAAAGTTGACTTTTGCAATGCCTGTTGAACCAACGTGTAGTGTCAACCGACTGCAATTCCGTAACGAATCTTGCTGAAGGTAAATTCTTCGTACGTAGGCGCATGATGTCGCTAAACAGAAAAAGCGGCCACCATGAAATGAGCCATAATTTAGGTTGTTGCCTTACGTTCATGTGATTTCTTGCGGAATTTCATTTATTTTGTTTTTGTAGTGTGCCTATGCATTTTTAGATATTGCGTGTTCATTGGACTTAGTTGATAGCTAGCGGTTTGGTGAGCTTAACATCGGATTTGCCCTCTCGATCAGGAAGACACCCAAGGTATTGATAACAAACTGCGCTGGCAGAATGCGTGCAACAGCCTTGCTTATTAGTTATTACTACAGAGCTTCGCACCTGCGTTTCTTTAATCTTTATACTTGATTTATGGCCGCTGTGACGTGGGCTACTACGGCACGTTATCAAGGCGTGGTTGCTGGATATCCCAGTTCAACATAAAGCTTTTCGTAAATGTTGCTGAAGTTACATTTTTCGTACAGGCTCTGTTCAAACATCCTTTCAGCATTTCGTGTAAAAGAAGACTCCTTCGGCAACTATCCTTTGCATGAAAGCCTGAGTTTCAGTATAACGGAAGTAAATTGCCAATTTCATTTATATCAAGGTTTAACTGCATATAGTAAATCTTATGCGAAAAGGATGTATCCTTTTCTTGTGGTCAGCTTAGTTGTAGTGCACCGATATCGTAATTGGGGTTGTTTAGAAAATGAAGGAGCACCCTGCTTGTAAGAGACCACTCATATAAGGGAGAGAAATTACTCTTTAGTGCATGTCTCTTATAAAGAGGTTCAAGTGTGTAATATCGAAATTCAACTGTGTAGAGAACCCTAAAGCAGTCTTTTGCACATAACTTAAATGCTATTGCTCAAGGTGGCGGTGCTCATGCTCAAGGCAGGTAAAAAAGAGTGCTCTAGGAGCATTAGCCCTGACTTGCTCAATTGTTTGAGTGCAAGGTCACTGGCAACATAAAAGTCATGTGGTGAAGCGTGCTTATGGGTTCTTGCATATTGTCTCTTTCGCCCACACGTTGCTGTTCCGATTCTCAATTTTCAAGGCATACAAATTATGGCACCTTTGTTAACTAGCTCATATGAATAGATCTCGACGGATTCAAAGTGAGCATTCTGTGACCCTTGGGATAACACTTGTGACACCACTTAGTATTGTGATGTGGAGGTGGTTGACTGGTGTTTTAATCATCGCCTTGTCGAAGAGGTTACTAAAGCAGAGTTCAAAACCTTTGAGGCACCTCTTCTGACAGGGCAAGTACATGGACCACTTGCAAAAGAGTTTTGCATTTGTGCTGTGTATGTCCGCTTAATTTCTTTCATTTACTGGAAACTGTCCCTTGAAATGACTCATTGTGATTGGGAGCTGCTGCAATGAACCTATAACCTTTAGGCTAACCCGGATGCAAGATATAGCTCATTTTGTGACATTGGTATACTGTTGGTTTGTTAGGGCACCTAAGCAGCAGGCTTTGGAAAGGGAGGACTCATTTGATTGGCACCTCTTTATGTTTGGGTCACTTAACAGTGGGAGCGTGTCATTGCTAATTTTTCTTCATGAATGAGATTCCAAGAGCGTTGGCTTATGCCATTGATGTGTCGCTACTCAGGAGAAATTAGTGTAAAAATGCCCTTTCGTGACAGGCTTCGATGCTGTGGGGGTGATGTGATGGAGTGTGTAAGGTGTTGATGAACAGGAAATAGTAGAGCTGCTTCAGTACCTGCATCCGACACTGAGCTGACTAGTTAAATTCCATTCTTTAATGCACCGTACAATGTCATTTGGAAAGCCCAGCAGATTCGAGGCAGGATGTTATTGAAGAGTGGCACTTCGATTTATTTTAATATGTGGTTTGCAGTAGGTGTATTGGCCTGTGAAGTAATATTTCACTGAAGTTGCTGCATTTTTACGCTTACAATAAACACAAGATTTGTAGATTCTACATTCACATGTGGCTTTGTGGTAGTGCAGAGCACATCACTGTAAAGTCACACTGATCTTTACTAGAGAGTTGCAGTAATAGCAGTGATCACTGAACATAAGAAGCAACGTTGCCTTGTGCAACTTGCTTCTTTTCATGAACTTCAATGTTGTGTGCATTCATTTGAAGAAGGTTTCATGCATGAAATATAACCAGTGCAGAGTGCACGCAATGTCAGCTGCTAGTGCCGAGTGCTTCAAGCACATGGGACGGCTATAGCCGAACCTTAGAGGACCCTTCACCAGGCTCCATTGCAAATTCTAGTTATACTCTGGGAGTCTTGAGAGTATTTTACTGATAATTTTTAAAGTTTATTCATTATTCGAGGATGGAGAAATAGTTAAAATATTATGTTGCTATTGTACTGGGAGGCAAAGGTCACTGCCAGCCCTCCTTTGCCTTGACTAGCACCTACAAGTGGGCATTCTTCCTTGCCTTTCCTTTAGTAAGAGTTTGAAGAACTGTTATATGTGCGGCAAGCCCATGCGCATATTTAGTTCTCTCTCTTTTTTTTTCTCCCCCAACTGTATGGTATACTTCCAGTGGCAGCATTGCAAATTAAAGGACTTTCCAAAGTCACATGCCACGATTGGAGACCCCGTGAATGGCATATCTAATGTATAGGAGCTTGTGCTTTTTGTGTTGACTTATACCGGAAGCGTTCCTCCCTTGAAAGCAGGGGCATGCTGGCCATTAGATGAAATTACAGATACTGCCACACGTTTCACGTGTGCGCCCATGATCATCATCATCCTTGCCATCATCACAGTGGGCTACCGCCTTGAAAACTGGAGAAATAGAAGACGAAAGAGAAGACGTTGCTGCCGCATTAAAGGTGCCGTCCGCTGTTCCTGGCGTCTTCTGTCTTTTCTCTCGCGACAGACTGGTGGAAGTGCTGGGTACGCCACATCCGAAGCGCTCTGGACCCGAGGCAGCAGCCACCATCGGCTATAGGAGTCTCCCGGAGAAGCCGTCGCCTGCTTGGTCTGCCACCTGAGTCTGACCTTGGGACAAGCCCATCACAAACCATGCACACCACTACGACCAACCTACCACAAGAGGCCCTAACTCTCCCAGACACTTCTATCCCTTGGATTATCCATGCACCGCAGACACCACGACCTTTCCATGGCGACGCATTTGAAGACGTCGAAGATTGGCTGGATGATTTCGAACGAGTCGCTGCCATCAACAACTGGGATGACAGCAGAAAGATGGGTTATGTCTATTTTGCCCTACAGGATTCTGCACGCATCTGGTTCGTCAACCACGAGTCATCCTTAACAAACTGGCAAGAATTTCGGTGACAGGTTTGTGACACTTACTCCAGCGCTGAACGGAAAGAGCAAGCCAAGCAAGCTCTTGCATCTCGGATCCAGAAGCCAAATGAAAGCGTAGCGATGCTCGTCGAAGAAATGTCGCAGCTGTTCCAGCACGCCGATCCTGCCATGCCTGAGGAGAGAAAGGTATGGCTGCTTATGTGTGGGGTGAAAGAACAGCTCTTTGCCGGCTTCGTTCACAATCCCCCTGCAATGGTGACGGAGTTCATTCGCGAAGCCACAACCATGGAACGAATGCTTCGACAGCGCTCATCCCAGTACGAGCGTCGTAACTCGCTCGGCCACGATGGCTGAAAACGACACTGAAAAGCTGACAAATCTCATACGGCGTGTTGTAAGGGAAGAGATCCAAAAGCTCTAGGCTGCCGGCCCCCAGCCAAATACAACAGCAATTGCTGATGCGGTCTGTGAGGAGATACAGCAGGTAATACAACCTGTAATGCCGTATCGACCCGAGCCCTCTTTGCTCACCTACGCCGAAGCTGTGCGCATGCCAGCGACGACTCCGAACCGTTTTTCACCTCCAGTGACACAGACGATGGCACAAAGATTTCCTACTGCTGCTACACCGTTCGTGACGACATACGGTGACCCTCGATGCAGCATGACGAAGGTGAGCGTGTGGCATACAGCCGATAACCATCCACTGTGTTATCACTGCGGGGAGGCTGGCCATATGTACCGCGACTGTCAGTACCGAAACGTGGGTCTCCGCCGCTTCCACCCGGATGCTCGCCGTCCTCGCTACGGGAAGCACCCCCAGGAAATCGTGCAGTACCTCACAGGACGGTACCCAAGTCCATTTTTACAGGGAAGACAGTCTCGATCGCCGTCACCGAGGCCCTTATATCACCGAACCGGAACACAAACCTCTTCACTTCGGCTGGCAGCAGCTGTTCCAGCCCACCTCGGCAAAACTGAAAACAGCAACCTGCAGGGGTGAGGCCGCTGTACGTCGAACTGTCAAATTTCCTCCCTCGACGCAACGTGTGACTCCCGCGACAGCTGCTAACGACCAAACGACTGATTTACTGCCTGCTTCCAAAATTTCCGCCGACATTATCGTTTTTGTTGATGGTCATGAAGTAACTGCCCTTCTAGACACCGGTGCCGATTACTCGGTTCTAAGCGCTATGCTCGTAGCTACACTATGCAAAGTTACGCCGCCTTGGGAAGGTCCACAGTTGCGCACAGCCGGTGGTCGCCTGGTCACTCCGACAGGGCGATGCACAGCCAAAATTCAGATCCGAGAGCCAACCTTCATCGGCTCTTTCGTTGTACTTTGCCCCTGTTCAGGAGAAAAATTTTGGGTACGGATTTTCTTTGGGAACATGGAGCCGTAATAAACCTGCGTGACGTATTCGTAACCTTCTCTAACCGCGGCAATGTTTCACCGGATAAGTGTCTAATAGAGCGAGTTCCATTACGCGTCGCCGACATCTCAGTTACAGTTCTGCCCCGAAGCAGCATATTAGTTGTCGTTGAGTGCGAATTCAATGAACATGTTGCCGGAATCAGCTGAAGGAGACGTCTCCGTCCTATTGGGTCATCAACTTTGTGTCTCGAGAGGCGTCGTTGAGCTCCACCGAAAGCACGCAGAGGTTGTTGTGACGAATTTCAGCAGACAATTCTAGCATTTGGTTCAATGCAGTACTATAGCCCACTTCGAACATCTCGATGCATCCCAGATCTGTGCGTCTTTAGCCAAATTATCATCGAGCGCTACCGCAGATATGGCAACCATCACTGTCGTTAACGTGAGCTCTAAGCTGCCGCTGACCCAAAAAGAATGTCTCCTCAACCTTCCGTGTTCGTTCAGCGACTGCTTTGCTATAACATCTCGAGTGAAACAGACGCCTTCACTAAACATCGAATTATCACCAACCCCAATGTGAGGCCTTGTAGTGCCAATGTGCTTATCGCATTTTGCAGACAGAACAAGACGCCATTCATAGTATAGTGAAGCGAATGCTCGGAGACGACGTTATCCAACCATCTACCAGTCCATGGGCATCGCCGGTCGTCTTGGTCATAAAGAAAGACTGCACCCTATGATTCTGCGTAGATTACCGTAAGCTTAACAACGTCGCCAAGAAAGACGTTTATCCGCTGCCCCGCACTGATAACTCTTTAGATCGTCTTCGGCACGACTGTTGCTTTTCATCCATGGACTTGCGCAGTGGTTACTGGCAGATCGAAGTTGATGAGCAGGACCGTGAAAAAAAAATCACCGCCCAAGCACTCCGTACAAATGGTTAACCAGCGAAGCTGAAATGATGCGGCCCCGGTGTTTAGCAGTGGGTTCAACCTGACACATACGTCGCAGCCGAAGCCAAAGTGCCGCTGGAGAAACTCTCGCTGAAAGCGGGCATTCGCCCTGGCGAAGGGGGGGGGGGGGGGGGGGGCACGCTCTCGCAATCATCACGTCGACGCTGTTCCGCCCGCAACGCCGCTTCTCCGGCGCGCCGTCGTTGCAAGCGTTTGACATCGCGAGCTAACATCCGTGGCTTACCCATGTGGAAGCTTTCAGTCAAAGCTGATGCGCGCCTGCTCGGTGCCACGGCTGCGACGGGATGGACGACGTCACTGACGGGCCAGCCAATGGCACGCTCGCTTTGGTACGGCGCAGAGAATGGAGACCGGCACTGGAAGGCGCAGGCGATGGAGACCGCTCGTGACAGAGATGCTGAACAGCTTTTCGTTTCTTCTAGCCATATACAGCTTTCGCTGTAAAACTGCCTTTGTAACAACAGACGGCTTATATGAATTTAAGGTCCTCCCCTTCGGCTTATGTTCTGCAACCGCCACTTTTCAACGTATGATGGACACAGTCTTATCTGGTCTTAAGTGGCAAACTTGTCTCGTGTATTTCGGCGATGTAGTCGTATTCTCCTCAACGTTCAAACAACACCTCGTACGACTACAGACCATCCTCCAAGCTATCCGTACAGCTGGTCTTTCACTGAAACCTGAAAAGTGCCATTTCACCTGTGAAGAGCTGAAATTTCTCGGTCACATTGTCAGTAGTGCTGGAGTTCGACCGGATCCGGAAAAGACTGCTGCTGTTGCTAGATTCCCCGAGCCAACCAACAAGCGCGAAGTCTGCCGCTTTCTGGGACTTTGTGCTAGAGATGGGCTAAGCGGCTCACTAGAGTGAGCGGCTCAGAACGGCTCGGCCCAATGTAGTGAACTGGTTCATTTCAACGGCTCATTGGCTCGCCGGGTCTGAGGGAAAGTGCTCTGGCGCGAGGAGAGAACGGGACCAGCCGGAGTGGCGGGCGGCCGTTCCGCTGCCTTGTTGTGCCCCTGGCCGCAATCGCGTCCGTGGTTTGCCCGTGACACTGGGGGGACCAGTGAACATAGGTCGCCTCTTCGCAGCATGCCTTCGGCGCTCTCACTATTTTGCTCGTGTCACTACTGCCAGAGGCAGGAGCGTCAGAGACGTGATTTTGTAGTATATGCTCACTAACATGGCAAGGGGCACGTACTACAGAATCGCTTTTGGTGGTCAGCGGCGGGCGCGCTAGCCGCTAGCGCCCCTTGCTGACGCTCTTGGCTCTGGCAGTAGCGACTCGAGCAAAATAGTGAAAGCGCCGAAGGCGAACCGCGAAGCGGCGACCTATATGTTAACTGGCACCTCAGTAACACGGGCAAACCACAGCCATCCCGGCTGTGGAAACTTCCGCCAAAAACACGACGGTTAACTTCAGCTTCCTCCGGCAGGCGCCCGCGGAGCAAGCTGAAGGCGAGAAGGTTTCGACTCTTGCGAGCAAGCGCGGAAGGGTATTTGCTTTCTTGCACTCAGCAGAAAGCAAATGCCCTCCCGCGCCCGGAACCTGGATATAACGAAGCAATCGCAATTCTCCTTGAAATTCCCATAGATGAAATGGATATTGGCTATAACGAACTAATGGTTATAACGAAGCAATTATGGCTCCCCCTTCAACTTCGTTATAACGAGGTTTTACTGTACTTATGACTGTTGTACTACCGCCATTTATTTTCTCCTTCCACTTCCCCCTTTTTACTTTTCTCTCCTTTACTAATTCGTGTTTTAGCATCAGGACAATGCATTTTTTTTTAAGGGGGGGGAATAATGCCACTCGTTTCACGTGTGCACCCACGATCATCATCATCCTTGCATAGTGGGCTGCCGCCTTGAATAACCGGAGAAACAGAACACAAGATAGAAGACGTTCTTCAGTTCTTGAGACTTTGCTGCCACATTAAAGGCACCGTCTGCTGTTCCTGGCGTCTTCCATCTCTTGCAACAATATTTGCACACCTTGTAACACGAAAATTTTGCAGGCAGAATTATTGGCACATAAGGTATGTATGCACCATGCCTTGTGTCCATAATTTGCAAACCTGGAGAGGGACCCTTTAAAGGGCCCTTTACCAGATCACAGAGCAAATTTTAGTTATACAGTGGAAGTTGTCCCATGCACAGTACAGAGCAACCAACTGAATGAGCTTTTCAGATTGGCTATTACATTGGCATTACAAGCATTACAAGATTGACATTACAAGCAGAGAAAAATTTTTTTTTTGTAGCGGCACATGCAAGAAAAAAGGATGATGGGAGGAGGTGAGCTCCACACCCTTGCCGCTTGACCTGTCTAGCCTTTGCAAGCCAAATTCCTGCCTTGCTTTTTCCCACACAGGAGCAGAGGTGTCATGCCCCCTTACAGCGCGTGTGACACTCTTTTGTTTTTCCGCTTTATCTGCAGTCTATGCGACGCTGCGACTTGCTGGAAGGTCTATGAGCGATGTCATGGCACGCTGGTAAGCGAAGGCACATGGCATAGGTGCTTGCGATCATGTCCATCATCCTCGTCACGTTCAAGACGGGCGCGCGCGAGTGGAGAGCAACCAGCCAGGAATGGCTTTCCATTTGAAATTTCATCTGCTTTTGTGCCATGTAGCGATGTAACTCTTGGCTCACATAATCGGGAGCATGCAATCTAGGCATTGCGCTTGTCAGTTCAAAATGGCCAGACTTGGTGAGGGGTCCTTAAGAGCTTCAAGGGACTACACATTGTACGATGAGACCTTGCGTTTTTGTCACTGCCACCATTATGACACACACACCAGAGCTGCTTAAGTTCCTACGCAGAAAATTTCCTTAGACAAAAGAGGAAAATGTTGCTTTCCAGCAGCCAACAGGAGGACCACTCCTACATTCAATTAAATTATGATAAAGCATGCCATTTACTCTGCCTCTTTAAAATATAGGAGTGTATAATGGTCGTCTACATAATGACATTCATAAAACGCAAGTTATAGATATTCATTGCATTTCTTTTTGTTTAAAGAATGATAGTAAAATTCCAAGAAAAAGTGTACACGTGAACCTTGAGCATCTTGTGAAATGGACATCAGCAATGTAACTAGAAAAGTCTATACTAGTAAGTTGTGCCGCTGCTTGTTGCTAAGCTTAAGGTGTCACAAATATGGCACCTGTTTGTACGTGCTTCGGCTGACTAAGGTTTTCCCGTGATGGGCAACATGAGATTCGCAAAAAAAAAAAAAGAAAGCTGTACTCTTTCTTTGCTTGAGGACATAGCCTCTAATTATAAGTTTTAGCCTTTTTTTAGCTTTTATGACCTGCACTGTTAACCTTTGAAGTGGTTATGCATTAACAAACCAGATAGCATTCACATTTGCTGTGAGATCCTGAGACGCAATGCAACATTCTGTCAATGGAGACCATATGATTCAAAGCCTTTGCTTGGCAGTTGTGGCGAGAGTATGTGAAGCCATTCAATGAGTTTACTAACGTAATGTTGCGCGTTTATTCAAATCCCATTTCTCGTGCCTTGCCAGTGGCCTGAAAGGCTCTTTACTTGCTCTATAACGCAATCATTCATTCTTGTATGGTAGATGACAAAAATAGCATACAATTGAGTTGGAGAATTCACTACGTTATATCAGCCCTGGCTTCTGCCTTCTTTTATAAAAGCAGATACATGTGAACAGTAGCATTAGTATTCTATCTGTTTGATATCAGTGTAGAGGGTGTCATTATGGTACATGATTACAGTCTGAGGAAATCTGAAGAGCCTCAGCCGTATCAAATATAGTGACTAGAACAGCTGGACTTCATCGACATGAGCACTGAGAGATAACAAGCTTTTAGATAAAGCTGAACCAAAGTTTAGATATGACAGGCACTCCATGTAAGAATGGGGTTATGGAGTGCTTGTGGTTGTCCCACATAGACTTCAAGAACTCGTGCCAGTGTAAAGCTCCTGAACAATGCTGATAGCGATGTAAAGCCCACTTATGTTCCTTTTCTTGCCTAATGGCATGTAAAGAAAGTTTATGATTTATTGAATTTTAGTTATACGGTTTTGAATGAAACATGTCGATGTACCAGATGTGAAGACGAGGTGGTTTTTGTGATAAGGTGCTAACTGTTTGCACCTGGTTACAGTGGAAGCTGCAAGACAAGATGATGATGTTATCATTGATAGTGACAGTGTGTGACAATTGCTGGCCTAAATTTGTAGCAGTTGCTTGGAATAAAGATGCCGTGAAGAAGAATAAAGAGGCTGCAATCTTTAGGACAGTGATGCATTGTGGAATAATTTTCAATGGTTTGACAGTTCTGGCTCCAGATTTCTTTATGTTTGATGTAAAACTTGCGTGATATGTACATTGACTGCAGCAGCATCAAAGGGGTCTTGAAAAACATTTTCCTGTCATAAGAGACATTTGAATGTGGCATGTGTCTCTCAAAGAATACAGACCCCTTATAGAAATTCTTTAAGAGGTCATTAAAGCATATTAAGGAATTATACTCTGTTTCATACATCAGGTATAACACTGTCAAAGCTAGTGCTCTTGTTTGCGCTGTGCACTTGTGTGACGAAAAAGTAGTGTTGCTTGTGGTGAGCGAAAAGCAATAAATTCGTCACTGGCAACCTTAAATCATATTTCTCATCAGCTTGACGAAGCATGCTTGTATTACTGTGGAAACATTCGAAACATGTGATTTGTATTTTGTGTTTATTGATTCTTTGTTGGAGCGATACACCTCTCCTTTTTCTTTACGGATTACTTGAGTCGCCTTCACAGTGTTGCACCTTATGTATGAAACGGAATATAGGAATGCAATAACCACTTCATGCTTTTCCCTTCATGTCGTTCTTTGGTTTTGGAGGTGGTAGTGCTGGTAACATTGCCCGGATATTGTGACCCTCATGTTCCTTTCTTTCATTTTTTTAGGGGCGAAGCTCAAGGTTTGGGTCTGTCCTTCCGTTGTTTCTAGTAGTGCATTACCTTCAAAGAAATGAATGATGCTACGTGTGGGAGGCGCGCCCTCGGCGCGTGCCTCCCGGCGCGCGAGCTCTCTCACTCTTCCATCTGCTGTCTTGTGAGGGAGAGAGAGACAGAGAGAGCGAGAGGCGCGCGTTGACTATAGAGAGCTCTTTCTTTGATGAATGCGCTACCAGCTCGCAAAGAAGGAGAACGCGCCCTCACCCGCAAGAGACAAGCGTGACGGAGGCAGTGTCTTCTAGCGAGTTTCTTGATTGAAAAAATACCGACTGCTCGCGCTGGAGAACCGTTCACCGGCCACCCATATATATATATATATATATATATATATATATATATATATATATATATATATATATATATATATAGGCACTGGATCGTGACTTGCAATGAAGTGCCGGTGGGAGATTTCACTTGTGCGTAGTTGAACCATAAGGATTCGTAGCGTGCGCATTAACTAAATTAATCCGGAACTCGGCACGATCTACGATGAACCTCCGGAGCTTCGCCCACTCATCATCATTCACTCCGTGGATATGCTGTGAATTTTTTTTTTTCATCCTTCCTTTTCGTGATTTGTGTGTTTGATGTATCTTTGTCAGATATGGAAAAGTCAGCATATGCACTGCAGATTGTGCATGTTAGTACTAGTTTGTGGCCATGAATATTCACCTTGTGACTGAGCCATGAATGGTCACCCTATGACTGATGTCTGTGGGCTGTTCTCAGCCTTGCATAGCTGGCGGTTTCAAGAATGGTGGGAACGAGACTTCTCCTTGGAAACATGAGGAAATTATTTTTACAGTCCGCTTGTTAGCCACATGCACCATGTATAACTGGGAACTTGGCTAAAGTGTTCACAGCTCCATGCTGTACTCACACAGTATGTTCAATCACCTAGCTCTAGGAGCAGTTAATCTCAAACCACAACTGGGAATTCACGAGAACCTCATTGCTTGAACTTTTCATTTCAAAATTACTATAGTTTCAATAATTAGTCATTCAAATTAAGTTCAGAATACTTACGTGAAATGTATTGTTGATTATGGGTAGACAATGCCAAAAAAAAAAGGTGACAATAAATTTTGCAATATATATCAAAGTGGCAGTTTATGTCCAAATTAGGTAACATAATATATTTTTAAACCTACTCCCCCCTCTCGCCCGTCCCACTTAGAAAGTACACCATAAGAACAGAGGTTGCCATGGTATGGTACGGCAATGTTGATGGTATCACACACATATCGTACAAGCTGACTACAATCTTGCATTTCTTTAGCTCTTCATTTTATAATGTCTGGTGAGAACTTTAGTCCAAGCTGTTCAGGTTCTGCTGGTTTCCACACCATAAGAAAAATTTTCATGTCAGAACAGTAAACTCTTATCGTCATTTCTTATGCTGTGACATCAAATTCCTGTGTTGGTACTCAAGTAGAGGGAGGAGGAGGCTATGCAGTCATGAGCAGTGGTTTTATACTTGTGCTTTTCAGTTGTGCACTTGGATGTTTCTACTAGATATGCTGTCTCCTTAGAGTATTTGGTTGGTACATAACTTTTGAGGGGAAGCGAATGCAGTTTATTGTAAAGTGCTTGGGTGTCTTGTGTTTGCCGTGATGTGTTCAGTTTCTTTTCAGCTATGACAACTGTGAGGCATTTAAAGACACTTAAAGGTGTCTCTGACAGCCCAATGTTCTCAGAAATACTAGACACCACGGGTTTGTACCTAAAGGAGTACTGACACATTTTCTAAGCTATAAATTCTGCTGCAAGCTTTTCATATATAATATCTTGATGTTTAGGAAGCATAAAGGCTTGGAAACACTCAAGTTATTTTAGGCTTCGCACATGTTTATATCAAGGAGCTGGACCCAGCATTGTAACACATTGTGACATTATGACATGGCAAAATTTTCTAACAATGCAACCGGTAAGAAAAATTTTTCGGAAAATTTTGTGTGGAGGCCATTGGCAGGAATATGCAACCTAAGTTAATGTTGAACGCTTTAAGCAAACTGTTCACATTATTAAAGGGGTGGTGCATTTGCCAATGTATGTTCACTGCTGTGAGGACATTTAGCTAGCATTTGTTATTTAATTCCATAAAGAACAGAGCCACTAATCACAACACCTGCAGTGGCAGTTTAGCCAGATTGCACAAGTGTGTCCTCTCGGAGAGCCCTGATCTGTGTTCAGCTATAAATGTGTCCCGTAGCTTAGTAGTGCTGCATGTGCGCTGCTCATCATGCCGGTGCCTTCTTATAGGCAGTGAAATTTCAACCTCCTCTCACTAACCATAATGACAAGACTAGGTCAAAAGCCCACAGTAAGTTGTTTGCTTTAAACTGAAAAATAGGGCATGGTACATTTATTTTAGCAATGCTTGCATTTGGCTGCCACACTGACCACAGGGACGGTTACAAATCTTGTGACGTACACTTCGTGGGTCCAGAAGAGTGGTTCTTTAACATATTATTCACCGACTTCTCTAATTCGTGCTTACGTTTTTTTCTAGGATTTCAATTTTCGTTCTATACAGGTAATGAAGGGATAAAAATGTGTCACTACTCCTCCACGAGCATTGTTTCAATACAAGGTTGTTTTTATATAGGTGCTCTTTGTTACCAGCCAGAATTCGTCGGAACATTTTCCAAAACATTTCTCCTGCAAACCTAATTCCTTACGTAAGAGGTAAACAACAGGTCACCTCTGTACTTGTACACAGTAGTCACCCATAGAATTCCCTAGATTTGCTTCTAAAGTACATGGGTGCTCATTACTCATCTCACATTGACAATTTCTCAACACACAATACGCTGCTGAAAATAGCTTCTGGTGTCCCATTTTGAAAAGTACAGAACATTTTGTAGCTGTGGCTACAATGTTGAGTGCTATGGAAAAAAAAGTGACACAAGTTTACCACTGTTGCCAGTGAAGTTTACTTTTGTTGGTCTGTGACACTTGGGGCATGTATGTAAACAGTGCTTTGATATATTTCATGCTGAGTCTTCCATTGAGCAGCTTCGTATAGTTCTGTTCCAGTCTTCGTGCCTTTCATTTTTTTTTTCTTTCTTTCTTTCTCTGTTACACGATGTCCACATTATTTATTGTCATGAAATTTATTGTATGCCATGTACATATGAATGTTGGAAAAGGGGTATGTAGGAATGTCTAGCAGGTATCTACACAGGTAGTGAATTGTCATATGAGCACAGTTATTCGAGAAAGTCTAGCATTATGAAACAGCTGCAAGCCATAATTGTATGTTACTGTATACGCTAACACGGTCAGCAGTGAAGGTATCCCTTAATTTCACGTGATTTGGCATGCTAAAGTTGTAGAAAGGAGTCCTTTCTTTTCTTCTTTTTTTTTTTTTGTACCTTTAAACAGCTTCATAAGTGGCAGTATAGTTGTGTTGGCCAGAATATCATCCCGCGGTAACATCACACTGCAAGATACTTTTGACCCACAACTATTATTGTTCGTTATGTTGGTTATGCAGCAGCGTGGCTCGCTTTGACCTTCTGGTTGCTAGAATGTGCACTGTACATAACATTTTCATAGGCTTCAAACACCACCTCCTGTGCAGCACGGCATGAAAGCTATACTACAAAGTTAATTTTGTTTGTAGTGAATGGACAACCATTTTATTGGAATCTTGCCATCACATATGGTTCTTTTATCACACATAAGGTCACAAGACCCTCATTTCGAAGTATTTTTAGCAGCATTTGTCATGGTAAGCATGATTAGATTTGAGGCTGAGTGAACTGTTGCAGTTTCTTGAAATTGAAAAATTTATTGTAAGAGATTAACTAAAGTTACAAGTGTGCTCTGCCTTTCACAAAAGGGCAATAAAAGGCTTTTTGAAACAAAGTGGGCTTGTGTGAATTGGTGTCTGATGACCGCTATGTTATATTGAGATTTGGGAAACTAAGATTTGTATTGATTTTATTTATTCAACATGTTTGCCTTATCTAGAAGATGCTAATTTAGGTGCTGTTGAATGATAATTGCAAAAGATGATTGAGCACTTCAACAAGGAAAGTGTAAGTCTGACTGAGGACAAGTATATGCAGAATACATGGCTAATGAAACATGCTTAGTAGCCTGCCAAGTCAACAGGAATTAACAGTTGGTGACCAGTCCTTGTATCATGCATCATGATGTATCATGATGTATCATGAAAATGGGGCAAATTGTAGGTCATTGAAAGAGGCCTTTATCCTGCATAGACATATTGGCTGATGTATGTTATGTACACGTAGGTCATCTTGATATTTGACGTTCCTTTGTGATATGTAGGTCATTACTAATACGGGAGCATACTTGTGAGAAGGGATTTCTCTGAAGAATCGTCTGTGCAGACAGTTGTACATTGGACAAACTGTGCGTTGCATTATTTGAACACAAGTTTACAATTGAACACAAAGTTTGATTGAAAACAAAAGGTTGTTATCCGGTGGAATGCCTTCTAATCTTTCATTGCACTGCCAGGATTGCAACCGCACTTTAAAGGTAGATACATGCACAGTCCTATACAGGCATAACAGTGAGGAAACGCATTTAATGGTTGAGGCATGGCATGTCAATAATCGTGGAAGTGCGTGCATGAGTGAACCATCGATTAGCGTGCACAGAGAATAGATACAGATCGGCACGTGCACCTCTTGACAGGTGGCACTAGCATATATATCTAAGCATGTGCATAAGTTGTACGTCTTTCTTTTTTGCCTCTGTGCTCTTCAAGCCGATAGTCGGTGTTTGTGTTGTCCACTCTTCTTCCCTCGTATCCTAGTTTCACATGCCTTTTCTTTGCATAATGGATCCTTACCAACTCGCTCAGCTTTCTGTCCTTTTATGCAGAGAGGATACTTGAAGGACAAGAGACTTTGGTGCATGTGATGGAATGGAAAATGTTAGGTATAGAATTCCGAGATAGGAAGGGAGTTGTGTGGATTAGGGAACAAATGGGTGGATAATGTGCAAGCCGACATTGATAAGAACAAGATAGACCTGGGCATGTTATGTTGCCTATTATAGAGAACAAGTAGTGAGCTAAAGCAATGGAATAGGTATCAAGGCACAAGAAACACAGCAGAGGGTTATGTAAGGTGATTAAATTCAGAAATTCGCAAACAGTTGAATTGGATCGTGCAGAACAGGCTAAATTGGAGTTCATCAATAAAAGCCTTTATCCTGCAGTGGACATAATAAAAGGGTAGTGATGATGAACAATTTAACTGTAGTAAGTGGGGCGTGTAAATATTCAAAATTTTCAAGTAGCATTTGCTTTTTGAGTCACACTTAACATTTACTATTCTAAGCTGGTAATTAATAGGTGAAATATGTCGTGTGTCGTGACAAGTGGTCTGTTGTATCGTGCAGTACGTTTCGTCACATAACGCTAGGGTATTGCAGTGAAGTTGGCACTTGTGTAGTGTGGTGAAGTTAGCTAGTTCTCTGTTGGACTGTTCTTTCTTTAGGAACGACACTATGGGAGTACACATCGCAATATAAATGCCTTTTTTTCTTTTTTGCCCATGTTTAGTGGTACATTTCTCTAACTTGACATGGTATTATTACAAAAATTATTTACATTATTTGAAATTGCATTAATTGAAAAAATTACATTATTTGAAAAATATTCTATTCAATTTGCATTTGGACAGTTATTATTCGAATGCACTTCGCACTAAAAATTTTTGCAATTCACACAGCTCTAGTACTAAGTCTTGCTCAGCTCTATCCTGGAAGGCCAGCTCTGGGCAATCCAGCAAGCTAAGAAAGCTGTCAGAAGACAAGACCGCAATCTGGGCAGGACCTCCTGCTCATCCAACTAACATGCAGAATAAATAACAAAGTTCAATCTCTCTCTTGCTTCACACACTCTGCCACAGGTAAATGTGCATGATTTACCCTAGGTAGGCATACAGAAGAATGGAATTTACAATGAAGCTTTTCATTTTTCACATAGTTTGAATGTGAAAATGTTCACTTTGTGACAGTGTCTTTCATGTTAGTGCTCGGTAAAAGCAGGAAGTGCAATACTACAACCTTGAACATACAGGTTAAATTAATGTGTTCACTGCAGCTAAGCTCAACATGGTTATTTTCAGGCATAACTGTAATGACAAAAGCAGTCAAATTTTCTCTTGAGCAAAAGTTGTAGGCTGCAACTACTTTCACTATCCATCGTAATTGTGGACTGGTTAGCTCGTAAGAATACTATATGAGACAATAGCGACTGAAAAAAAAAAGGCTCTCTCATTGGTATTTTAGACACACACAGCATACTTAGACAACCGCAAGTTCGCCCATTTTGTTGAAATATGAAACCTGAAGTTGGGGAGGTTGACTTACAAATGAAACCAAAACATGTATTACAAGTCAGTTTTCTTTTGGCTTGCTATCTTTAGGGGTGGTTGACCTACAATCGTATAAGTCCGTTTCTTGAACAGCGCACAAGAACCAAGACGAAAAGAAGAGAAGAAAACAGTGCTGCTGTCAGCCTTTGTTCATGTGCACTGCTCATTTTTAGAAATGAATGCATACCAACTCACCCAACTTGCCATTCTGGCATAACCGTGTAAATACACCTCGGCCAATGTCAGTGCTCTCTGGCCATTTGTGGGCTAACGATGAAGCAAGACGCAAAATATTTGTGTCCTCATTAGTAAAGGAAATATACTGGGAAGGCACACTGCATGATAGAACCAGCCTTTGCAAGCTCTGTTTCCGAAGCTCTGTTTCCCTTTACGATTTCTCTTTGAAAAACCAGCTCAAAATTCAACCCTGAACTTGAGAGGCCACACAGGAGAGCTGATTTGCGGAAGTTCTCTACTGATATTGGTTGGTCCAACTCAGGCAGGTCACTGAATTGCACACACATCTTGGTTGCAATGTGCGAGTGGAGCAGCTGCGTGCTGTCCTTGCATTGTCGTGTTAAGAAATCTGCGTGCTAGTGCTGCAGTGGAAGAAACTACAGTTAAACCCGGATATAATGAAATTGACAAATGCGGGGAAATTTTGTTATAAAGAGGTTTTCGTTATGACCAGTTAAGCATGAAAATTCGAAATAGAAATGCACAAATGAAAAAAGGGGTGGGGGGGGGGGGTGCAACTAAAGGTATACCTAGCCCAGAACACATGTATTTCATGGCAAAAACGCAGAAGGCCTAGCTCGAATCGACCTCCGGAGATTCATCACCATGACATTGGACACTTTCCACGAGCGCCTCATCCGAAGTATCTCCGATAGGAACGGCACAATCGCCCGCAAAAGAACATATTAAAAAATCCTGCGAAACTCCACACGTTCCAGGGCTGCTCTATTCGCACGCAGTGAAAGCCAAGCACCTGTGTTACGGCCTGGCCGTTTTTCCATTGAGGCACTCAACGTTGCAGTGATACACTTAAAGGGCCCCTGAACCACCAAGAGGTCGAAATTTAGTAGTGGTGTTGCTTTTGTGCCGGTGTCCGCAACAAACACGTAGCCGCAAGAATTTTTCGAAACGGTGCCGAAATAGCCGAGTTACACGCGTTTGATTATTAAAACGCGGCGCTTGCTTGTTTCGCTCTCTCCTGATGATGACGATTGTGGTTCGGTTAGGAAAGGACGCTAATTTCTGCAGCCCATGTAGGGAGCACGGCTAAGCGTCCGTGGGGGTGGGGGAAAGGGAGTGAAAGAGATAGAGAGGAGAGAAAGGCCGTAGTGGAGGGCTCCGGAAATTTAGACCACCTAGGGTTCTTTAACGTGCACTGACAACGCACAGCACAAGGGCCTCTGGCATTTTCGCCTCCATTGAAAATGCGACCGCCGCAGCCGGGATCGAACCCGCGTATTTTGGGTGGCAGCCGAGTACCGTTACCACTACACCACCGCGGCGGACTATTCTCTCTCCTGCGCCCGCCGGCCGCTTGCCGGTGCCACCTCCTCGCCGAGTGCTTCTCCGAATGTCACGTGACATACATCGCCGATGACGCGCATCCGGTTGACGCGCCTCCGCCGGGCTACTGCGTTCGCGCGAGGGTTTTGTTGGTGCTGGGCCAATTCCGTCGTGTTCTGACAGTTGCTGCAGTTTCAAGTCGGCTGTATCTCACTTGCACTTGCGTAGCGTAGTGCATTTGCGAATTCACACGCAAACACCACACGAACGACACACGACGATGAAAACAAACAGGCAGGGCATGCATTGGCTAGCAGACTAACCGGAAGTCGACGTTCTCCTTCGACCAATAAGCGGAGCTCGGACTCTTCTGACGTCACCAAAAACCACAATGTCGTCACGGCTAACTTTGGCATGCCGGAACTGGCCAGAGATGCGCACGGGATTGTTTTTCGAGTTTGTGGCGCGGCCGCGGCGCGTAGCGCTGCCGCATTTGACATCATTCATTGTGACGGCATTCTCAACTTGGTGCGCGCGTGAACTTGAAATGTTCAAAAAAATGTCGGTGGTGGTTTAGGGGCCCTTTAAGTGACTTAATGCGTGGATACGAGTCAGCTTGTACTCGTGCGTACCGTAAAAAAAAAAAAAAAAAAAACGAATGGAATGATGGCTAAAGAAAAAAAAAAAAGCAGACATGGAAAGCTACAGTAGTGAGAAGCGGCACTGGCGGTGCTCCTATCTGGGAAAACGGTACAAGGTTTGGAGGTAGGAGGAAATGACACAGGAGGAAATGACATCGCTTCGCGCTTTGTCGTCGGTGGGGTAGACGAGAGAGTGGATCTGGATGCTTCTCGCGCTAAAATTCGATATTTGGGGCGAAATTACTAGGTTACTGGTAGATGGTATTCGTTATATAAAGGGTGCCTCCTGCGACCACTTCGTTATACGGAGGTTACAAATACATGTTCTTTTATAGAGTTGCGGCGGGGAATTGAAAAACTGTTATATCGAAGTTTGACCGTCAAACTGAATTGTTTTTGTTTTGTTTGTTTGTTGTTTTGTGGGGTTTTACGCCCCAAAACCAGTTCTGATTATGAGAGACGCCATTGTGGAGGGCTCCGGAAATTTCGACCACCTGGCGTTCTTTTACGTGCACTGACATCGCACAGCACACGGGCCTCAACATTTCGGCTCCATCGAAATGCAGCCGCCGCAGCCGGGATTCGATCCCACGACCCTTGGATCAGCAGCCGAGTACCTTAGCCACTAGACCACCGTGGCGGGGCGTCAAACTGAACTGTGAATGTATTACTTTTGCAACATTTTCATGCATGTCTCATGCTTGTGCTGTTACCTAGTGTATTTCAAGTAAGGTTCACAATGCAAGCTGTCTTCTTGTCTGTAGGAGTATGCTTTACAGAGAGGAATCACATGACCGAAAAGCACTAGTCCAAATTTATGCAAGTCCAGTATGTACGTTGCAAGATACATAGGGGTGTAGCAGCTGGCAATTTATTGTTCAAAGCTACAGAGAATAAAATGAAGTAAAACAGAAGAGCAAGGTCAGATCACAAAAGCTTTTATGACAGAACTGCATGAGTGCACCACAAAAGCTTTTTATATTTCCGAATTTGGTGACACACATCTCACAACCACAAGAAATGCAATTAGGCACTAACATAGGTCGGAAGTGCCATTCATGTTAGCAGATGTGGCCATAAAATTTTCCCAGATATTGCCTGTGCAGGGTAACATTAGTGACTTTCCTTCTTTTCTCAAAATGCTATAGACAGCCTCCATTTAATTAAAACAACAGTCACTCGTTTTAGCAGTATTTTAAATATGTCTAACACTGTTCTGGCAGAGGTCAGGTGGACTCCTGCGTGTCATCACTAACAGTCTTTTCTTGTGCAGCCTGGGCCGCTAAGATTAGGTGCTTGATGCCAAGCATCCACTGGCTGACCTGCAAAGAAATGTCAGCAGTCAGAAATGTCAAGACAGCATGCGGCCTGTGATGGTAGAGAGCTCACCTCACTCACATAGTCCACCATTAAAGAAACATGAAGTGTATTTGCCTTCTCGTGATTTCCATTCAGGAGCTCTGAGGAGAGGATACAAAGTACAATTTGACACCTCTCTTAGCGTGTTGTTATTTTTCTGTACTATTTTCCCTTTGAAACAAGGCAAAGTACAGGTGCAAGCAAACACTTCACTTTTGACATGCAAGGTGACATTTCAAATACAGTAGAACCTCGTTATAACGAACCCGGATATAACGAAATATCGGATATAACGAAGAAATCGCAATTCCCCTTGAAGTTCCTATAGATAAAATTGATATTGGTTATAACAAACTAATGGTTATAACGAAGTAATTACTGCTCCCCCTTCAACTTCATAATGAGGTTTTACTGTATGTGCACATTGTCAGCACCTTAGTGGTTGTAAACGAGCAAGATTTTGAAGCAGCACAGAGGGGACATATTTTGTTTTTTTGGCATGCATTGTTAATGCTCTTCCCACACCGGAGCCAGCAAGCAAGTACAAAGTATTTTAATTTGACATTCAAGTTTTCGTCGCCCAGTGCCTGCAAGTCAGCCCTATCGCAATGGACAATGCCATGACGTATGAACACAGTTGCCTAAAAATCGCTGAAATTGCTATCAGAGTCACTGGAGGACAAAGACACCATCATTGATTGCGTGCAACACAGGAAACTGA
Organism: Hyalomma asiaticum; assembly: GCA_013339685.2. Taxonomy (NCBI): domain Eukaryota; kingdom Metazoa; phylum Arthropoda; class Arachnida; order Ixodida; family Ixodidae; genus Hyalomma; species Hyalomma asiaticum. Next base: position 24,068,626 of record CM023483.1, read on the forward strand.
CACCATCTGACAAAGCTGCTACGACTTCACCATGAGATACTGTCCCCACATGACTTACACCTACGTCCAACTGTGTTGACGTGTCACAATGAAGCTGCCTCTTCGAAATCGAAACCGAAAGTGAGTTTCTCACGTAGCAGTGTTAAAAATATATTCATTGCGATTCGAGGCACCATGACACTCTTCTTAGGGTCCTCAACATATGTGCTTTTATTTAAAGCAAGAATACAAAAATGTCTAAAAGCCAGTGCCAGTACTGCTTTAAATTTACAAATTGAAATAACTACAGAAAGGAAATATTAGTAGGGAGAGGTGCCTAGTTAACCTAGCACTAAATAAATAACAGTGAAATTGCAAATTAATGTTTAACGTAATTACACAGTAAGTGTTACATGAGCGACAAATGGAAAAAGGGAGAGAATCGTGGATAGAGCAACGTCAAGGTTAAGGCAGCACCTGTGTCTCTGAGGTGCTGGAGGTAATGCGAAGGGGTGGAATACAGACTAATACACCACCTTTTAGGCTTACAAGCATAAAAATTTAGACTTCAACATTGTGCTGAAGCATAACTGACTGATGACTGACCCAATGCTAACTCGTGCATTCGTTGCTGTACTTGTGGACTGAGCTTCCCCTGCTCCCACACACTTTTGAGTACATCTAGCCGCTTCCTCACATCATCTTGCTTTCTTTTCTGAAACGAAAAAAAAAAAAAAAAAAAGGAGACGGCATTAACAACCTGGAGGAAGTCCATACCTCCAGCATGAAAACTGCATCACTGTATACACTAGGCTATAAGTGTATACACTAAACTATACTGTTTGCACCTCTCAATTGCAAATCGTATACTGAAATGCATCCGACAAATGGTCTGTGTCATGCTGATCAGAACATCTTACCATGCGGACAGAGTTAGATCTGGCAATACTTTTGCCATTTTTACCATAAAACTTCATTTGACATCAACTATGGTCGAAACACATGACAAGGTAATTGGAATCTCTAACATGCTTCATTAAGCAGATCATTCTTTCTCTTTTTTTGCAAAAAGGGAGTTTCACTTTGACAGGGTGATTTACAATTACAATGAAATGGGTGCCTAAGATCAATAATGATAATAAATTTATTCATGTTCCAACAACATAGTTACAGCAGTTAAAAAGGACTTTATGAGTCTGTCCTGTGCTGTACACTGGATGGCACTGCACATTGCATTGCATTGCACACACAAACTTCTAGGGGACAACCCCCCTGGATCCGTACATCATTGACAGCCTATCTTAAGTTCACTGCAGGATGAAAACCTCTCCCAATGATTTCCTGTTTGCCCTATCCTGAGCTAGTTCGTTCTGCTTTATGCCTGCGAATTTCTTAATTTCATTGCTTCATATAACCTTGTGCCTGCCTCCTGTTGTGTTTTCCTACTCTTCGTATCCATTCCGTCGCTCTTCCTATACATTTGATATATATCCTCCGTATGACATGTCCCGCCCAGGTCTACCTCCTTATTTTCATTGATATAAGACTATCTGCTACTCCAGTCTGTTTCCGAATCCATTCTGCTCGTTTTTTATCTCTTAGCATTGCACCTATAATTTTTCTTTCTATTGCACTGCTGCATGCTCCTTAATTTCATCTTCGAGTTTTTTTCATTACTCTTCATGTTTCTGCACTGTATGTTAGTGCAGGAGAATGCAATGATTAAATACTTTTCTCTTTAGAGACAGCAGCAAGTTTCAGTCACTGGTTTGGGAATGTCTCTTGTACTGCGCTGCCAGCCCGTCTTTAGTCCTATGGAGAATTTCCTTTTAATGGGTAGGCTTCCCTGTTAGCAACTGCCCTAGAAATACGTATTCGTTCACACATTCTAAAAGCCAATTGCTAATTTTAAGTTCCTCTTTTTAGCTAGAAGTACATACTTTGTCGTAAAGGCAATGAAAAGCACTGCTTGTGGTAGTACATTGCTGTGCTGGTTGATGGATCACTAAATAAAATATTTGTGGTGTAAAATAGAATATCAAAATGAAGGCAAAGGGAACAGGGGCCCTGTCCTGCTTTTCCTTTTTTCTGTCTTCAACCTTGTACTACAAAACATTTAATTTAGTGATAGTGTTTTTCACTATAGAATCGCAATACGCAATACGTAAGAAAGATGGTGACTCAGCTGGGATGCAAGGAAACCCTTGTTACAAGAGTTATTTACTTTTAAACTGAGGTGTCTGACTGTTCATGACACTAGATTATGGCATATTCTCAATGTCTGTGTCACTCCCCATTACAAGAAAAAGAAAGGAAATGGGATCCTGTGATCTTGTACAATGTAGGACACGAGTACAGCTGAGATACATTAAATGATTTCCCACTGAAGCTCTGTTTATATTTAGTCATTGCTCCAGCTGTGAGACTGTGAAATTCGTTCACACTGACCTCCATGTTCTGGGCGCACTGTGCCACAGCTTTGTTGAGATTACTTAAAGTCTCTTCTTTGAGGATTTCTGGGGAATAGGCAGGGGTTGCCTTGGAAGTGTCATCCGCCCCTTCTGCCTCGTTCCTGTCACTCTCATTACTAGCTTCTGCAGGATCACCTGAATTCGCTGCTTTTGAAGAACTTCCAGGCAATGTTGCCTGTCCTGATGAAGAAAAAATAAAAATAAAAGCAGAGCAAAGTTGGGTTAATGCAACCACTAACTCTCTTTTCAGATACATGGCTCAGCTTCAAGATAATTACAACTTCGCACTTCAAGTAGACATGCTGAGCAAAACAGATAGATATGCTGTTCATTATATAATGTTGATTTACACAGCAACATAACAATAGGTGTTGACAACATGTCCGTTAAATTTCTTGTTAATGCGACTGCATGAACTTGGCTAGCTCCAGAAAGCAATGATCATGCTGCTAATAAATCAAAAGCTCTTGCTCAAAAGCCATCGAAACCAAAAGGAGTGCATGAGAGTTTTAGTGCATCTTTGTTGAATAACAAAGGCCTTAACGTTAATTAAACTACTGTTAAAGCGAACATGGCACATTTCGCTTACAGTAGCTTGGGATAATTATTAGGCTCTTTTTCATTACCTCCTCTGGAGTTCCAATATAAATTTGCTTTATATTTATACCTCTGTATGTGTGTGTGCATGCCTTGTAGTGTGTGGCATGCCTCACTCCTACAATAACCCTCTTAGGGTTGCAGGACGTAAAGATAAATAGGCAAATAAATAAATAAATAAATAAATAAATAAATAAATAAATAAATAAATAAATAAATAAATAAATAATGTCAGCTAGCTGACAATTTGTTTGACAATGTTTGTCGGTGCTCATCGATATTCATGCGCGAGGAACTGATCGTGTCTTCACCTTATTCTTGCTTACCGGTTCATAGCGCGGCGTTCGAAGCCACTTATATATCAGAATGAATGTACTGCAGCTTCATGACAGATCGATCATCGATGTTACCAACAGAGATAGTACACACACGAGGATACGTCGCGATCAAGCTCCTTCGACACATACCTAAGGGAGGCGGCTCCGTGCCACTGGCAGTCGGCGCAGTCGGAGGTTTTATTCCATCCTGAGGATAGGGGACCCTCTTGTTCAGGAAGTTTCGCTTGGGCGCCGCGGCTGCGGGTGTGCCTTGAACGCCAGTGTAGGCGAACACCGGAGGATCGTTCCATGCCTTGTCATCATTACCTGATCGGACAACCGAAAAATGAAAAATTAGTGCTACGAAAAGGCGCTTCAAAGCCTCAAAACTCGACCTCCGGGCGCATTGCTGTTTCAGAGTTCTCCATTGCGTAGTACGACCGTACGACAGCTCGAAAAACAGCTGGTTTCGCGTCAGCGCGAGCGTGTAAAGCAGTCGATGGTATCAACACTGGGAGCCACCGACGTGTGAATATTAGCAACAACTAAGTCTGCCCTGTTTCTAAACTCTTGATCAGATATGGCGCAATCGAACTAACGCAAGAAGCGAGTAAACTGCACAAAACATGAAAATGAAACAAAACGTCACCTGGCCTGAGCGCCGCCATACTTGTTGTGACACGTGCTTCACATATTTGTGCGTTTACTTTAAATTTAAGACAAATAAAACAACACTGCTACGTGTTGCTTAATGCCGTCAAAAATTAGGTGTGTCTCATTAATTTTATTAACGTGGGTATACGGCGCCAAAGTCGCTTTATCAAGAATGAGACCCGCTAGTTACTTTGTTAGTAATCAGTACTTTTGAGCTGTTAATTAACAATAAAACGTAAGGATAACAAAAAAAGGGAATTTTTTACGAAATAAACATTGTTTTTCGATCGGCAAATTGGCCGCGACACGAGCGACTCCTTGCGAGTCCTTCAGCTCCCCTCCGTAATGATCGGCTTCAAAATTTAGTTCTCTGCTATGGAAAAAAAGCCCGATTAGTATTCTCACCTATTCGCACACCCCGTGTCACGAATGTGCAGAGCGATTTCGACAAAGCTTGTCCTCCGGTAAGTGCCCGCGGTCTCTGGACGCGCGTCGAATCAATGGGAAAACGAGGGTGGATGTCGTGACTGTGGTCGCTCATATGACCGCTTTTATAGGTGTTCACGATCGCGCTCATAACTCAGCTGTTCTGGGCTTTGCTCGTACGGCTTCCGCGCGAAAAAGTGGTGTTTTCTCGTGAGTCACAAGCGTGCGATACAGTGGGCTCAAGGCGTTCTATGCGCTTTACCTGGAGTTGTAAGACCGAAATCGAAACATCCTCGTTATGAGCGGTCTGCGCGGTTTGACGGAGGAAAAGTGCTTTCTCATCTGTCGTAAATGACTGAGCGGCAAGTTCGTTAACGCTTGCCGTGCCTTCACTTTGTAGGTGAGCGTTTGTCGATGGGACAAGTGCTCAAGAAAGTGAAAGAAAACGGTGAAGGTAACGAAGATGATCACACCGAAGGCAAGTAGTCTTTTGCTTTCTTTTTCCCTCTCTAACGCGTGTGTTCCTTGTCAGAAACGCCTTTCTGACACGGAATTTTCGTTAAACGGCGAATTTCGCAAGTACAGACAAGCAACATTCAGTTTAAGAACTAGTTCGAACCCAGTTTCGTACGGTGAACGATTAGATTACACCGCAGATAGAAAGCGACTGAAAGCAGCTATGCTATCGCTGTTTACGGGGTCGAAGTGCGCCGCTCATAGGTTAGCTTATGTGCGTTCTGCACATTTTATCTGGCTTGGGTTTGTTTGGGAAAGTGGGGCACTTGTTTTGTAGAACTTCCAATGGTGATTACAAGAATAATTGAGCTTGCGGTGGGCCATGTTTCAATGCTCGAAGGCACGCTCCCCATTCCTCCTTTTCCACATAGGCAGGCCACATATGGGATACTCTTGAAGGGTGTGTAAGCACGGCACTGTTATTGCTGCTGACATATACAAGTGTCACTTCCATTTAAAAGTACGAAGGGTGCCTGCCTTCAGTGGTTTACCAAATCTTGTAGTTCTTTCTGTCACTTCAGCTAATATCTGCAAAATTCGATGCCATTTTTGTGGTCAGAATGTAAGTTTCAGTGTGATTCATTTTTCTCACTGAATACCTAACACAGTTTTATGTTGAGCAACATGATGCTGTGTTTGTTTTTTGAGTGCACCATGTGTCATTTAGCTGCCTAGCATACTTTTTGGGTCATGAAATCATTCCAGCATCCTCATACTGATCACTGGGGCTATGTAGGCAAGCACCTTGCTTGTGCACCATAGCACGGACATCATGCTGCCTTTAAACACAGATCTGAAGTTTATGCTAGTATTTACATCATGTTGAACCACTTTGTCTTGATGCTCCTATACATGCATATAGCAACTTGTGTGTCCTTTTCTTTTTTTTTTGCCCTTCATGTATATGTTGTACTGTTCCTTTCACTTTTTCAAGGCCCTCAGGTAGCTCATTTGCATAGCAATAAGCAAACTAAATACTCACACCCCTCATTGTACGTGTGTTCATGGGTGTGACCCCGCCGCTGGCTGCTGCGTTCTGGCGAGGGCTGAACCTGGTTGCAGGTTAACAAATCCCAAGGGGTCAAAATACTTCGCAGTCCCTACTGCAGCATCTCTCATAGCACATTTTGTGAAACATGCAGCATAGTGCATACAGGCTAGTGAGACAACATAACTGAGAAACCAGAGGCACTGCGCTGCTGACAACTGATAGTTTATTGCACGTACAATCATGTGTGTACACATACTGTTCTACAACTAAAGGAGCAAATATGATAACCACCATTACCATATTGATCATCTTTCACCACAGTCATCTGTCAGCAGCTGTGTTACAATAGGAAAGGATTTCTCTTTTTTTGTTTTTTTCCTCACACTGGTACAGTACAAACTAGCCCAGCAATCTGTTCTTTTGAGCACTGTGCGATTTTGTGACATGAAAACTGCCAGTTTATTTTAACCCACCTTGTATGTTTCTCAGTGGTCTGGCTTTCAAACTAGTTGATTTGAAACTGTCGCTTCTTATGTTCGTTACATTCGTGAATTGGTATTTGGCATGTTTAGTATGGTCAAGGAACGGGGAATGCTGTCAACTCATTGCTGGTGTTCTCGTAGGCTTTCCAGATCTTGCAAGCTGGCCACCGGAGTTAAGTCTTGCAGTGCTGTCACACTTGAATGCCACAGACCTTTGCTTGGCGGCGTGCGTGTGGACCCACCTTGCCCAAGATGAGGTTCTCTGGCACAGGTGGGAATGTTCATTTCATTTAGCAAAGCTGTATCAGCTTTCTTTGCAAACATCTGTGTTGTGGTACATCTGGGTCTTTGGCATTCTGCCACAGTGCTTGTGGTGTTTGATTCCCAGCCTTTGTGACTGCTTTATATGTATGTAGGTGAGATTCAAAAATGGTCATGTGCTTAGGTTTATGTGCATTTCGAAGGAGCATTGATACATCATTTTCACGATGCTTCCTCCTTTGCATAAAGGTATGTACAAATCCTCTTTAAACATGGAGACAGTAGTTCAAGTATCGGAACACCGTATTTAACGTGCTTCAATACCTATATTTAAAGGGCCTTGCAACACTTTTGGAACATAACAAGAAAATGCTGCTGATCAGTTGTGGAGGCTCCTTAGAACAAGTCAGCCAAATATTATCGCACTGTACAAGGGGGGGGGGGGGGTTGCAGTTTGGCACATCTGGAAACCACCCGCCCTTTTAACGAATCATGTCAATAGCTGGGTGCAAACTGCGTAGGAGGAGGGAGAAGTACCATTGGCTGATTCGCGGACGCATTGGGGCCGTGCCACATCCCTGTAGTGACCCTGGCGGCACGAATGTCGTTGTGCAAATTGTACGTTCAAAGAAAAAGAGAATAGAAAAATCTTCAATGTCGTGACGTGTTCTGGTGTAGCTTCTTGCTCTTTTCACCTCCCTCCCCCTCTCTACTGTGTAGCTTCCAGTGTGCTTGTAGGGAGATGAAAGAAGGTGAACGTGCTTAAATGAGGGAACTCCTCTTAAACCTGGCGCTATAAGTATGTTAATGCCGAATGTGCGGCCGGGATTCTGCGGGCCGGCAATTCATGAGGCAGTAAATAAGCTCCTTCAGTGATGTTACTCAAGGACTTGGAAATGTTTTACGAGGCCCCTTTAAGAACCTCTTATCGTACGAATGACACATATGGGTAATGGCCCCGCCATGGTGGTCTAGTAGTTATGGCGCTCGGCTGCCAATCTGAAGGTCGCGGGATCGAATCTTGGCCACAACAGCTGTATTTCGTTGGAGGTGAAATGTTGAAGCACATGTACTATGCGATGTCAGTGCACGTTAAAGAACTCTAGGTGTTCAAAATTACTGGTTCGTGGTTTTTGGATGTAAAACCCCAGAAATGAACAACATATGGGTCATGGTGTTGCAATACATGGCACAATCTATTTCCAGTGATTAGTGCAGCTTCTTTACTGTTTGACATCAGCAACTTTAGCTTTCTTGGGATGTCGCAGTATGGATGATACCAGATATAATGTTTAGAGAAAGAACTTTATTATTGAACAAAAATATTTAAGAGTTCAGAATTTTTTTCACCCTTTGCGCTTGTCACTGTGACCTTGCTATGTTCAAGAAGCACGTGGCAGAATTTCAGAAATGCTGAAGATATGTGTTGACCCAGGTGGTCAAACTTGGTGTGAGTCTAACACGACATGGGCCAGCATTGTTTTGGGATGTTGAACCCCATAAATTATAGACTGATAACTGCTTGTGTGTGTGCTGGGCATAGTTCAGTTTATTTTCTTCTTTTGATGTTTTTATGTTTAGGGCTGATTGCAGCTGTGTTTTTACAGTATTCCTTGTCTCGTACACATATCTTTCTTGTTCATTTGACTTACTCATTGACTTCAGCTCGTAGCACTCTTTTTAGCTGTAGTGTGACCTTTGTACAAGAAAAATGAAAGTCAGAAGGGAGCCACTAACTGTTCGAGCACTTCTTCTATAAGGCCTAAAGAATTACTCGAGCATAGTAAAGCTTTTACTAGTAAAAGTGGATTTCATTGTTCCAAAGGGACAGAAGAATGAACTTGGAAAGCTGTACAAACTTTTACTCAACTGCAATGGCCATAATGCTAAGACATACATTGAAATTCATGCTTCTACACTGATGTACCCGCTTTTGGGGCCTTGGCAAGAAATACAAAGAAAAAGGAAAAAGAAAACTTTGATCTTTAGTTTCTCTTCGGAATGATCAACCTACTGTACTGTGAACTTAACCAATGGAGACACCTCGAAAAATACTTTACAAGTCAAAACTTATTTAGCGCATTCTTTAATGTCCCCCTAAGTGGTCACTGCTGCTGCTTTTGGACATTGCAAGAAAATATTAACAGTACAGTTAACGACCGATTCTTCAGACCCTCTCGGGAACGCAAAAACGTCTGCGAAAACGAAAATCAGGCAGTCTGGAAAAATGAATGCATGCGAAAACGCACTAACTTAGTGACATTTTTCTTATTAAGGGGGTCAACAACAAAATACCACGCTTTCAGAAGCACCAAACCCATGCGACCGGCGGGTGTGACTCGCCTGCGGGCTGCAGTGGAATCGCTACTAAGAGCTCCCATCATGTGTATGACATCGCGTGCATTATACTGAGACAAAACGAAATTACTGCTCATTGTCACACTTCCTGCTGTCAAGGATTACTAATGTGCTGTTTTGACGGCGTGGGCGCAGCCAGCGCACGCAACCCCAGGGCGAAACTGAATTCTGCTGAAAATCGCGGTCGTGTTGACGAGTTCATGGATGGCGGCTGTCACATGCACAAAGTATACGCGCACTGAAAGCGCTGCAGACAAAATCATGGTCGCCATGATCACGAACGTCAGCGACGCTCCTCTGAAAGTACGCTGCGTGCCCAATGCCCGAATGGAGGTTTTACTGCTCGCACATTTTAAAAACCGCGGTTGCTACCGACACGGCCTTGTATGGCCACCACCAATCTGAAAGTATTTGAGCAGCCAGCGTGCAACGAGTCGAAGCAAATGATGAAGAAAATAAACATTGCAGTTTTTGTACCTTGGTAATTATTATGTCCCTTGAAGAAAATATTGTGGATGCTGTGTATAGTGAGCTTTCACTCAGGTTCATACTTTCAGAGTGGTGCGGAGGCTCCCGTACTACACCATTCTACTTTGAAACGTGCCTTATTTCTATGTAAGTAGGATAAATGTGGTGATGTAGGTAGTCATATTGATATGTTGATATTTGTATACCTAATTCAGTAAAGCAGAAGTCATATCCTTTCACGGTTCATTTGCAAGTAACATGGATTGACCACTAAGACATTTTAATATAAGCTAGCTGGCCTTTTCAGCATGTCTTATTCACTAAGGCATGCGTTTCATGAAGCATGTTATAAAAATTGTCATGCTCTTGGTGCATGACACTCCTCTTTCTGCTCTTTTGTCACACTGATCTTCAATGTATATGAGGAATGTGTTTTTGCTTTTTTTCAAGTGCGATCTGTGTTACCATGGTTTTTCCATGTGTAAAACTGCACAAGCGGTATCACATATTGCAAATGCAGTGACTAACACATTGGAAACATTTTTATTTAACATAACAAAGTGCTTGCAAAGTGTTTTCCGCTGTAGTGGCAGCTGTCGGTTTTTTTTTTGAAACACACAATAATGCCTCCAGAGGGGGAGGGAAGGGAGTGGGTCGGAGGTGTTATTGTAAGCTCTTATTTCATCTGTATGGTATGGTACTGTGCATGCGTGCTGCCAGTGTAGTCAGTATTGTTGGCAGGTAGGCTGCTCTTTTTCCATCTGGAGGGCGTGAGCTCACCGATTGGGCCATAATATCTCCTTCATCTGAAAGCTCTGTGGCATGCTAGGTCTTGTGTGTCATTCTTGCTCAAATTTTGTGTGCAGCTTGTGCATCAGCCAATGGGGCTACGCTAGTATCTATGGGATGCCTAAGGAGCCTGGCTTCTCTTATCGTCGGCTCTACCTGCAGCTCGACGAGGGAACCATCACATTCAATGCAGATGCGGAGCTGGTGAGATGAGCTTCCAATCCCAGGACAACTGCATTGCCATCTAGTGACAGTGAAGAGGCAAACTTCACCAAATGTGTAAACTGAGGATTGTATTCCATATTGCACACTTGCACCCACGGTGACAATAAATGTTCCAGTGATCACAGTTAGGGCTATTATCATGATGAACCTGACACCGCAGGTTAACTTAGTTCTGTTTCTACACACGGGGTATGCACATGTCCTTGAAACTCTTGCAAATCCTTGAATTTGGGAATTGCATTTTCAAGGCGTTGAATGTGTTGGAATTTCATCTTCGTCTTTGAAATATTTATTTATTTATTTATTTATTTATTTATTGTATTTTCATGGGGCCTGATAGTGCTCATCACATTTCATCATGGTTGCATGTCGTCCTGGCAAGCCACATTACTTACAGCATTCCACCCAAGATGTTTTCCATATAGCTTGCTTCTACTCCCACTTGGTCAGAAGCCATAAGTTACTTGGCCACAATGAAATAAGAGAGCTTTCAACTCCCTGAGAAAAAAAGACGAGTTGCACCAATGCGCTTTTGGTAGTGTAGATGCAGTTGTATTAATAGCATTTCAAAGTTTTTCCTTTGTCTTTGCCTTGAAATTGGATCCCTTGGCACCCCAATAAACATTTGTCATACATCTCGCGGTGTATATTATGTGTGACTCAAAGGATAGGGTAGGAGACATTTTGAACATTCCTATCGCAAAAGAAGTTGGAATAGTTGTGTCTGCTACAAGGCAGTGTAACAGTGCACCATCAGAATCAAAAGAGAGTACCAGGAAAATTCGGAGCAGGCAAAGAGGAGCAGAATCGTGGAGAAAGTTGCATGCCTGAAAATGAAGAAAAGGAAGCTTGAGACAGTTTTTCAGAAGAACTTCTTCTTGGGCGAGTTGGTGCATATCTGTTGGGTATTGTTGCACATTCAACGGACGAACACAGGAAGGAACAGACAGAGTAAACGGAAAGAGTGCAAGAGACAGTTGCTATTTTAACAAATTTTGCAGATGGATATGCAGAAAATGCCTGAGCAAATTAGTAGGTGGATAACAATTTTTTCAGTTGTAGTGTAGCTAAAATTGTATGGTTTTCTTTTGTACCTCAATAGCTTGTGCTGCAAGTTAGTAGGTGGATAACAATTATTGAGGTGTAGTGCAAGTGATTGTAAACATTTTTCGGAGCTGTTATACGTTGCTACAAATGAAAATTGTGGGGGTTTTGTTTATAGCAGAATACCCTGTGATGCAAAAAGTAATTTTTTTTCAGATGTAGTGTAACTGATAGTGTACATTCTTAGGGCGTGTTTTAAGTTGGAAGTGCAGAAATGAAGCTGTTGTAGCCCCTAAGAAGTAATTGTCCTTTGCTTTCTCAACACCAATTATATTACCAAAAATGCTGGGCAGTCTACAGTTTGTTAGCTTCACAGATTTAATGTGGTCTGCTTCTTAACTTTGAGTGCACTCAGAAGTCCTGAAGGGCAACAGTGCATGTCAAGCATTTCTTCTAATTTAAGCAATCTTTATTTGGCTAAATTTCTTGTGTCTCATTGGGGTTGAAATAACAGAAATGGCAGGCTAACGATGCATTGATAGATAATCCACTCTGTACAACTTTGCAGGGAATGCAATACTTCATATCTCAGCGGCTCGTGAAAGATGTCCCCATCGAAATTGCCAGGTTCCTGCACAGCACCAAGCGGCTCAACTCTCGCCAAACTCGGCTGTACTTGGAGTCAAGGTGGGTAGTGATTTGCATGATTCAGGGCTGTGTGGATGTGCATGTACATTTTGCGACAAGCTGTCATGATTCTATGTAGATATCGTACAAAATGCATGCGTGAAATTTCACGTATTGCACTTAGCTTGAATGCTGGACTAGCTTAGCACAGCATCGTTCGAAGTTTCGGAGCATAAAAGGCACACTGGATAACATACAATAACACACAGAGGGCTTACTGTAAAAACCTGCATATAGCTCGGACCCGCATATAGTCCGGGTTGTAATTCAGGGATATCAAATGCGAGAAAAAAAAGTTTTCACCCGAATATAGTCCGAGGCAAAAGGAAAAATGGCATTTATTTACACCCTTGATTATTCGTCGTCGTCGGACGTGCTCTCTTCCGAAGCTCCCTTGTCAGAAATGTCATCCCACAGCACATCATCCTCAGTGCCATCAAGCGCATTTGAGACGCAGCACTTTTTGAAGGCCCGACGCACGAGCGCCTCGGGAATGCAGGCCCAAGCCTCGACTATCCATGAGCATGGCTCTCCAGACCTCATCCACTCCATGTACAGGCGCTTGATGTGGTCCTTAAATGGCTTATTGAGGCACACTTCAAGCGCCTGCAGCTGTGATGTCATCCCGGGGATGACGATGAAGCTCGGTGCAGGGAGTTGCGCAGCAGTCGCTTAACGGAGTCGGCCAGGTGACACCGAAACGCGTTGAGCACAAGCATCGAAGGGAGCCCCAGCAGTGCTCCGGGCCGTCGACACCACATGGACTTAATCCAGTCCAGCACCAGCGATTCGTCCATCCACCCCTTGTCCTGGCAGCGGACGACAACATCTTTTGGGAACTTCTCCCCCTTCGGCAGCGTCTTTCTTTTAAACACCACGTAGGGTGGCAGCTTGTGACCATCTGCCGTGCAGGACAACATTACAGTTACCCGCGTTTTTTCATTCCCGATAGACGAGCCTTTTCGATGCACAGTTAGCGCTGAGGGCATATCCAGGTACACCGGCATTTGATCCGCGTTGCTGATCTGGCTCAGCTGAAAGGGGACTGCCTTTCGCAATGCAATCAGCTACTTTTGAAAGGCCACAAGCTGCTCTTCGTAGTCCTCTGGTAGCTTCTGCGAGATCGACGTGCGCCGATGTAGGGAGAACCCAGCGCGGCGCATGAAGCGAGACGCCCAATGCTTGCTTGAAGTCCTCCAGCTGAATGGCTTTGTCGCGAGCGATCTCCCTTGCCTTCGCTTGTAGCAGTTCGATGTTGACAGTGAGATGTGCAGCTCGTTGCTCCCGAACAAAGTCCGCCAGTTCTCACTGCATGTCAGGAAATGCTCCATTTTTTGGCCCTTGGAAATTTTTTCTCTGGCCGCTGCATGCAAAGAGGGCTTCCTTCTGCTTCTTCCAACCACGAATGCTCCGCTCGTTGACTCCGAACTGCCGCTCCGCAGCACAGTTGCCGATGGTTTCGGCAGCAGCAATAACTTTTCTTTTAAAGGCAGCCGAGTACTGCCTGCGCGGTCCTGACATGGCGTAAAATCACAGGAGAAAAATCGTGACCGTCGTCGTGTGCACCAAGTCGTAGCAATGGCCTCTGTTGCATGCCTGTAGGTCTCTACGACAAACGCCGCTCGCGCTACCTAAGGCAGAGGCGTTACCTGATGATGATGGTAGCACCTCGCTTTGCCGAAACCGAAACTGTGAATTCGGGCGAAAGATTTTTGGGGCCCGTGTATAGTACGGGGCCGAAATTTCGCACCCTAAAATCTGGAAGAAAAACCCCGGGCTATGCGCGGGTTTTTATGGTACTTACAACAGACATTGTTTCCCTATGCACACAAATATACGTGCATTTCACAAGGAAAAAGGAGAAAATAGAGATGAGGCACATAAAATTTAAATCAAATTTCGCACTCTTTGTTCGAAAGAGCAATGGAAGCTGTACTGACACACTTGTCATTACGTTTCAAGATTTTTTTGGCTTCTGTTATTTCATGTGTGGTTTTATTTTTGTTTCTCATAAGTACATGTGTATGATAAGGATGCTGGCCTCTTTTTAATCAGAAGTTTGAATGTCTTAACTTTGAGTGCACTCGAAGTCCGGAGGGCACAGTGCTGTCAAGCATTTCTTCTAATTTAAGCAATTGTTTAGTTGGCTAAATTTCTTGGTGTCCTCATTGGGGTTGAACATAACAGAAAAACGGCAGGCTAACGGTGCAGTGACAGATAATCCATGGCTGCATACCTCAGATTATTTGCGCTCATCACTCTGTAAACGTTGTCAGGGAATGCAATGACTTCATATGCTCCAGCGGCTCGTGAAGATGTCCCATCGAAAAATTGGCCAGGTTCCTGCACAGCCAAAGCGGCTCAACTCGCCGCCAAACTCGGCTGTACTGTGGAGTCAAGGTGGGCAGTGATTTGCATGATTCAGGGCTGTGTGAATGTGCATGCACATTTTGAGACAAGCTGTCGTGATTCTATGTAGATATCGCACAAGATGCATGCGTGAAATTTCACATATTGCACTTAGCTTGAATGCTGGGCTAGTTAGCGCAACATCGTTCGAAGTTTCGGAGCACGAAAGGCACACGGATGACATATAATAACACACAGATGGCTTACTTACAACAGACATTGTTTCCCTGTGCACACAAATATGCGTGCATTTCACATGGAAACAGAGATGAGGCACATAAAATTTAAATAAGCAGAAGACAATCAGTCTTCGTTATCACATATTTTGTTACAGAATTTCGCACTCTTTGTCCGAAAGAGCAATCGAAGCTGTACTGACACACTTGTCATCTCGTTTCAAGATTTCTTTGGCTTCTGTTATTTCATGTGCGGTATTATTTTTGTTTCTCTTGAGTACATGTGTCTGATAAGGATGCTGGCCTCTTTTTAATCAGAAGTTTGAATGAATGAGACTCTACTGTATGTAACTCATTGATGCTGGAGAACCTGACAATTCTCATTTTTCATACTCATGCACACGCACTTCCACATGGCCTTAAATGTCTCATTGAAAGATTATTGAGAAGTGACATATACAAATTATTAATATTATAAATTTCCTTTTAGATATGAAGGCATCCATATACAAAGAACAAAGTGGGGGCCCAACGCCTGCCTTCTCTTTCAAAAAGAGGGAATGGAAGTAGAGAAGTTAAAGCTAAGAAAAATGGAGGCAAGGATGAAATAAACAAGTGGCTGACAGGCCATGAAGACAAAATAACACAGTTGATACAGTGAACCAGTAGCAGCAGAACGGACACAACTGGGACATGAAGACAAACACACACACACAGAAAAAAGAAAAAACCCAGCAAACATGCAGACCACCGAATGTTAAGAACAAAGGAAATTATACAGGTATCATCCATAGAGAAAAGTGAACCACAAGAAGAGGTCAAGTCAGTTTTTTCTTGAAGAAAGGAAACCTGGCCACAATGAGCCTGGTTGTACACCTAGTTGAAGAAATCGCGGTCATGCAAGGTTGTGCACTTTAGATCAAGTAGACTATGTCTTGGTAGTAGTGTGCAAGGAGTATGGCACATAGGAACGAGTGAGTAGGGGTAGTTGAAATGTGCCTGGTCAGCAAATCAGTTACTGATGCACCATAGTTTAGTGGTGCACCGATGGAAACTGGTAGCAGCTATGTACTGCTGGTGGGTGCAGACGGCAGGTGCTGGATCACCTGGTGGAGCTCCAGAATTTTGAGAACCAGCACTTGCCAGAGGCACTGCGTCGCTTCTTCCAAAGCCTACAGGCACCCAACACCCAGAACAGCTACCTCAGAGCCCTGCTGGAGAAATTCTCGCTGCGATTCTGCAAGTGCAACCCTCACTTAGGCCTCAGCTCAGGTGAGTTCTACCAACACGATGGATTAATTACATAGGGAGCTGCCTAACTTTTTACCTCTTATAGACAAGCTCAACACATTCACACATTTGACATGCCCACTACTATGGATTAGCGGCGGCACTCAAAGGAAAAGCATCCACTTTACCTGATGTGTGAAAGTCTGTGCATGGAGTCCTCTCTTTTCATGTACATATGGTTCTGCAATACAGTATATGTATTATTTTCTATGGCATTATCGCAAGCAAAGCTGATGGCGAGCCTTTCAGGGAAACCACCTTTCTTCTGTTATTCATGTTTTCCGCATATTCTCAAATAATAAATGTTGTTTTTGATGTGCTTCTGATGTTAACTTAATGTGCCAGTACAGATAATACACTGGAGTTCATTAATTAATTCAGAGCATTAGCTTGAGCTGGTTGACCACACGGAGAAGAACTAGGCACAAAGAAGACAGGGACATCTGTCTTGTCTATAGTTTTTAAGTTCCTGTTTTCTTCACACTTAGTTATCCTGTTAATTTGATGCTTATTAATTTGATCTTGATGAAAGGTCCTGGTAGTTGCCCTATGAATTTCTAAGAGACCAAGCCCTTGTTATTTCAATCCTAAAATTTGCGTTAGCTAGATAATGTGAACTTGTCTGACTGTCTTAGACGTGCTTGACCCTAACTGTGAGTGCAGTTATGGTTCCAATAGCCGAAGCATCCAACTTCATTGTGCTTAGGGTACAATGAACATTTCAAACACAGGTCATCATTTGTCACAGCCGTTGATTTTCTACTTGCTTCAGGGAGATCTAAATGCAGTAAGTGCTGATGCAACGTACCCATGAAATGCTGATCCCGTGCATTGTCCGAAGGTTGTGGGTTCAGTCCTCACAGACGGGTGGTGTGTTTTTCGTCTGCTTTAATTCTTTTCTATTTGTGTCATGATTAGTACTACACTACAGCTAAAAACTACACATAATTTCTCCCATGCTTTCCTTGGCTCTATTGTCTGTTGGCTCATTAGGTTGTGTCTAACAAATAAACGAGCCCTTGATTCGTTCTCTTTCATTATTTAATAGCATGGGTCTCGTTCTGGACCGGCTTGGTGCCATAGGTAGCATGCGAAAGTTTATTGGTCAGCAGCCATCTCGTCTTAAGGGGGGGACGTGACGTTGGAAACCAACTTTCTTATTTCTTTATGGATTTTGATGAAATTTGGTAGACTTATTAGCAATGATTCTGTGATACTACTGTATAAATTTCATGAGCTTATCTTTAAAACTTTCTGATTTACAACAATGTCCTCCTTCTGACCTTGTTCCGAGCCTCAATCGCTTAAAAAATGTGATAGAAAGCTTTCTCAAAGTGCTGTGAGCTCTATGATGAACGGTCCAGGGCGTAACATTCTTAGATTTTTTTATTTGCTACACAATTTTTTTCAGTTGTCGTTTTTTACAAGGTGACTGCACCACAAGAGCTCAGGCTGTGAGCAATTAGTCGTATTGTTAAATGTTGTGAAGGAAAACTGGAAAAGCAAGAATGTCACGCCCTGGGCAATTCTTCTAGGAATATAGGGAAAAAAACGGAACTGAAATAGACCTAGTAGTCATGAAGAAATCAGCGGAACAAGCAAGGCAAGGAGCAAGAAAAGTCGTTTTGAGAAAACGGCTTTCAAAGTTTTTCCATGGATTTTTATTAGAAAAGGGCACTGAATACGCAGTGTTTTGTGTCCTTTTTGGTGCACGGCTTCTTGAATGTCCTTTCTTTAGTTTGGTATGCCTTGCTGGCCTCCTTTTCCTAAAAGACACCTTTCTTTGCTGCTCTGGGAAAGGCATGTTGTCCAGGCTACAGTCAAAGTGTTGCACAATACTCAGCATAAGCATGGTGGGCTCAATGACTGTACTTGAAATACTGCCTCATGGACAGATCTGCATGCCAGAAAGGCATTGGTACCAGGGTACACAAATACTGTCAGCAACTGTCTCACTGGAAGGTCTGGACTGAGCCTTCAGACTTTTCTGATATGTTTTATGGTGCAACCCTCAATGTGAGATGTTGATTGTTGACCAGTGTAATTAGTCAGAGCTCCTAGCCCCTTTTCAATACTTTTGAGAGCCTGCACAGCTCTCCTAATGCACAGAAAATCTTACGATATTCATTTCGCGGCAATTACTACCGCTAGAGTTACTGTATATGTTCCTCTACATATACAGTTACTCTAACCACCCGTTCGCGAGAGCGCTGCCAGACGCGCGTACACGTCAGTATCATTTGCGTGATTTTGAACGATCGGAAACTCGTTCGCTTTTTTGCGTACCGGCGCCTGTCATTCCGTTTTCAGCGCGGTCGCACACACACAACTTACTGGCACGTACGCGGCGACCTCGCGGAATGCGTTTGGTGATACAAAATGCGGTTCTAGGCGCGCCTGAAGGGTATCGTCCATACTTGCGGACGGCGTGGCAACGTGACGAGATTCGGGCACATCCGTGGCGCGATCGCTACATGCAGTCGGCAACGTCGGACGCCGCGCGACATGGGCAAC
The DNA here is from genome assembly GCA_013339685.2 of Hyalomma asiaticum. Lineage (NCBI taxonomy): Eukaryota > Metazoa > Arthropoda > Arachnida > Ixodida > Ixodidae > Hyalomma > Hyalomma asiaticum. The sequence goes on from CM023483.1 coordinate 24,087,280, forward strand.
GGTGCCACTGCCGCTCGCACATGATGCTTCGCCCGCGTATGAAATGCCACAAAGCGACCCGTCAAAGTTGACAAAAGCAAGCATACCGGCCGCGCGCGATTGATCGGGAGCGGACGCACCATCGGCACTCGCACGCGTTACTTCCGAAACCACGCTCCGCGCGCACCGACAGCGAGCCGAAAAGTCTAAACGCGCCCATCACAACAAAAATCCGCCGCTGAAACTCGTTCCGCAAATACCGACGATAATGGCGTGCTGAGATGTCAAGAGGCGCACAAAGCACTCGCGGAGTCCGCTGCCGAAACCGCTCCGTACGGGCTGACGAACATGGCGACGCGGTCGTCAAACGCGCGGCGCCACGAGGCGCGAGCACCGCGAGCGATAAGATATCAGCTTTGGGATCAGCTGCCGTTCTGTCTACACACCGCCCGATCGCCGACACTGCAAATACTATCGGGGAAGGCACGCACAGACGAACATACAGCGCAGAGAGGCGCGCCGGCGCGGTAGCAGAAGACGCGGACCGCCAAGGAGACCAATGGCGAGGCTCCGATTCGTCACGTGACGGGCGCGGCCAATTGGAGGCCTCGGCACGGCCTTGAATCTTTTGCTTTTTGTGCGCTTGCTTCTGTATGGAGGAGCTGGCTGAAGCGGCAGATTTGAAGACGGAGAATCGCGCTTTCCAACGAGGGCAAAATGGCGGCGCTCGGTTGCGCCGTTGCGGAGATATTGGGACTTGAAAACTGCCGTTTTTTCACGATTTCTATCGAGTTTTTTCGCCACGTTGGCCTCTATTAACATTTTTTTTAGCACTTCTACGCGGTTTTCAGCGTTCATATTTTGGAATCAGATAAAAAAGGACTTGTAGAAACTGACTATGTGGTTTTCAAAAAATCGATTTTTTGGTCATTTTTCGCGATACGAAGGCCGCGTCCCCCCTTAAGATCATGTTCTACCTGACGCCTTCTGGCAAAAGAGTGTGCCACTCTCATCACCACGGCTAGGAGTGGCGAAATCTGCAGAAATACTCTCCATGGCCTGCCGAATCTTCCCACCACCCTACGAAAAGTTGGACGGGGCACAAATGACGGCGCTCAGGCAACAACAAACGCGCACTTACCCTAACCTGGCACAATATCACTGATCCTACCCTGGCGCCTACCCAACAGATATATGCAAGGTCTGCTGAACTGAGACAGCTACGTTAATTCACATGCTCTGAGACTGCAAGAAAAACCCAAAAGGTGCTAACTTTGGAACCCTTCCGCCGCGGTGGGCTGCTGCCCTGCGCATCCCTGGTCTCGGTGACCAACTCTGGGCCATCCAGCAGGTAAAACACATTTGAGAGCTGTGGACAGTAGAAAATGCGGTTTGAATTTCAAAGATTGTACAACTTAATGAGCCAACAGATTAAGTTGCTTCTGACAAATAAGATGAGCTTTTGACCCCTTCCCTTAAAGATTGTACAAGTGTTACAGGCGCATTGCCTTAAGAGACGAAGAAAACAAGGCCTAACTTGCAGAATCAAATGCATAAGAGTGCCACAGAGGTGAGGGTCGCCTAACCATAGCATTGGCTACAACCAGTTCCCCCAATGGGTCTGGCCAACACCTTGTGTACTTTCCGGACATTCATGAAATCTCTGTAGATATGGTAGGGGTGCTTTTGCACCGAAAGATATATAGATCGCGAAAGAGGAAATTAGCATCCACCCGTCTGTTGCACAAAGCTACAAGGAAATCCATATGGATGTCTCAAAAATGAAAGCTTCTTAGTTGACAAAAAATTCGTCCTTCCGCTCGGTCAACACCTGTCTGGGGCGCTCATGGGTTTTCGCCGAACTCATCTGCCATATTCATGCCCACGTGCCTCAAGTTGTTGATGGATTTGCCCTTGTGCTGTCAATTGCTAGCTTCCTGGTTAGCTCAATTGGCAGAGTGAGCACCCCAGACAGACGTTGGTCCCATGTTTGAACCCTGGACCAGGATGAATTTTACATCAACTAAGAAGCTTTAATTTGAGAAATTCGTATGGATTTTCTTGTACCTTCATGCTGCAAATGTGTGGATGCTAATTTTTTTTTCATAAACGTTACTCCACCTTGCTGGTTTTTGCATTTTCCATAGATATAGATTCCTTTCTTGAGCTTAAAAAAAAATTTCACACCCGATCTCCTCTGAGAGTTATATAAAATAAGCGATGCAAGAAGCTCTATTAATTGTTAAGCAGAGAAATGCGGTTGCAACAGCAAAATATGTAAAGTCATATCAATATACCAAATTCAGCCATTTTTCTTATGTTGCTGTTTAAGATATCACTGGCACTGCAACCTTATGCAAGTGTTATTGTTGTGGACTGTATCTATGGAACGAGAAATTTCAGTTATGATTTATTTGCCGAGTTCGTTCTTTTTCTCCCTGATATCTCTGCAGATATGGTGTACATCCTGTGCTTCTCACTGATCATGCTCTCAGTCGACCTAAGCAGTCCCCACATCAAGAACAAGATGTCCAAGCGCGAGTTCATTCGAAATGTTCGCCAGGCTGTGCACCGCGCAGATGACGAGCTTTACGGACACCTGTACGATGACGTCTATCTGCGTGGACACGTTGCCCCAAACTCCGAGGACTGAAGGCCGTCCAGTAACACAAATTTACTTTTGTTATCTCCTGCCTTTCCCCCCCAACCGTGTGATGCGTCTTGAAATTCACCTACGGTCTCATCAGTCTTGCTGTCTTTGTTGCACAGTCTTGCCTCGGCTGTGTTTGTGGTTGTGAAGCATACCAGTATGACCGTCTCATATTGTTTTCGGTAATCGTGTGATGGCCATGTTTCTTTAGCGCAGAAGTTAAGTGCTTGTCAGTGTTTTGGTCTCATCAGGTAGTGCATGTTTGTTTCTCGGCCCGCATGCCAAGATCAAAGTGTCATGTCACCTGTAGTTCGACTGACACCACCTCCACCTAATCAACGCTTTCCAGCTTGGTACTCGCACAAAGTGCTCTGCAACGGAAACTAATGCCAACCATGTGCTTGCATCAAGCATTGTTACACTTACATTCATTCAATGTACACTAACATCTCCTGAAACCATAACTGTTAGTAGTCACAACTTGCATTGCTCACCACAAGTACTTGCTCAGGTTCTACTAGCAAAGCACCTGCCAAAAAGGGAGCATGTTGGGTATTAATAAGGAGGTTTACTTGGCTACACAGGGGAGTGTGGGCCAATTGTGGACAAATGCAATATACCTGCAAGGCACTACCCTCTATTTACAAATGTAAACATGCATTACAAAGCAATGGCCCTGGACTACTATAGTGCTAACAAATTCGCAGTATATGCAACTTGGAGCAACTTTGTGGCCAACTGTGGGCTACCCTTCTTGCTTCTAAATCTTGCTTATTTATAAGCCTTATGGCAGTTGAAGGTGAGCATGCTATTGCAGATTGTGCATGAAAGAGCTAGTCATACTGCTGTAGTGAACTGAACTTGCTAGTCTAGAGCAGGTGCGTCTATTATTTATTGGACATTGTTCTCTCGCACAAATAAAACTTGTTCATTGGATAAGTCTCTCTGGTGGTGCTTTTAATCACAATTTTGCCAACCTGGAAACGAAGGAGTTTCTAAAGCAGCATCCATCTACGGCAATCATCTAATGATGCAAGGCACCTTTGCTGTTACCAGATACTTCTCTTTTTTCTTGGCAGTAAGTATCCAGTTTTAATCAGAATCCCCATTGAGAAGACGGACGTTTGTGCAATGGTGGGGCATGGGTGCTTGGAGAAAATGAATACTCTTTATAAAAACATATTCATTTAATATCTAGCTGCTCAGCGGATTTAACCAGTTGAGCAACATAAGGTACTCGTGTCATTCAATGCAAAAGCAAACACTTAATATTCTCAACTTCAATTGTTTTGCATGCGCAACTTCGTCGCTGCACAAAGTGCACGACCTGCTTCAGTGGAGTGACCAATATAGTAAATGGCATAGTTTGTGCATTAATCATCGGTAGTGGCGGTGTGGGCCATGGGACAGCGTCTGTTAGCGACCATGGGCGCTGTGCCATTGCAGGTAAAGACACGTGCAAACTCTTCAAACTGCATCAAGGGAAAGTTGACACGGTCCTCTGCAGGCAATTCACCACGCTCGAACCACCAGCGCCTCTGGTGAATGGTGTTGCTGGCCTCACAGTTGTCATGCCCATATGCCACGAAGAAGAGCTGCTCGGGCGTCAGGTGTGGCAAACCCGACAGCCGGAAGTTGGCCTTCTCGAAGCGTCGTGCACGTAGTTTCTCCTGCAGAAAGCAGTAAAAAAAAAAAAAGAACACTTGATTTTGCACTGGTACAAACTCAATGCCTGCAAAGAAGCATTTTCAGTTGTACATACTGTTCTGTTCAGTTGTATTCCATGAGCCATTCATATTTGCAAGTGCTGTTAATTTTTAATTTTTTATTTGTGGTAATGTTGCACAAAAATAGCAATGTTTGTTAATCCAGATCTGATTTCAGACTGCAAAACGACAATTGAGTGTGTCATTTCATATGAAGAATGAAATTGCACAATGAACATGAGACCGCATATACTGTTTGAATTTAATGAATTTATGTCTGCTATACATGACTGTTAGTCGAATTTTTCCGAGCAGTGTACGTACCCGTTTCATGCATCAACTAAAGATTTCCTGTCGATAGAAGAACATTTATTTAAAGGAATGCCTTCAGAAAAACTACAGTGGGCTTCCCCCTTGGAAGCTGTGTAGGGAAATTTATGGCCAACGCTATGCAGCTGTAGCCAACATTACCAACAACTAGCCAAAAGTTAGTACAGGGCATTTCAGTACTGTACCTTGAAAACAGAGTATGCGTGCATGAGGGCAACGGTCTGGTCCGAGAGAGCAGGACCTAGTGGAGTATGGTCAGTCACCTGGAGGAACGTGCTCTTGAGGTTCCTGCTGGCGTTCTCGTACTGTTCCACCATACACTTTGTCATGGCGTTCAGTTGCTGTTGGTAATGCCTATCAGAGCTGCTGAACTGCTCCGAAGAGTGTGCGTTGTCTTGGCGAAGCATCGGTACTAAGGCCTTAGAAACTCGTACAGCATAGCGAGCTGCATGCACAGCAAAGGCAATGCTGTCGGCGGGCAAGGACCAATTGACTGTCACCAGTGGCATGTAGATCGTGTTGCTTAGTGCGTCGTATTTGGGCTCGGTGCCGAACAGGGATACCGCACTCTGGTTGTCGGATGTGCCCTGAAGTGCCTGCTCCATTTCATCTTGTCGCAGCATCTTGGTGAAGAAGCAAAGGCGCTTGAGTGAATTGCTTGGGTCCAGATTGAGGGCGACACTGAGCTGTTGCTCCAGCCCTTGAGCGTACCGCTCGAAGCTGGAGTCATTCAGAATCCATTGTGGCGCAGCGGCTTCGATCTTGAGGCTGTCGAATACCTGCCTGGTAATGTCGGCATCGTTTTGAGCTGTCACGGGCTCGGCCTTCGATGCCTGAATCCGAGTCGCTATTCTGTTCAGTTCCGAGGACCACGCGCTTAACCAGTTGCTCAAATTTGTTGTCCGCAGCGCAAAAGCACGCGCGAAGATGGCTGGGAATACGCGCTCCACCTCACGCGTGCAGAAGTCTTGGGCATAGGCGTCCTTGGGAAGCAGGTAACCGGCTTCGAGTGCGCGCAAACGCTGGACACTCGGCTGTGGCAAAAACGCGGCGAAGTGGACCACGACACGAAATCCCAAGTAGTCGAACACGGCTTGAGGGTCGAGCAGCGAACCTTTTGATCCTTGGAGATTCTCAAAGAATCGCGGCGACTTGACCAAAATATCCGTGTTTCCAGGCACCGTTATGGAGTCGGGTAAAACCGTGCGCAAGAATGTGTGCACACCAGTCGCGAGGAGGTGCACCTTGGTCAGTTGGTGTTTCCTCGCGCCAACAGAGCCAGCAGGGTCGGTTGAAACCATATCTGCAAGCTGCTCCATCGTAGTCTTGATGCTCGAGATGTGTGGCGCGCTGTTGTTAGCTGGGCTGAGGAACGCCAGTGCTTGTTCGATGGCAGTTTTCAGCATGTCCATATATTCAGGTTCCTCGAAGTCGGCACGTCGGTAAAGCAAGACCGGCTCGTCTATAGCTGGCACATTTGCCGAATTGTCTTCTGGATGAACATTTACAGACACACGTGCGAGCGCTTCCAGCTTCAAGTCTCGGGCCAGGCGTCCAGCGATGACCCACACAGCTTCCATGGTTACGGGATTGCTCTCTGCTGGCCACGAGGAACCGAAGTACTCGAAAAACAACTCGCTCAGTTCTGTTCTACCCCATTGTTCATCGTGCTCATGGTCGAGGCATGCTTCCAAAAGGTTTCGGGCCGGCTTCATGCCCGGGTGTTCTTGGTTTAATATATAATCCGAAGTAAGCTTGGCGGCTTCGTTGACCATAAAAGCATCGGTAGAAAGTGCGGATCCAACCATGGGGTTCCATTTTCGAGTCATCTTGTCGCAGACGTATCTGTAAAAATTCAAGCACGGTTCCTCTCCAAGCATGCTAGCCAAGTGCAGTGCCGATTCTTTGCAGTAAGGCGTGTCACAGAAGTACAGGAATTGTGGCCGTGCTGATACTACCGATTCAATTTCCGTTGCAGCCACAACACCCTTGGTCTTTAAGTCGTTCACACCAAATGGTTCGGTCACGATGTGATCGCGACGTATTTCATGTTCGGTAGCTGGTGCGGCAAAGAGCTCGAGGAAGGGTTTCCTGTTCGGAGTTGCCTTCGTCGTAAACAGGAGGTACAGGATCCACATGCCGGCGACAAACGCCAGAGCAAACACCAGTCTGCTCTCCGGATAGAGGACCGCAGGCCCGTCCAGATCCCAGAAGTTGAAGTCCCGTATGTCAGGCCCTCTCAGAGGTGCATGCGGTCTCGACTGCAACTCATAGTCAACGTTTTGCAATTCGATCACCTCCTGCATACCATGGTCTTGTGGATCACCAAGCGCTTGCTGGACTCTACTGATTTCTGGTTCAGGAATTTTGACAGCGACATCGCTGTTGTTTTCGGGGGCTTCCCCTTCCAAATATTCCTGCTCTTCAAGGTACTCTTGGGGTAATTCTTCTTCCGGTAGTTCTTCTGGTAGTTCCACTGCCGGTGGCTCTTCTGGTTGTTCTCCTTCAGCAAATCCCCCTTCCCATTGTTCACCTTCCTGTTGCTGACTCCATGTGGCGCTCCCTTCCGGCTCAGGAAGGTCCGCATCCGCAATGTCGTCGTGCAGCTCGCATGTTTTCGCGGGATTAAACAGTCCGGAGCGCGGCTCTACTTCAGCGGCATCACCGACTGTCATGTCTTCACTTTCACCGGGTCTTGAAACCTCGCTGTGATCAGCGTACAGATCCAGTGGCGACACTATCGTCCAGTCATCCCCTCCGAAAGCGAGTTTTTTTGGCAGCACGAGTTCGGCCGATTTCTGGCCCAGTACTCCAGCATTATTCGGTTCATTGCTTGGCGCATCGGTGCCTGAAGAGGAGGGGCCAATAGTGTTCTGTCTCACTGGAAACGCAAGTTGCTGATCACTGTAGAATCCATCGGCACCATCCGGTCTTTCGTCCCTATTTTCGTCCTCTGGAATGTACTTGGCGCCGGTGGGGACTCGTTGGTACCTGCCATCCGTAAAGTCGGCATCGTTTCTGGCGGTCGCTGCCAATTCAAATTTGTCATTCGTGCGTAAGATATTTCGAGGAAGTTCAGAATTATGAACACCGTCAGGGATGGATATTTCTTTTTGCTCATCTGCGTCGAAGTTCCTTAGTGCTCTGGCGATATTCGTGGCCTGTATTTTCCGGAGAGCCTCGGCATCCTCTCTAAGTTTACCGGTTGTGTACACTGCACGGCCTTCTTCGACATCGATGCTAGACCAGCTTGAAGGAACGCCAGGATTGCCGAGATAATCCATAGGGGCGTTGCTTTGTTTGTCTGTCCGTGACTCCATAGGCGCCCTGGTGTCCTCGTCCTGTGCTTGACTAACCGCCTTGGTTACATTAGGGCTTTCAGCGACCTTTGTTGGTTGCTTTTTTTCTTCAGTTTTCTTATTCGCATCTTTAAGGTACCCGTCACTATGCCTCTTTTCGCCACGTCTGTCGCTATATTTTGAGTGACCGCCGTCGGTTGTAGATTGTTGCGCTGTGTCATCATCCGCATTCTTAGTGCGTTTGCCACGCGTTTTGTCATCGACCTCTTCGGTTTCTTTCTGACTAACGCTTCCTCGATTCTGTCTGGCTTCGCGTTTGCTTCCGCTTCCCCTTCTCTTATCGATAACTTCGACTGGATCATGTTCACCTTCTTTCGCGGACCCCTCGTGCCACTTGGTGTCTTCTTCAGAAGATTTCACGTTCTTCGAACCGCCGCGATCTTCACCTTTTTTTGCGGACGCCTCGGCGCCCTTGACATCTAGGTCGGCAGCCCACGCATCCCTCGAAACCTTGCGTTTTCCCTCGCTCGGTATCTTATCGGCCCTGTTTTCCACTTTCCCGACGGAGTCTCGAACACTTCGCTGTTCGTCTCGTACTCTATCGTCATTCTCAGTGCGCATCGGAGGAATTTTTTGGCGCTTCGACGATTCCTTAACGCTATCCGAAGAACCTTGTGCCGGCTTCAACGAGGAGCTACGCTTGTTCTCAGCGTGGGTTTCGCGCCTCAAGCTTTCATTAGAAGGCTTGGAAGGCTGTCCAGTAGCAGCTTCGCCATGGACACTTTCGTTAGAACGCCTTGAATGCTTTCCAGCTCCAGTTTCGCCATGCATACTTTCCTTGGAATGCCTTGAATGCTTTTCAGCTCCAGATTCGCGCCTCGTGCTTTCAATGCCTTTTTCGCGCTTCAGGCTTTCGTTGGAAGGTCTGGAAAGAATTTCACTACCAGTCTTTTGCTTCAGGCTTTCTTTGGAATGCCTGGAAGACCTTCTCGCGTCTGATTCATGCTTCGGCCTCTCTTCGGGACGATTGGGCGATTTTCTTGTATTCTCTGCGGCGGCTGTTTCCTTGCCCCCTTTCTTTGAGTCTTTTCCAGCAGCTGTCGTCGCTTTTGGATTTTTAGCGTCTCCTCCAGCAATCGCAGCCGTGGCTGCCACGAATACATAAGTATCCGAAGGCAGCACCTTCAAGTGAGTGCGGGAACCACTTTCGGTAGAGTCGGGTTGAGCCTGTTTCCCCGGGGATGTACTCTTGAGGTCCTGGTACCCGGAAGCGGATGTTGCGTCACCTGTCGTTCTGTAAGCCGTCGAGCTAGGCCTACGCGAGCTGTGGACATCCGTTGCCTCGTGAGCCTTTTCTGCCGCCTTCCTCTCTTCGGGCGGGATGTTTCTGCTTCCGCGCATATGTTTCAAATGCTTGTGTGTACCTTCGTGTCGCTCTCGCTTGTCCTCATCCTCTCTCTGCGTGGTGTCCAATCCATTCTTCGCATGTGCCTCTTTCTTCGCATTTTTATCAGTAGATGCGGTAGTGTGGTTACGGTGATGCTCTCTAAATGATGCACCATCGAAAGGCAACGAAATTTGCGTCTCTTTGCACCTCTCGCTCGGTATTACCTCCATGTCGAGCGACTGCTCTGAAAGCTCGTAGATTATTTCCGGAATGCGAGAAGGTATTTCTTGGACCTTGTCCATGTCCTTTGTGTACTTGGGCTTGCCAACACCTTCGTCAATTATTTTTTCTATCTCTCTAGGATCTATGGGATGTGATCCGCAGTTGTTTAGGAGACGCTCGTCGCATATTTCAGTGAAGAAGTCTTTATCTTTTGCAGCGCGGCGTGTGCCAACTTTCTTGGAACTCATGTGAACGGGTGGTGGCTTTATTTTTACCACGATACGGCCTCCCTTTGCGTCCTTTGTTTCTTCCACTCCAGTCCGCGCTGTGTTTGGTTCCAGGCTTTCCCTTATCAGAGACAACAGGGTTTTGTCTTGTGATAATGCTGCAGGAGGTTGCGTATTGTGTTCTTTGTCTTCACTTGAAGCGCCTTTATCATGACCTACGCTCCGAGATTCGGGTTTTTCAGGTCCGGCCTTAACAGCATCCGACGACATCCTTGTCGCGTTTATAGATGGCCTTCGAGCTTGCTTGCGAGGCTCGATGGGTTCGTCCGATTCTGTTTCCCCTTTATCGCCGCCAATACCTTTAGTATTTTCCTCTGCCGAAACGTCACCGTAGAGGCACTTGTACTTAGCCGCGCAAACGCTTGCCCTCCGTCGGGGTTTCTTCGCTGCTGGGGAAGACACCTCAGGTACGTCAGGCTCCACGACTGTTACCTTGGTTCCTTTTGCCTTGTGTGCGCGCGACTCGCTCTTTGGAGTGCCCGTTGGCGAGGTTCGACCTATGGAAGAGACGCTGGGTCTTCTGAATTCTGCTTCGCGTGGTTTTTGAACGCCCTCTTGCCGTGCGAGGCCTTTCGCTGATACACTAGCTCGGCGAGCGGCTTTGGATCCGAATGATTCATGCTGACTGTCACGGAGACCCTCGGATACATTTGCGGAAACGCTGGCTCTTCGCACTGCTTTAGCTTTGAATGATTCCGATATCTCTTGTGGACCATCTGAGGACCGCGCGGAAGCTGTAGCTTTTCGTGAAGCTTTTGATTTAAATGGTTCAGACACTTCATCGAGTCGTTCTGGGGACACTAAGGAACCCGTACCATTACGTGGTGTTTTTGTTTTGAATGATTCGGATACATCCTGTGGTCCCTCTCGTGACATTGCGGAACCACCACTTTCTCGCGCTGCTTTTGCACTTAACGACTCGGACATTTCCTTACGGTCTTCTGGTGACTTTGCAGAAACACTTGCCCTTCGAGCTGCTTTTGCTTGGAATGATTCGGATTCGTCAAAGCGGGCCTCTGGAGACATTGCAGAAGTTCCACTTCCTCGCAGTGTTTTTGACTTGAACGATTCGGACATTTCTTTCGGGCCCTCGGGTGACTTTGCAGAAACACTGGCCCGTCGTGCTGCTTTTGATTTGAATGGCTCAGAAGCTTCTGGGGGGCTCCTTGGTAACCTTGCGGAGACGCTTGCTCTTCGCGCTGCCTTTGCTTTGAACGCATTTTTCGCTTCTGAAGGGCTGTGTATGTCGGGTGAAATCGTTCTAGAGGACACGCTAGCTCTTCTGGCAGCTTTGGCTTTGAAGGAGCCATCGTCACCTTCAATCGGAATTGCAATTCTCTTCGCTGAAACGCTAGCTCGCCGAGCTGCTCTTGCCTTGAATGTCTCGTGCTCCTTCGAATGATCCGCAGAAAGGTCTCTTGAAGAGACACTTGCTCTGCGAAGAGCTTTGGCGCGAGAGTGGTCTTGTTCATTGCGCATGCTTTCATCGGGCGGCGAGAGTGCCTTTGACGAAACGCTGGCCCTCCTCGACGCCCTGGCTTTGAATGAATCGGGATCAGCGGTAGTACGGTCCAGCGGTGTCGATAGTCCTTTTGATGACACACTCGCCCTGCGTGTTGCCTTAGCTCTAAAGGCATCCGGATCTTCGTTGAGGGATTGCGACAAAGGTGCTCTGGAAGAAACGCTAGCTCTTCTCGTGGCCCTAGCTTTAAAGCTGGCAGAGTCTGGGGCAGCAGCGGGTACTGAATGCTCCCCTTCCGGGGTTGAACTCTCCGAGCTGTCTTTCATGTGCGCCCCGAGCTTAAGAAGAAGGCCGGCTCCGACGCTTGCCCGTCTTGCCGCCAGCGACTTCATCTTTCGCGGTGGAGGTGGCTGAACGGTGTCCGAAAGCTCTTGCTGTAAGGAAGACACACTGGCTCTCCTTCCTGAAGGCCTCGCTGGCTTTTCCTGAGATTGCTCGACAGCCGCACGATTCTGCATCTGCGACGCCACCGCGGCTGACACACTCGCTCTTCTCGTAGCTCGCTGTTTCATAGGAGGCATAGTGCTTGGAACCGGAGTTCTCGGTCCTCCTTTGCCAGGTAGGTCCGCTTCGAGATTGCTACTGCCACCTTTGCGCGCTGGTCTTTTCACTGTGTTTGATCTTCTCATCGTCAGATCATTGTCGAAACTCTTAGACTTTGTCAACCCCTGCTCGCTGAGCTGTCCTGGTTGGCGCTCGCTATCTGCTCCTGTGGCTTCGGACATGCGCACTCTCGCAATACCTTTAGGTACGTGCGGACCTCTATCGATTGCGCATTCGCTCGCCATCTCGTCGAATGCGACTACCCCGATGGGACGTACATCGGGCACTTTTCGGTACTCTTTCGACTCGAAAGGCGGCAATCTGTCATCACTGACTCGTTCAAGGATCTTCGCTTCTGCGAGCGCTTCGTTCGAGGCTCTCTGAAACCTTAACGCCTCTTCGGAAGCCTGCTGCGCCTTGTTCACAACCATCTCAGCCATTCTAGAGAGGCTTAACGTCGTCTGTAGTGATGGCGGATATCCAACGACCGGAGCGCTGGCCCATCGCAACCGCTGAGCGTCGAGAGGACATGGCACGCCACGAGCCCCGCCGAAGCGGTAACCCTGACCTACTGCAGCTGGCACGGCTTGAGGTAAAGGCATCTGAGCACCTGGCTGTTGCGGGTACCTCCCAGCAAACTCCGGCGCCGATCCGTACCCACGTGCCGAGTGGGACGGCGGCCCATACGGAGGCTGTTCCCCCTGCAAGTAAGTCGATTCGAGCGACGGGTCGTACGGGGGTCGTCTCTGCGCGTCCTGAATCGCGTCGAGCCGTGAAATATCGTCCCCGCTGGTGGTGTCGGCGATACCACGCAAGGCTCTTCTTAGTGCCGCGTATCCAGCGAGCGCCTCATTCGCTTTCTTGGCGTAGAACACGGCCTTGTCCATGAGCTCCTTGGTGTACAGAGCTCGCATCTGGTGCTCGGACTCGTTGCTGCACTCAAGCGAGTCGATAGTGCGGGCAGCTGCTCGAAACTGTTTGGCAAGGCGTACTGCTCGCTTGGCATCGCGAGCGGCGGTCGCTAGGCGCGCACTGGCTTTCGATGTACCCTCGTCGCTGCTCAGGTCCCCCAGCAGTGACGCGACGGACGTGTCGCTGGATCCACTTAGCGTGAGCTCGTCTTCGTCCGGCACGTCCGTGCCCTCGTCCTTTGCGTTGGAGTGGAAGCCCGTCAGCCGGTGCTCGGTGTCGAGGCAGCAGCGCTCGCAGCACGTGTTGCAACGGCACAGCTTGGTCATGTAGCATCGTGGTGGGCAATATTCCGGTATGCACGTGATTACGTCTGCCGCCTGCCAGACGATGCCCCGGCCGTGTTCTTCGAGGAGCTCGCCTGCCCTGCGCAAGTTGCTGTCAAGCTGCTCGAAGTATTCGTAGTTGAGTTCCTTGGGCAGCGATGACGATTCGGCGGCGTCCTGCGTTGAATCTGAGCCTTTGCGACGGCGCTTAGAACTTTCAGCACCCTTGGAGTGAGAAGGAGACTCGGAGATACCCACCTTAGAGCCTTTGGTCTTCTTCCGTCTTGCGGTCTTTCCATATTCCTCGCCTTCGTCTTGAGCGTCATCGTAGCGAGCGGAAGATCTGCGGCTGCGGCTTTTCGACTTGGAGCGCCTATCGCTTTTCCTCTCGCTGTCGTCCATCGTGGAGTGCGTTCGGCTCGATTCCCGTTCACGAAAGCGGCGCCCTTTCTCGGAACGTGTCGACAACTTATTCGGTGCGTTGTCTTCGAGGTGTCTGTCAGTTCGAGCGTTTGACGAAGCTTCCAAATCGCTGCAGCTGGAGGCCGGAAAGAACGGCGCGAGACACGCGTATTGCACGTGTCACGTGGCGGCTCGTCTTCTTCTTCTCGCGCTGCACATGACCGAAATGTGCACATAAATAAACGGCATATGTCACAAAATGAATCAAGACACTCCGCGCTTTTTTTTTAATTACGAAAAGAATGGTTTACTTTACATTAAATGCGAAGCGTTTGGTGGCCATCTTGAGTCACTTATCTTGAGTCACCTTATCTGTCTAGCCGCCTACGTCTCGATGCTTGCTCTCCTGGTGGTCTCGTCCACCTGGTATACCCCAGTAATTGGGAGGTAGGGTATAAATGTGTGATGGACACAAATGACTGGTATTTACATTACTAACGTGATATACTCGTTATATTCGTCACGATTAACGATACTGCAATCACTTGTAGGTCATACCTGCAATGCTCGGTCCACGGTATGCTGGTGAATGTTCCACAGATGTTTAAATTTTATAGAGCCTATGTCAGTCGAGGCCGAACTAAAGTTGCATGTGAAACGCCGCGGCTGCGGCAAATAGACATATGAAACGCCGCAGCTGTGGGAATCGAACCCGCAACATCGAGCGGCGTTTGAAGTTTTATGCACCTCACACGGTGCACTGCCTGTAGATCGGCCAATGTTTTTCTGTTCGCGGTGACCACAGCACGGCCGGTTTAATGAGCTCCGCTCTCAAAGCAAGAAAGGAACACCGTCTGTCCTCGCTTGCTACTGAAATGTAGATATAACAAGGACACAGACACACGTGCAACTTACCAGTCGGTCGGAGGTATCGAATACGGGCCCTCGTGTTTCCAAGCAAGCACGCTACTACTAGGCTGCGGAGGCTCCTCCCATACGGTATGTGTATACGTTAAGTAAGCCTAGTGCACCAGCAGTTGCAATAATGGTACTGGCGTAACGTGATTGCGCTTTTATTAATGTGTGATAAGCACTTTCATATCAGTACATATGTTCTACTGCCATTCGGTATGCTTTTGTGAAACTTTGCTCGATCCTGTAGGAATACTCCAACAAACGACGCTTATGATAGCACATCAACGCACTGTATACTTCATCTTTCATCGAGAAAACGGACTTCTGTGTTTTGGAATAACGCGCGTCCCAATGTTACGTCGTACCATGAGCTACCATTCAGTCGCCCCGGTGATGTCGACGTTCCTGGTTAGCCAACGTTAAACGCACTCATGCGCTTTGCACAAAGACCTTGATCCTATTTGTAACACTTGGCTCAATGGCAAACACTTCGTCATTGGCAGTTTCCTCGCTGACTGCTCCGAGTGACACCGATTCCCACATTTCGTGGGATCTGCAGGATTTTTTACGCTATATAACATGTGGCAGGTGGCAGCCTCTTGGTTGACGTCGTGAATGACGACAGTGACGAAGCGGAGGCGCCACCCTCCACGAAAATCGCCGTCGTTATACTTGATATTTTTTCTGACTTCCTGGCTCATGCACAATCCACCGGAGTGGGTGTGTGCTATTCGATTTGGTCTACTTCTCTGTCGGGGCTATGGGCCAGCTTTTTTTTTTTTCTTTTAGGCAACAAAGACATATTTCATAACCATGTGCCAGTTCTTCGCAGCGGTTTCAGCTATGGTTAACTAATAGACGCACATTCGATTCTTGGTCATTAATGGGTAGGTGCCATTATTAGTAAAGGACACGAAAATGAAGAACGATTTCTCTCGTATTAATACATCACATTTTCTCTGTACGAAGAGCACCACTCTTGCGAGGAGAAGGCGCTTGTCAAGCTAGAAAACGCGCAAACAGAAAATGCAGGTGACGAATTCTTTCAGAGGTCCCCGCATTAATACGCGTGACGTCGTTGATTTTTACGTCGTTTGGTTAGGCCTACATAGTACTTTTCAGTAAAAATGATATGCAGTTTGTTCTAAGGAATACAGTCAGAGAGTCAACGTGTTTTAGAAAGCTTTATTGCGCTAATGTGATCGAAATACTAAAAAAAAGTGGAGTTTCTGACTTCATGCGCTACAAGTTTTGGGGAGAGGTTCGAAAATATAAATTTGCCCTCAGCTGCATTTCTAATAATAATAATAATAATAATAATAATAATAATAATAATAATAATAATAATAATATAATAATAATAATAGGCGGCTATAGAAATAGATAGATAGATAGATAGATAGATAGATAGATAGATAGATAGATAGATAGATAGATAGATAGATAGATAGATAGATAGATAGATAGATAGATAATGTCCGCCACAAAATGCTCCGCATTGAAAAAAAAATCAATGAGCGGAAGAGGTCAAGTCTTCTAGGTAGTGTTCAAGATGCGCGCCTTCGTTCGCTGGAAAAAGAGGGCTTGAACGTGAACATATGTTGTGACAGACACACCCACTGTGCTCACTGAGTGCAATGCGCGTCTGCGTCGCGTTCACGCGGGTGCCGTGCACATGTCGAACTCTAATGCAGATGCCACACGGTCAATTTAGATTGCGATTGATCCCCGACCAGTAAGTGATTGCTCCTCCACGATTGACTCCCTCCTAACACATCTTCAACAAGCCAGCAGCGATCGAGAAACTTGGAAATTGCACCGTGTCACGGCCGTGTAACATTCGCACGCACATTGCTGGATCGTCCACGAAAGCGTCACTTCGCGGAAGTTCCTACGGGTGAGTGGTATCCACTGCACTTTCTTTGCCGATTATGGCGGCTAGCGCTATCTTTGACGAGCTCGCCAGATACGCAACCTGTATACGTTCCGCCGTAACGATCCATATAACATCCACTTCGGTGCTGATATCCAAGTAATGTATTTATCGATAAGGGAGAGTGGACAACTGTCCTTGCCGAATGAATGACCGAAGTGTCGCGGACAGTCTTCTGATTGTATTGCACTCTGTCCCGAAGCAGGAGGAGCAGAGGCACGCGATTACGCCCTAATCAAGGGGCCGGCGCCAGTGGACGTGTTTGTGCCGAGGCTTAGCGTAGGCAGCTCTCGTGCCGGAAGTCTGGAGCAATCACAATAACGGGCACGCTTTGTGCAGCCCGATGTAATCGCATTTGGAATCTGCCCGTGCCAGGAACACTGTAGTCCGCAATCAACAGCAGGGCGAGCTTTTACGATGGCTACTCATTACGTATTCAAACAAGCACGCGTAACCATGGTTCCGGCTACCTTCCGTTGCGGCCCTGCTCCCAAAACAGAGACTGGTGCCGAGCGTCACGTGTAATATTACGGCACAGGAGCCGGGGTTCTCATGTTTTCGGACCACTGAAGCTGTAGCATTTTGATGAGGCCCAATCGCAATTACAGCCCTCCTGTGCATCGAGCTTTGGAAATCTGGAGCCTTCCACATAAGAATGGCTATGAGGGGGCACTTGGTAACAGTTTAAACGAAGAAAAATTGGACTGACACGAGATTTCATTTTATTCATTTCGTTAATTTACGTTAAAGACCCAAGAAGGGTATTACGTAAGGGGTGGTTGTACAAA
Source organism: Hyalomma asiaticum (assembly GCA_013339685.2). NCBI lineage: Eukaryota > Metazoa > Arthropoda > Arachnida > Ixodida > Ixodidae > Hyalomma > Hyalomma asiaticum. The sequence continues at coordinate 24,104,478 of CM023483.1, forward strand.
GAATATTACTACAGTTGTCCACGAAATAAATCTTGCTAACTCTTCACTGAAGGCAGTTGAGGCTGTGATAGCAGCGATATGGTTTGGAAGGCCGTTCCAGTTTTTAGGTGTGCAAAGGAAGAACGATGACGAGAAGGCAACAGTGCGTGCACTTGGTTGAGCAACGTTTAAAGGATGACCTGCGCGCAGTGAAACGCGTGAAGGTGGTAGGACGTAAGGCGCGTGATGAAGTGAACTGTTATGGAATTTATGAGACTATGATAATCTCGCGATACGACGACGATGCTCTAGAGTGGCCCAGAGAAGGTGGTGCCTTTAATCACGGCACACTGATATCGTCTGAGTATGACGAATGAATGTATCTGATGGCGCGATTGTGTATGCATTCTAAAGTGTTGAAAAGGTAAATCTGGTGGGGATTTCATATGGGTGATGCGTATTCAAGTTTTGGCCTAACCAACGCTTTATATGGAAGAAAGAAAGTGATCGTGTCGCGCGAGTCCCAGTGCCTTCCGCTGCCGCGCTTGCCCTTCCAGCGCACGTTCTTCTAAATATGGCTACGACGGCACTGTGTGTTGTCGCAGAAAGCACCGGCAGCCGGGCGCTCCGAATATCGCGTTTCACGTCGGAATAAATGACTTAAGTTATACGATCATATCCGGAAGGAAAAAAAAAAATGCGCAGAGTGACCAGAAAAACGGCCCATTGATTGCGCGTCCATTGAAATTTTGCTAAGATCAAGGACATGGATTCAATTCCCAGCCACGACGACCGCATTTCAGCGGTGCCGAAATGCGAGAACAACCCGTGTGCTTCGAATTAGGTGCGCCCAGGCGATCAAGATTAATCCCACTTTGTGGGAAACGTCGAGCGCTAAGGACGGGGACGAAGACAAGACACGCAGGACATATAGCGCGCTAACCACGATATGGCGATGAGGCGCGCGCCTCATCGCCATATCGTGGTTTTGCCATGTATGGCCACCTGATTATGCTAGACAGCGTTGTCCTCGGGCGATCCTTTTAGGAAGTATGACGTTTTCCTCTCCGGAAGCTTTCTTTTTATCGGACGCATCTGCATATTTACAGCACGACCTCCTCTATAAAAAGAGGAGGGCGTGATTTGCAGACAGCGTCTCTGTCGCTGTGCGAAGCCCGCGCTTGCGCACAGTCGAAAAAGAGCGTGCAGTGTCGAGTCTCGCAAGATGTTTCTGATTGCTAGCCCGATGATAAAACAGCGATTGTTGTGTGCGTTTTAATAGCGTTAAGCAATTCGTGTCGCAGAAAATCCAGCGTCTGCGTGTGGCGCAGGCGCCGGCGTTCGTGGCAGAAGAAAGAAAAAAGTCGCTTCCGAACCATTCCGACCACGCAGGCCCTCTGCCACAGCGCGGATCCGTTAGTGTACAAAATTTAATTACTCAATGTAAAATGCGCCAGAGAAATGGTAAACTACGACTTAGCTTCAACCTTCACACGTGATCGCTCGGATTGTAATCTGAACGTACAAAAAAAAAAGTTGTTACGAGGAAACTCGAATACAAACAGCTCCCTTTCCAGCATTTTCACCATACCAACAGCAGCGCGCCCCAGCAGCGCCGCCTATATAGAGGAGCCGTTGGCCTGGGTAGATTCCTTGTATAAACATCATTCAGATGGCGCTCGCCTCCCAGGCAGCGTAGGGAGCCTACATGACTGCAAAAAAAAAAAAAAAAAAGAAGCGGTCATGTAGGCTCCCTACGGCAGCGCCGCGCGGAGAGTTTTATAGAGGAGTATATAGAGAGTATTATATATACTCCTCTGTAATACTCTAAATACTATATATATTACCTATATAGAGTATTATAGAGGAGGCACAGGTTTTAGTGAATGTTCTGTGAGAAAGAGACGTAATCGGGGCCCACAACGCTATCGAGTTCCACTCTTAAAGACGCAGCTTAAACGTCATCCATCTTTCTTTTTTGTTTCTGTGTACTCGCTCACTTAATCTATCGTTTAGTGCCGCGATATTTTTGCAGTAATTTTAGTGCTTTCATTCGCTACAACGAGATATTAAGTACTGAACGTTCTTGCTCTCTTGCCCCTTTTTGCAGCTTTATTAACGATGCTGCTGTCCGCGGTGCTGTCAAATCCACAATGACCAGTTCAGATAACCTACTCGTAATTTATTTGTGGCTTTCATAATTTGTACTATCTCTGAGCAGCATCAACCGGTATGTGAACAAGGGGCGCAGGACGAGTGGGCACCTCTTTGAAATGGGGAACGCCTGTTACGTGTTCCATGTTTCCGCGTGTGCCGCGGAAACAGAATGCTTATTTCGACGTTGTGATGTTTGATTTGCAAACGAGTGCTATCCAGCGTCCATGCGACCGCAATCGAGAGTGCTCCTCGTGAAGTGAATGATTGATTACATTTTGCGACACGGCGGGAGATCGGACAAGCTCTTCATGAAAAGCTGGGTACTACCCTGCGTCCGACGACCAACGGCTGTGGTACGGGTATATATAATCAGTGTCGACTGTCGAGAAGAATTGCCTGCAAGTACCAACGTCCCACTATTTGTGAAAACGATATGTGACCGGTATTATTATTTTGTTCTGTCAAGTTTTTCAAATGTTCTCAGCGACTGTTTAAAAGGCAGATTTGTCCGAAGTCCCCTGCAGCGGCTGGCACAATACTGTCAAATGTCTATACATTACGTGCGGAAGCATACATTGCTTGTACGATAAGCCCCAACGTAGTTAGTCAACACCAAATACTCGGCAATTTTATTTGTAATACTCCGGGACGCGCGTTTTAATGGCGCAATATAGGCAAATTCTCATGCGAAGCTATAGCCATTTGGCAGAAGTATTTTCCTAGCACCATTTCTTCCAATAAGCGGTGAGAACAGACGTCTTGCTGTTCTGATCAAGCAATACGTTTTTCGCGGTGACGCTCTCATTTACGCGGCAGCATTCTACCCATCTTAAATTTGATTATACAGTGCTTCTTCCGGTTTGTTTACTTCAGGTAGTGATGAAAGCTTGCATATTTACGAGATTCGCGTTTCAGGAGCTGACCGGAGCAGGAGGGGGCGATTGTTACGGCGGAGGAAACGAGTCCCTGCCGTGACGTCACGCCGCCGCGATCGCAGCGAAGCCAGTGTTCGTTTTCGAGGCTCGCGTTGTGGTGTGTCCCTTTATAAAAACTTCCGTTTGCCGCAGCACAATGGAGGAAAATATGTCACCAACACGGAGGAACAAAGACGTTCTAGGAGGTGGCGTCACGTGATCCCGCTAGCCTCGGCGAGCCAACCGCCTCTGACGTCTAGCGCGCGGTGCCTCTCGGTTAGGATTAGGCCCCTCATACATTTGCAGGTCTGCTCGAAGCTGTTTGGAAGCGGTAACCTTTAGTGGCGTTTGACCGTGCATTAATCTACCACTTGCCTACCGGGGTACATTTCCCGTGATTACCTCCTTTAAATGTTCTTTCTCTATGCTTCAAAATTGTCACGTGACGCCTTCTACTAGTTTCTTTCTCCTTCCTCCATGGCCGCCACATTCAGTCAAGCGTAGCCGCTTTGTATACACAAAGTATACATTCGCCATTCCACACGTGACGCTTCCCTTCTACACTTGCGTCGGCAACACTTCCTCGTGCTCAGTGTGCTCACGGAATAGCAAGCAGGTGTTTCTGCGGCCGCACGAAAAGTATTGCTCGTTTTAGCAATTCGCCAAATACCGCTGTTTACGGAGTCTTTGTCTTTTTTAGAGCTATGATGGATTGCAGACTTGATGCGTCAGACATCGATGTATTATGCATGAGGGGACAAAAGCCAGGCCCCGTTTGCGTGGCATTGTCCCAAGGGATTTTTCAGCGTTGTGATAGAAGAATATTGAACGATTCTGGAATTGCTGCGCACGGTGGCAAATGTAGGAAAAGAAAAGAAAGAAGGTGAGACAGGAAAAGAAGTGACGCGCACTTGCTTTCTCTCGTGTTGTATTGCTTAAACGTATCCTAAAGAGAGAGCAAAATACCTTGAATACTAGACTTTTTACAAAAAACGGCAAAACTGATAACGCTGCGGTTTTACATGCCGAAACCTTGTTATGTTTATGAGGCGCGGCGTAACGGATGGCTCCGGAAATTTCGACCGCCTGGAATTCTTTACCGCGTATTTAAATCGAGGTACATGGGGCTCTATCATTCCACCTCCGTCGATATGCGACCGCCGCGGCTGGTATTCTACTTGCGTCTTGCGGTTCATCAGCCGAGCATTGCAACCACTGTGCCACCGCAGCGGCTGAAAAACAATCTGAAGCCACGCTTACCGTATAAACTCTTGAAGATGAAAGGGGTGTACGCTGCTTGTAGTTCCCGCGCAAGTTGCGGCGTTCCAAGTTTGTATGGCATCTGTTACATTCCCGATGAATTTGGTATCCATAACCACGGAATACGTATGTGACTTTAATATTCCTTCATTATACTTCCAGACTGTCCAATGTACACTTTTCCGGAAAAGTGTACACTGGACAGTCTGGAAGATGCCTAAACATTCGATTAAGATCATCAGCAAAAATTAAACCGGTATCGGTATGGCCACGTGTCTGTTCATTGCAGTGATTGTGGTTGTGGTTGCAAACCTTTATTCAAACAGTGCTGTGTGTTGTAAAAGAATGCAGATACATGTACGCGAGAAATTGCTGAAGCCGCCCTGATAGCAAAGGCCGGCAATAGCTGCGCCAGCTGCCCCTCTGTGGCGCTGACTTCATTCGAGGTAGCATTTCTGGACGCTGCAGGTTTCTATGTGCGATGACTGGACACTTTGTGACACGGGTATACAAATACTGTCGTTTCTGGTAATTAACATACACTTGAATGTTAGTGCTTGTCTGCTCGCGCTACGACACCATTTCTTGCGAGGAACCAACTAGCCCAAAAAGCCCCTCTATGCCTGCAACTACTTCTATTTCGGCGTTGTGTCGGTGTATAGCTCTTTTCGCTGCTCTTTCTTCTACAAAGCCTTGTTTATTGATTGCCTTGATAGCCCCCACAATCTGTTGCACGTGGTAGTAGACGTATTGCTTGAGTAAGAGCCTAGTGCCGGTTGAAGTTGACGCGCTATTCTGTCCCTCTTGTTTTTCTTTTGCGTGTGCTGCGTCTTTACCTTTTTGCACAATGTGACTCTGTGCATTAGCTTTCGGAATTTACACGTGACAGGTGGTATAATGGCAGTCCCGGGGCCTAATTTTATGAGAGAGAGAGAGAGAGAGAGAGAGAGAGAGAGAGAGAGAGAGAGAGAGAGAGAGAGAGAGAGAGAGAGAGAGACCTTTTACACCCGGGTAAGATTGGGGGTTGTGGAAAAGGCAGGAAACAAAGCGGGAGTTGGCGGTACCTGCGCCGCCGTGGTAGGCTAGTGTCTATGGCACTCGGCTGCTGATCCGGAGCTCTTGGGATCGAATCCCGGCCGTGGTTGTAGGTGCCGTTAGATGCTATAGATGCACGTTAAAGAAGGTGGTCAAAATTTCCGGAGCCCTCCACCACGGCGTCTCTCATGATCATATCGCGGCTTAGGGACATAAAATCCCAGAAGTTATTGAGATTAAAGAGAGAGTGTAGTTAGAGGGAAGAAGTGGTGAGAAACACTGAAGATGCGGCCCTCAAGAAAGAGAGAGAGAGAGAGGTGAGAAGGAAGGCAGGGAGGTTAACCAGAAATTGGCATCCGGTTTGCTACCCTGCGCTGGGGCGGGAGAACACGGGATGAGAAAGTGGACAGAGAAAGAGAGAGAAAAGAAAAAAAAGTAACAAAATGTACACAGTCAGGCAAAAAATAAACGAAAAGAAAAAGACTTCTGTGACATAGAGAGGACTCAACATTGCATAAAAAGTGCGTGTAAGCATAGTGCTCTTCTTGCGAGCGACCGGCCTGTCTGGAAGACCGTAACTAGAACGCTCTTCGTGTGTGCGGTGCGCGTTTTCTTGCAGTCCTGCAGTCCTCAAGATCACCATTCTAGTGACGGTGATGCGCTTGCATACACGTGTGCAGTATAGCTAAAAGTGAAAACGTTTCCGAAGTCTAAAATTTGGCCACAAATACGTACGCAGCGTTCTGCTACTTGCGGGATTTGTCTAGTTGCGGTGGAACCCTCGGTATTTTTGAGTTGATCATCGTTGGCTGTAGGTGAGCTGGCAATAGCTCCCATCGCACAGTGCAAATCCTGCACAGGCGGATCTGAAAAGGTCACCGCATAGTTAATGGTAGGCTGTATTCGAGGGTTTAGTCGGACTTGACAAGTCTGTTTGCCCTCCTCTCGTGTTAACCTTCGCATCCTCATAGGACGCGGTGACTCGCAGGTATGTTCGAGGCATTTGTTCGAGTCAGGTCGATCCCTTCAGCGCAATGTTGATTTAGGTGCTACCACCGTAGCTATGACATTTCCATAGAAATGCGTAGGGTGGCCGCGCCGCGGTTGTACATGTACGATGTTCCTTAATTCTGTCTTGCATCGCTGCGGCACGAACGAAACTGATGTTCCAGTGATTTTCGCAATCTACTTCTCTCATGGCACCGAGTTGTAACGAACTTCCAGGCCAAGAGCCTGCAGCTAATATCTGGAAGGAATAACAGTGATGAGCCAATCTAGATTTGAAAGTAGCTATTGCGAGCTATCCTGGTGGCAAAAAAATTCCCGTGCCAATTGCTGCTCATTTAAAAAAAAAAGCCGACTTAGCTTTCTCTGATTTTGGAATGCTCACAGATGTTAGGAGCAAAATTATTGAAGGACCACAACCTAATTAGTATAACGTTCTCAGAAACGCATTTATTACGTAGATATTCATCAGCTCCATGCGACGAGCAACCTTTCTCGTACGAGTTACTGCGAAAAACGACGCTGGAAAATTTTTTCCAACCCTCAGTAACAGCTCCAGATATTTATATAGAGCATGTCGGAGTCGAAGGTAACCTCAAGTTGAAAGCCCAGAAAAAGAAAAAAAGATGCTTATCTACAAATTGTATGCAATATAACATTGGTTCGTGTTTCATATCTTCGCAAACACTCTCCTGCACAGGCCACGCTATGTTGCTATTCCGTTTCCAGGTAGCTAACTTCCGAATGGTCTTGTTTCTTGATAGTCCCACGTTTCTTTCAACCGCGTCTCTGACAGGAAAAGAAAACTAAGAGCGCCGCCGGCGTTCCTGACTGATGATGTCCGTGCAAGATCATTTATTACGCAGTTATCCGTGTCCGGAGCCTCGCTGCGCCGGTTAATTTAACACCTATAAAAGAAGCAGAACAAAATACCTTTCCTTGCAATCTAGAATCATGAAAAAAAAAAAAGCTTCCACAGTGCTCAGGCTTCGGCTTGTTCATTTCTGGACTTAAACATAACGATGCACAGACGGGAAAAAGAACAAGAATAAGACAAAAGAAAAAAGAAGAACTGCTAGCAAGACTGCGAAATGCTTGATATATCCTCCAGCAGATGCTTCAGAATGCGGTGCACTCGTTTCCTTATTTAAGTTTTCCTTTCAATTTGAAGCTGTCTTTCTTTAAGAAAAGTTAATCAGGGCCTCTGCCAATAATTAGATAACAGCAGTTCGGGAAAAAGGCTAAATTTAGACTTCCCGTACCTCGACTATAAGCACATGCTCACGTTCTGAAACAGCAATAGTGACAACTTATAATAAGACCGTGAACTTACTTCATACATCCTGGCACCGTGGTTGTTCTCGTTGCCATTACGATAGGGCTGATTAATTGAACTACGGCTACGATATCGACATGTAAAATTGTTACAGCTGTTTCTATGCGCATGAAAGTTTAACTGACGCCTCGGAAAAATCACTTAGTTCTGCTTTTATTCATAAATTAGCAATATCTAATCGTTCTTTCGAGCACCACTATTTAAACAAAATTCTCGAAATAACGAAACGGATGTTTCGCACACATCGGCAGCTACATGCACGGATCTCTGTTTCGTAACATACCATGTTGCGAATCGAAATCCTCCTTACCTGTACATAAGCGTAACACGAGGACCGAATTCAAGGACAACTCAAACAAAGCTGGACGGCCATCCGGTGGCTAATGACGCATAAAATGCGCGTAAATTCCGCGCCGTCCGGCGTTCCTTATTTTCTCGGCGCCATACGGTGTCTGCTCCAACTATCTTTTTGGTAACGAAAAAAGTTGAAGTACAGCCACTACACTAAACTGCTTGCGATTAACATTGCCTTTCAGCATTTGCTCGTATGTAACTTCCCAAAAAGTGCATCGTTATGAACCGCTTGTTAGCGTAAGGAATGATTTCATTGATTTGTGGGTTTTTACGTCCGAAAACCAAATATGATTATGAGAGACGCCATAGTGGAGGGCTCCGGGAATTGTGACCACCTAGGGTTCTTTAACGTGCGCTGACATCGCACAGTACACGCGCCTCAACATTACACTTCCATCGAAATGCAGCCGCAGCGGCCGGGATTTGATCCCGTGACCTTCGGATCGGTGATGTCATGACGTGTCAATTGTGTTAGTTACATACCACCCTTCGCCACTATCTACTGGCCGCACGTGATCGTCCATCACGCACTCATACACTTCTTTCTTTCTTTCTTTCTTTCTTTCTTTCTTTCTTTCTTTCTTTCTTTCTTTCTTTCTTTCTTTCTTTCTTTCTTTCTTTCTTTCTTTCTTTCAGCTGGCACTGGGCTGAGGGCAAAGGTGGTTCTGCTGTTTCCTCCTGCGTGACAACGAAATCAGTCATACGGCACAGTCTTGACATTGAACAGCTCCGCTGTTAGAAAAATAATATCCTCTTCGCACTCGCATGTCGGCGCTGTTGTGACGAACCAATAAGCGTAGTGTCGGTTTCAGAACAGAAAAGGCTTAGGTTCTATCAACCTTGGTGCTTCTTTACATTAAAGATTGACAAACTCACGAGCCCAGTCACCCGGAGTCACCCAGCCTCAGACCGATCATGCGCACGACTACCAGTGAGCCCGACTAAGTATAATTTTGGTGGGTTTGAGTGAGCCTGAGTGAGTCGCGTTTATTTGTTCTTTTTTTTTTTTTGGCAGTTCATGTTTAGGGGCGTTTACTTCACAGAAGGACGCTTAGACTTTAAGCGGGGGTTTTGTTTTGAACGCTACATCTTGCGACACCTTTGAGATTCTGAACCAGTCTGGTTCTCCAATGCACAGAAGTCGATGCAAAAAGACACAGACAGACAGACAGACAGGCAGATAGACAGACAGGCAGATAGACAGACAGACAGATAATAGATAGATAGATAGATAGATAGATAGATAGATAGATAGATAGATAGATAGATAGATAGATAGATAGATAGATAGATAGATAGATAGATAGATATATATTGTCAGATTTGCTCGAGTTCATCAAGAAATACTTCGCATTTAATATTGAAACAGCGAGTGTGCTAAAATGTATGCTACTTCGACGCGTCGGCTAGACAAACAATTGAGTGCGGTTTTGACGACCGGAATTTGTAAAGCTGGCTTGTCCGCATAGGTATGTTTATTGGAAAAAAGACAGCTTTACGGTAAAGAACAACGAAACTGTTGTGGCACAGTGTCGCAAAAAAGTCAGCTCACAGCGACGTTACTCGCCGACGTGGGTAAGGGCCGCTTTCGCAGTTCGGTGGATATAATTTATTCATCGTGGTGACTTGAAAGAAAGATCCCGATATTGCAGTTATATATATATATACAAGTTAGTAACCGAAAGTGAAATGCCGTCTTCAGTTCCCGCTGCAGGGCTTGTTTCAGATTCCTCTGTACCACTTGATCAATATTGACCTGAAGGACCAAGATTTACACTAACTTTGTGTTGTATAATATGTAGAAAGCCATGGTCGAGCTCGCAGCCACTGGCGGAAGACCAAACTCGTTCCCAAGGAGCGTTACTGTGTCGTGCCGCATCTCTAAGACGCTTGATGCCATTTAGAACAGGGAATGTCGCTAGAGCCTCCAGGAACATTCCCTGTACTGCATCATTTTCAGCTATCTGTTCATCGATTCAAACCTGCATCTTCCCTTGAGCTTCTCTTCTAGTTTGTATTATGCCATTTACTGTTACAAGGCACCCGAGATACGTGTAACCATATTTAGCTAACTAGTCAAGAGGGCGCGCTAACCAGCTGGACGTGCCGGCTGCACGGTGTTCTTTTACCACGCGGGCCCTTTCACTCAATGGAACTATGTTGCACACGCCTGTACGCCCCCGACAAGTCGTCTGGCGTTCCGTTAATGCCCTCAAGTGATGATGCCAACTGACCGCCGCCGAAATGCGCAGCAGACTGGAAGTGAGCGAGAGCCGGTGCAGTACCTATAGTCTCTTTCATAAGTTGCGGGCCCTCTGGACGGCCCTGAATTGATGTAGAAGGTATGAGCTCCTCAGCATGGAGCTCCACTCCTCTTAGATCGTACGTAGAGAACCCTGTAATGAGGGGCACTGCCGGAGCATGTGGTCTAACGTACAAGTGGCGCAACAATCTGGTCATACTGGATCAAGGCCTTCGATGAGCTGGCTGTAGGAATGAAGACTAGGGTATGACCTCGTATGATGCATGCGGCGGGTAGATTCCTGTGCTCTAGAGAGTTTCTCGTGAGGAAGGGGGAAGACCCTCCTGCCCGAATAATAACGTTTGATGATCTCATTAAAAGCGAACAGAACGTCCATAAAGACCGCTAGATAGGAGTCTGAAGATCCCCCAGACTGTCCAGCACGGTAAGTTCGCGCGCTTGGGTGTGGGAAATCTCGTTCAGGTTGGCCGTGGAGGCAAGATGTGATCCGAGGTGAGGAAAAATTAACACCATCTTCCCAAAGGAAACCCTGATGGGATGCGAAGCAGCAGCGTTGCGCACGGGTGGCGTCACGGGTTGAACGGCGCTAACGCGGGTGCTTCGCATCCCATCAGGGTTCCCTTTGGGAAGATGGTGTTAATTTTTTGTTGGTCGCGGTAACGGAGCGAGCGGCGGTAGCGGCAGGTGTTGCGGACGAACGGACGAGGCGGCAGCTGCGGCGAGCGCGCGGCAGGCGAGGGAGAGAGTGACGTCAGCGCGCACTGTGAGGGGAGCGTGACGTCAACGCGCAGCTGCGGCATGACCTACTTGGCACCGCTCCAACACCTGCGGCGAGGTCAGCGCGTTGCCCTCGCCCTCGCCGTACGGACGCACAAAGGGAGAACGTTACACAGGCTAGTCAAAGAGCTGCTTCGCATCTAAAAAAAAAGAAACAGTTGGAAGACCCCACACATTATGTGGACCGGTGCCATGCGAAGCGATCAGCAGGCATTTGCATATACCAAGCAATTTGGCTTTCGGCCAAGTGTTACGAGTAGGATTAACGTACGTGTGCAAACGGAGCACAAGCACCATCATAACGACTGCTGATGCGGTATATTTACAATAAGTAAAGCGTAGGAAGAGCCGCCGTCGACTAACGGTAGCGTACTCGCTTGGCACATCGACCTCCTGAGTTCAATTCTTGCCCTCTCAGCTCTTATTAGGTTGGCGCTTGTCTTTGTCAGTACGCTTTCTGTGCCTACATTTCAATCGCAAGCTACAACAAACGATATGTCTTTCTCTTGTTCAAATCATGCAAAGTATGTTACGACGAAAACTTGTGTCTATTTTGGTTCGTCTTTGATTAACATAAGTTACAATATTAACAGTCAATCACCCGTGGCGAACAACCTGGCTGAGCACAGAGGGTATGAGGGACACGTGATCGTATTATCGGTAATCGTGACCTAGGTGAAGAGCGTATCATTTCAGTGATGTCTCTATCAATCACACATGTTCGTTGTACATTGATCCCTACCACCCCAATCTTGGTATGTGCCAAGTGAACGAGACGACTAAGATGAACGCCGAGACATATTCTGATAGATAGATAGATAGATAGATAGATAGATAGATAGATATTGTCAGATTTGCTCAATTCGTCAAGAAATACTTCGCATTTAATATTGAGACAGCGAGCGTGCTAAAATGTATGCTACTTCGACGCGTCGGCTAGACAAACAATAGACCCTTTTCAAAAACTGCAAGCTAGCTTTCCTGCAATGCAGCTTGCCCTACTAATGGCGGCATTGGCAATCCGGCAAACAACGTGTGCAAGCGCAATTTGCTTGCGATAGGGCATGTAAAATGTCGACGCAGCCCTTCTGATACAAAAAAGAGAGAGAGAGAGCTCTTTATTGAAATGCAGAGAATTTAGCCGGCGTTGAAATATCGCTGACATGCTACTCTGCGTGGGGAGGGAGTTTGGGGAGAGAAAGACGACTCTATCTTGTACTTCTTTCTGATACAAACATCCCCAAAAAACGGGTCGCAGCATGTGCAACTTGAATTTTGACAGCATTTAAATAAAGGCAGATGTCGCCATTAGTAGGGCAAGTTGCATTGCAGGGAAGCTAGCCTTACAGTTTATGAAAAGGGTCAAAAGCTTGCTGTTTTGACGACCGGAATTTGTAAAGCTGGCTTGTCCGCCTAGCAATCTTTATTGGGAAAAAGCCAGCTTTACGGTAATGGACAACGAAACTTGTGGCACAGTGTCGCAGAAAAGTCAGCTTACAGCGACGTTACTCACCGATGTGGGAAAGGGCCGCTTTCGCAGTTCGGCGGATATAATTTATTCATCGCGGTGACTTGAAAGAAAGATCCCGATATTTCAGTTCTATATATATATTTTCAAGTTAGTAAACGAAAATGAAATGCCGCCTTCAGTTCCTGCTGCAGGGCTTATTTCATATTCCTCTGTACCATTTGATCAATATTGACCTGAAGGACCAAGATTTGCACTAACTTTGTGTAGTATAATATGGAGAAAACCATGGTCGAGCTCGCAGCCGCTGGCGGGAGATCAAACTCTTTCCCAAGGAGCGTTCGTGTGTCGTGCCGCATCTCAAGGACGCTTGATGCCATTTAGAACAGGGAATGTCGCTGGAGCCTCCAGCGACATTCCCTGCATCGTTTTCAGTGACCTGTTAATCGATTCAAACCTCCATCTTCCCCCGAGCTTCTCTTCTAGTTTGCACTATATGCCATTTACTGTTATAAGGCACCCGAGATACGTGTAACCATATTTAGCTAACTAGTCAAGAGGGCGCGCTAACCAGCTGGGCGTACGGGCTGCACGGTGTTCTTTTACCACGCGTGCCCTTTCACTCAATGGAACTATGTTTCACGCGCCTGTACGCTCCCGACAAGTCGCCTGGCGTTCCGTTAATGCCCTCAAGTGATGATTCCAACTAACCGCCGCCGAAGTGCGCAGCAGACTGGAAGTGAGCGAGAGCCGGTGCAATATAGTCTCTTTCATAAGTTCCGTGCAGCACTGTGGAAGCTACATCCCTCTTCGGCCAATCCGGAGGGCGAACACATGTTTAACGTGTCCTTCCGCGGCTTGTCATTCGCAATTGACGGGCGTTGCAGCGGAAGCTGCAGCCCTGCAAGAAGGAAGATGAAGCGGGGTGTGCGTGTTCGAACAATCGCATTTCGTCTCGCTTCGAAAGAATTATGCGCTCTATGGCCTCGTAGCCTTGGCTCTACTGCACGGAACTTCTGAAACGGACTATATATCACGGTGCATGCACATGGCGGCCGCAGCGGTGCGAGTGATAACCCGAGTGAGGGCACCCGCTTTCTTCCCACGCATGTTTGGACGGCGAAAATATGCTCGGCGCTCCTATAGCGAATGATGGCTGGCTCGTCAAAAAGTGCTCGCAGTTCTTTATTACTTTCTCGCATCGATTGAGAGCTCGGTGACGCGCGTCCATCGACGGATACAGACAGCCACGCGATTCCTTTTCGTTTCTTCCTTTACTCCGTCACCTGTAGCACCTTTGTGCCCTTGCTCACCGTGCCGACAGCTGCCGGCCCCAAGCATAAACCCTCGCCGGCTACCAGCATCTTCTATATAGGGTGTCCCAGCTAACGTTAGCGCCGATGCGTTCTTTGTTTTATATATTGTATTTAGTAACATTATTTCGTATTTTATTTAGCAAATTTACTAATAATAAAGTTATTCTAATCCACCAAATCACTGATGCACGAACGAAGTGCGTCGGCGACACTGAACCAATCGCGATGTAGGTCGAACAGCCGTACACAGCAAAACTTTTTGTCTGTCTTTTCATAACGCTTGGTAAAACTTTGAAACTTTGAAACTATTGATTGCAACATTCCATCATTTGGGATGCTGAGGGCCGGGGTCAAAAAGCGTCTTCACGGGCTTGACTAGTCGCCCGCGAATGCATCCCGTGTACGCTAATAACTTCTTTGTCAAATGGCTCGCCGGGATTATGATGTTTGCTGATGATGAACCTGCGTACACTGCCGCACGTAACGTCCACACAGTGTGTGCAGCGCTCTGGAAACAAAGCGTGATCGTCGGCTCGCATGGTGGTGGCCAGCGCTATTTCGTGTCACCGGTGAGCGCTGAGGAGAACAAGTGACGCAAGAGGGCGCCGCCCGTCATGCGGACGGGCTGTAGCGGTTCATTTGTTGGCCGCTGTATACATCGTGAGGCATGTACATTTTAACGCGAATGCCTTATATGCCTTTTTAGAAAACGACTTTGGAGAAACGGTGGCGAATAAATTTCGTAAAATAAAAGTGGTGCATAAAATCGAGTACTCTTAACAGTCATCTCTCGTGTAGACCGGTACGTGTACTCGTTTGACAGCTGGCGCTATCATTCCTGAGCATGCGCAGATAGGTTTTGCTGTCTTCCTTCTTTTTCGCCTTAGTGCTCTCCTTTAGTTGACAGTCGACGTTCGTTTTCTCTTCTCCTCTGCTGTTGTGTCCCGTGTTTGCACGCCTTTTCTTTGCATAATGAGCCCTTACCAATTCGCTCGCCTTTCTGTCGTTCGAATAGTCGCGTCTAGTTCACTTGGTATACACTAAAATTGACATTCAAGGGTATAATGTGTGACTGATTGATTTTTTGTGTTTAACATCCCACAACCACGCTGTGATTTTGAGAGACGCCGTAGGGGAGGTATCTGGAAATTTCGACCACGCGGAGTTCTGTGTACTGACATCGCACAGCACATGGGGCTGAACATTTCGCCTCCATCGGAATGCAGTAGCAGCAGCCGGGATTCGATCCCGCGACCCTCGGATCAGCAGCCGAGTACCGTAGCCACTAGACCACCGTGGCGGGGCCTAATGTGTGACTAACACAACTGACTTGCGATGACGTGATTAAAGTGACATGCTCGCCAGTTACGTCAAGTAGGATCTCCCCAACACAGTTTAAAAATCAAGTCATGGAATTAATTTTTCCGGAGTGTTAGGTTTCTTCGTTAAGCTACGCATTTTGCGTTTTTATATGCTGTGTAATGTTGTATTATATAGCCTGTAAACCGATAATTTCCGCGTGTGTACGACAGTCTTATGTTGCTTTTGTTGTCCTGTTATCTTTTCCCTCTCAAAAGCATAAATGAGTTGTTTTCATATTTACTGCTCTTGTTGTGTTCCATACATGTGTTTTGCAGTTGCATCATCATTTGTAAATGAAAGATCGCACTGCTGCAGCTGCTGCCTGGGTGACGTAGCCCCTTGTGCTGCATCGCCCAAGACAATTGTAAAAAGTCTTCAATCAATCAATCAATCAATCAATCAATCAATCAATCAATCAATCAATCAATCAATCAATCAATCAATCAATCAATCAATATAAAAATCGCATGCGTCTTATAGCCGCATTGGATAAGTTGTTGGTTGGTTGGTAACAACTTTATTTAATGTCCTGCAGTGGTTTATCCGACCGGGCCTTGGGTCTCCCACGAAGGAACGTCGAGACCTTGTCTCTTCGCCGCTTCGAAGGCCTGCTAGGATAAGTTGTTATGAGTCAGAGATTTGCGGGCATAAGCCACACATGAATGTGTGTAAATGTTACAGCCTATGCCGGATCGAGTTGCGCCCCGCCACAGTGGTCTAGTGGTTATGGCACTCGGCTGCAGATCCGAAGGTCGCGGGATCGAATCCCGATCGCGGCGGCTGCATTTCGATGGAGGCGAAATGTTGAGGCCCCTATGCTGTGCGATGTCAGTGCACGTTAAAAAACCCCAGGTGGTCGAAATTACCGGAGTCCTCCACTACGGCGTCTCTCATAATCATAGCTGGTTTTGGGACGTTAATCCCCACAAATCAATCAATCAATAAATCGAGTTGACGTGGTGTTCGACTGCCAAAGTTTCCGGATTTGAGCCCCTAGGTTCCGAGCTCGATTACCAAAGATCATGTAGCGAATAAGGAACGTAAAGGTTTTCGCCCTTACGTTCCTTATGCGAACGCTAAGGAGTACTGAAATTGTTTTCTTTTGTTGGCATTAAAGCAAATAAACTTCGTGAATTCGAGTGCGAAATGAGGTCCCGAGCGAAACGAGCCTGTACTGACTGTAAATGTTAAATAGCATTGCGACTTGGGACAAGGACAAGACAGAAAATCAGACACGCACAAGAGCTTACATTCAAGCGACAATTTTCATTACAAGCAAGTCATGTGCGCATATCCTTTAAAGGAAAGATAGGACTAATGTGTAGACAAATATTCTGAACGTGCAAACTAAGTACTCACGAAACATATGACTCGCGCTGCTACCTGCAGTGAAGTGCGCCGTTGATTTTTATGTAATGCACGCAAATTCAACCACAAGCCAGTCTGTGGCGTGTACAGCGACTGTGGCTAAAATTTACGCTAATCTTGCCGTGCAAATGTCCACTGCACTTGTGTGTATGCCTTTCTTTCGATGCTACCTAATACAAGATGCGAACAGAGAGTCTCGGATAGAACAAATAAAGGTCGTGTCTGTTAGGCTAACCATGACTGTTTCAACGTTACTACCACCGTCAAAGGACTACTAACGTTGCACCTACATTTCTCCCTTCTCGCTTTCCTTCCCCAGAAAAAATTCTATTATGTCGTGAGATGTTTACTTGGGTAACGGTGTTGTAGCATATGTAATTACAGAGGCGAATTTTGTTTGCAGCCGATGTATCAGGAACGACGCTGTGGCGCTTCTATAGTTGGTAAATGGACGTGAATAAATTTCTAGCAGGCCTCAGATTAGTGGACACGCTCACTATCATTATTCTTTCAGTAAGTGTTTGCCCCTTCGAGATATCGAGCGGTAAAGGCGCAGAACTGCACCTTTATCGCTCGATATCTTTGTTCCATGTGTTACAAATGTTCTACAAGGTATGTATATATATAAAAAATACATCCCCGTGCACGAGGGACGATAACCATCTTCGACTCCTTGCTTCATCATTACAGATGGCAAACGAGTGACACTTAAATGAACGAAGATGAAAGAATGGACGTTTAATAGGTTGACGAGTTGGTCGTGCCTTATTGAGCGGTCTCCTCACTCCAAGAAGCTTGGAAACACAGAGATAAAAGGATATTTTTATAGAGTCCAAGGGGTGTGGGGGAGGAGGAGGCGTCCGAGATGCTGCCTTGTAGCAAACACACGGAGCGCTGTACTCTGCTGACGGATTTTTATCGGACGTAATTGGGCCTGCGACTGATCGCTACGCGATCCCCGCTAACGGGACCGAAAGAGATGGGCACTGAAGGCGGATTTGTCTCGTTAATTTAGTGCAATGGCTACTCTCCGTGACTGAGTGGTCCAATGCTACAATAGGAAACGTAAACGTACAAAACGCATAACTATAGTTCGTTAGGAGAATCTCATTTTTGTTTTTGTTTTATTTTAACATAGAAATAGTGTAAGGTACTCACATTTAGTTGAGCCTCAGACGATAGTTGACGATTCCTCTCTAACACACTTTTCAGTGTAATTTCGTGGATATAGAACTTGGTGCTAGCCGCACGTCTATCACTGTGGCTTTCATATGTGCCCCGCTCATTCGGTGGAACGCTGGATCATAGCCTAAATGAACATTTCTGTTGAACTCGAACCGTGCGCATGCCATTTACTATACTTTGCGTCGACTTGTAGCCGTGTTGAATCATGACAGTTGTTATAAACCTTACTGACCCTGCATGTAGCCTCCTCTGGTGCTCGGTTAAATGTGGGCTCCTCCTAACGAGGAGGGCTCGGTGGGTGGTTTCTATGCGGCTTGCTCGCTTTCATCCTAAAATAGTCATACTTACGTGTGCCGAAAAGGTCGACGAGAAATCCAACTTACCAGATGATCGCGCAGAAACTAGGTTAAGTTTGTTTCAACGGTACCAGCACTGACGAAGAGAGCAGAAAGCAAGAACGCAAAAGAAAACCGCACACTCTCTCAGAACTGTTACTCCGTGCCATCGTCTTCAAGCGCGAAAAGGTAACACCCTGTTTCATCAGACCTTTCGCAAGTAGCGAGCCGCCGAGCCTTTATGCATAAAGCACGCAGTCATATGGGAGGCTACTCCAAATTAGGAGTCGGTTGGAACATAGGGGTGCGCACTTAACAAACCGAGTCGCAGAAAAGTTCCTTGCGGTTGGCAAACAATTATACGCTTGCAAGACTTCGGGAAGCGAGGGTGACTCCGTACACGTCAATGTGGAGCAACGGGAATGGCTCTAAGTAGCGGAGCAGAGAGACAGAGTGGCATGCGGCCGGCGCTCCCTGCTATTCAATTAGCGAGTATGTCACAACGGCGAAGGTAGCGAGGCGGCGTTCTTGGGAGAGCTAACAATTCGCGTGTCCCCCTTCGTCTATATGAGCAGCCGTCGTAGGCGCGCCCTATACCTGTGGAGCTGTGTTGGCAGCCGTTTCTTGAGTCCTCGATTCAGCGACATAGGTCGGGTTACAATGGCCCAACAAACAGAATAAAGTGAATTGTTCGGTTATCGTAAAGTAACAACAAGTAAGCGGAGATGTCTTTTCTTTGCTTACTTGTAAACACTTTTTCTTGTCTTGTGAATTGTAACACCTTTTTCCTTCGTAGAAACGTACATCATTAAAACTTGTATATGTGTGAAACCTATCATTTCATCACCAATCCTGTGCGTTGCTAACCTTTTACTTCCCATGTTAGACTGGCTACTCGCCACGCAGGGTATTGGTCCAAATATTTTGTACGCATTCATGTAATTGCGTCTGAGTAAAGCACATTTTGATTTGATTTAAGCCGTGGCGGTCCGGGACCATATTCACAAAGCCTTTGGTTCGTGAGCGTTTTTATTTTTTTCATTTGATGATTGATTGATTTGAGGGGGTTAACGTCCCAAAAACAGCTCTGATTATGAGAGACGCCGTAGTGGAGGTCTCCGGAAATTTCGACCACCTGGGTTTTTTTAACGTGCACTGACATCGCACAGTACACGGTCCTCAACATTTCGCCTCCATCGAACTGCAGCCGCCGCGGTCCGGATTCGATCCCGCAACCTTCGGATCAGCAGCCGAGTGCCATAACCACTATACCACCGTGGCAGGGCGTTTTTTGCCATTTGCCATTCAGTATCGATGTGCGTATCTCTAGGATCAAGATTGTCTGATTTTTTTTTTCTTACAAATAACATTAGCGTAGGAGGGTTCGTGAATGCGCGCCTTAGCTTTTGTACCGCTTAAGCGCGCCTTGGATAATTTGTAGGGTTTTCGTCAGAAGCTCTGAAGGAATTGCGACAGCGAAAGAGCGATGCGTACTAGCTCGCTGCTTCTGTGCCTAAAGGGCGATATGTTTCGGTGAGAAAGTCAAGCGCTGTTCTTTCCCTAGCAAATATTCTATGTGACGTTACAGAAGTTGTAGAGTGGGCACAAATCGGCCTATACGGAAGGGGTAATGAATCGTGGTAGTGCCTCGCTATTGGGGTCAGTTCTTGGTATTCCGCACGAGCGCTTATGGTTGCTGATCAATTGAGCGTGTCCTTTACCACGTTGTCATGAGTGTGCTCAAGAAGTTTCGTAATTTTTTATTGTCACATTCAGATCATACATTTGAATATACTGGCACATCGTTTTTTAAAACGATCGTCTTCTTACCGAATATATGTACGTGCGATTTGGTATGCATGATAGTGGTGGGCGACCTCTGAGGCAATATCACGCTCTAAAAAGAATTCCATTCAACTATTTAAAAAAATTATCTTGCTCTAAACAACGTTTCGAAGCAGTTTGAAGGAAAGCTGATGCGATGTGATGATGTTGTGGCTGTAGGCGGTGTTAGCCTGGCAGACCTGGCCGGCAACTGCTCCGCCCGAGCGTCTCTGTCCATGTCGCATGCGTCACTACGTGTCACTCAATCCTGTCTCTTGGAGAAATGTTACAAGCAGGGCCGACACCATCTTGCGAAGGAAAGCTGTTTCATCGCACTGTGTTTAGCATCAGCTACTTTGTGCACATTTGTACGTCTTAATTACACTGTAATGCGACAAACAGGTTGCCGCATTTTACTAGATAGCTTTGGCATTCGTGGTTAAGCTCGAACTTTCCCTGCAGTTCTATGCACGTGTTGTTGTCGCTAATGAATGGATATCTCACGTTTCATTTTTTTTACACAAGTTTCCGTACCGCTTAAGTTTATTGTTTAGAGACATCATTAAATGCCTGTGTAATTCAGTGGGCGGCCCTGATTGAGAGTGATTTAGGCAAGCGGAATAAGAAGCAGCTCATATTTGTATCATGCCGGTATTGTTGTATTAAAGCGCTGACATCATTTTAACGAAGAAAGCTGCGCTAGTTGGTGCGTACTTGGATGAGATGTAATTAGCGCAAGAGAACACACAAACCACAGACAGAAGACAGACAACACGAGCGCTCGTGTAGTCTGTCTCCTGTCTGTGGTTTGTGTGTTCTCTTGCGCTAATTATGTGACATCATTTTAGACTCGCGTTATCTCCAAATAAATATTTCTAATCATCCCACCTGTGCAGTCATGATACAACAGCATTTAAGCGATTTAGGTGTTGCACTGCAGACGTTCAAGCATTAGCGATGGTCTTCTTTTTTTTTTCTCAAAAATCTTTCGTATTTACGACCAACATAAGGGTTGAAATAAGACTGTCGTGAAGAATGGTCGCAAAAATGGTGCGAGAGCTGACACTTTATCAAAATAGGAGTAAAACTTCACCGCTGTGCTTCTCATAGGATATCCTTGTGGTACCCAGTGCGCAAAGCCTCTGCAAAATGCTGGTTAGCTCCGAAAATTATTATTATTATTATTATTATTATTATTATTATTATTATTATTAGACATAATTGCATAAACACACAGCACAGGGGCGCAATGGAAATAAGGAATGGGCAAGCCAACAGCTGCCACGGAGAGGGCCACAACGCCTGCCTACTCTTCCAAGAGGAGAGAATAAATGGAGGAAGTGGAAGTAGGAGAGAGAGAGAGAGAAAGAGAGAGAAAGAGAGAGAGAGAAGATAAAAAAGAAAGAAAAGAGGAAGAAAGACGAGTACATGCAGACAGGATAAAGTAAAAAAAAATACCGAAAAATGACTTTATGCGGGAGGCCAAGTCAGTGCTGCTCAGAAGCTAAGTGGGGCTTGATGGGTCTGGTCATGTCGCGCAGCCCTTCCACCAGGAAAAAGGCACTCGTAAAGGGTGGTACACCGCAGTCCGATCAGTTCGTATTTTTTGATTAGCAATGCAAGCAGCGTGGCAAATGCTGGGCGCCCAAAATGCAGGGCGATTACATATTCCAACGTCTCACTGTACAGCCAGAAGACGCACACATTGGGCTGTCCGCACGTCCTTGACGGTGTCACACACGAAGGAGCACCCTGCAGTGCGTCAAAAGCGTGCAGCTGAATTGAAAACGTATGTTATTTGTCCCTTTAAAAAAATCGCTCGCGCTCTTCTACAAGCGCTGCCGCCCGTCAGGTGGCCGCAACAAGAATCGCTCCCTCAACGGTGTGCATGCATGCATCTCAAGCAAAACTATAAAAAAGCAAGGTTAGTATATGAACCACAAAAATGAAGGCCAACGAATTTTATTGCCTATAGCATGTTTTTTTGCAAAGCAATTTGCCTGAGCAATTTCCCACTGGTAAGCTTTACTAGGAAGATGTCTAAAAGACTTGCTGCGCTTGTTTGTGAATAATCGGAAGAACTACTGAAGGAAACGAAAATAATAAAAATGTCCGGTTGCAGCGTCTTCTAACCATTGCTCGCGACATTCCACTAACAACGAAAAACGGGTTTGGGGCCAGAGACAGTCCTTGCCATATTGCTGACCTTTCTTTGGGCTTTTCTCGTTTGGACGAATTCCAGCGTTCAAGAACAGTGCCAAAGGAGCACCTACAAGTACATACGTCAAAAGCAGAACACGGTGTTAGATATGTAACATACGAAACGAGGCTTTCTCAAAGCGCCTTCCCAATGGTTTCTGTAGCAAACCAAGTTTAGCTCTGTTTGTCCTCTAAACCGAGAGAGAGAGAGAGAGAGAGAGAGAGAGAGAGAATAGAAAGAAAAAGACGGAAAATAGTCCTGCTCTGGCTGAAATACATTTCTATTCTTTTCGACATGTCCTTATCACACGTCTGGCTTCGGTGCGCGAGTATGCACGAAATACGCGCGGTTCGAGAGGAATGCTGGAGAAGGAATAAGAGACGTTGTTCGAGCGAGGTGCTGTCGACTGGAACTTCGACCGCGTTATCGCTGCGAGAGGACGGTGGTGCATTATTACGGTTCGCACGACGGCCCGACCAGGAGCACTACAGAGTGATAAAAACGAAGCGCTGTTTGCGTCACGCCTTCTGCGATAAAAAGCAACTGACCATAACCAGAACACAGCACTACACGATGCCGTCTGCGTGGTCGCGAACCCAGGGCAGGCGCGTAAACGAAGCACCGTGTTCCCGATTGCGAAATTTGATGGCACGTTTTTGACGCGTTGTTCAGAGCTCGTTGGGAATTTTTGGAAAAATTTGACATGTTACAGTGTGCGGCGCCGTTCTAATCAGAGGTGCGTGCCGAGAGTGCGTTTGTTTATCGTCACCCTGAGGTTCAATTTGTACGGCGGTACTGTTATCAAACTAACAGCAAAAAATGGCAGTAGGAATGTGCCGACAAGTGCTGAACGCTACTGAACGTTACTGTACTGTATCATTGTTTTTGTAGAATTCTAGAAGTTAAAATTTTCGACACGGCGGTTGTGTAATCGAGACACAAGCCTTGAATTTCAAGCGTGCGCTCAGTGCCAGCCCTTTGGTGGGCAAGGAAACAAACTTGTTTCGAAACAAAGGAACGAAGAATATCTATCTATCTATCTATCTATCTATCTATCTATCTATCTATCTATCTATCTATCTATCTATCTATCTATCTATCTATCTATCTATCTATCTATCTATCTATCTATCTATCTATCTACGTCTCACTGCTCACGTGGCCGTCCCGATCACTTGGTCTACACCTAAATTGGCATGGCAGGGCATAAATATAAGAGGAACATGAATAATTGATCTGTACAATGCTAACATTGCACACTTGTCTTGTACTTCACGATTAACGATGATAAGATCACGTGTGGATCATGCTCGTAATGTTCGGGCCGGGCTAGGCGGGTATGCGTTCCAGGTGAGGGAATGCTGACATTCCAGCTTTTGCTATTCCAGGACCAAACGAAATGTGCATTGAAAATTTCATCAGAACACAGTTTAAGTGAGTTAAACAAGAGAAAGACATACGGTTTATTATAGCTTGCGATAGCATAACAGCAATACTCCCTATCATATGGTTTGGGAACGCGATGTTGTCAGGGTGGTGTAAGCGAATACAACAAAATATGAATAGTAACGGGAAGGCCTGCTGACCAGCGCTGACCCACAGGACCAACAACAAATGATTAGCCGAGCAAAGCGGGCACAGCCAAGTGGTACGGCAGCGAAATGAACAAGTCGTCCTTCTGAGAGGTGCGTACACAAGAAAGTTATTGCCGTCTCCTCGAACAAAGTTTTTCTCATTATTTGTTTATTGTAACACAATATATTTTGCATAGGAAGATAAAATGAATTAATGATAGAACAGCGTCAGGTAAAACTCTCCGTGTAACGTGCACATCATGTACCGCCCGTGTATCGGAGGAGATAATATTTTTACGCGCTATTCCGCACACTTAGTGAGGCATCCTATCCGAGCCTGGAGGAACGCACCAAGAAGATGGTGAACACGACGCTCAGAGCAGCACTCGTGTTGGTTCTCTGCCATCATGTCTGCGGCTGTTTCTGCTTGTATATATTTTGTAAGTAAAATTTCTGCGCTGTACTTGGTTAGTGTTATCCCTGTGACAGTAGTTCGTTGACCATTGTTCACTGTAGCGTATGCACTTTGCATACGGCGCTGTTCTGTTCAGTTTCTTGCTCCTTACGAGTGCAGTGTTTGATGTGTTTAGTTGTGTCTCTACAGCGGTCACCGATTCAAATGCGTTGACGTCGTAAGGGATCCCTTCGTACGTAGGTTTCTACAATTCGCTCCCTTTCTCCTTCGATTTATGTTAATCTATTACAAATAGATATTGAGGAAAGCGACAACGTTTACTATACGAGCAAGTAAACAAACCAATCTAAATTCCGGCTTCAGAGTATATACCGGTGTATGTGAATTAGGAAGCATGTATCAGAATGGTCATCTCGGCGGGAAATCTGCATCGAAGCAACTAAACAGAGCGCACACCTAAATGGTGCGTCGTTCATCGTCGCTAACCGTAAACAAACAAAATTTATCCTATGTAAGCCGGCATCAAGGAAACGTGTATCAATCAGGTCGGCTGGCCTAGTATGACGTCACGCCTTGCTCACGTCTTTGCTACAAGCAATGTGCACGCAAACGAATGCGACAGACTCTGAAGTGAGAAGCACTTTTGCCTCGGTTCTGTGCTGAAAGATCCTGATGTGCTTGCGCTGCCGTTAGCACTACAAGCACACTAGGAGCGATTTAGAAGCAGCGGAGGGAGAGGGAGAACAAAGTAAAGGAAAAGTTCCATTCTGCGACTATATCGTTTCCACTTACTCGTCAAGAAGAAAACGCCTAAGACTAGTGTAGGTGATTTCTACGCTATCCTATAGTATAGACTGGTGCCGCTAGGAAAGTGGTATCGATTTTACGAGTCACAGATACATGTACATGTGCAAGCACGGACAGAATAGAAGAAGCCGTTCGGGCCCTGCTGCAATAAAGCCGCGGAGAGAAGGGGTGTTTCTTCTTGTCGCAACTCTCAACATTTTATGATGGGGTAAACGGGCTGTAGTATACAGCGGTGACATTTGCGTATCGCGAGTCGCATCTATTACCCCACAGTCATTCGGGCATCGATTGTCGATCTGCAGCCCACGCATGCTGACTCGAGTGACGAGGCTCAGAAAGAAAACGCACACAAAAAGCACTTGAGATTCACGCACAATGTGGAGGAAACTATGGCAGCAACGCCTAATGGAGCACGGATGAAAGAAAAAAAAGTCTGTGCTCTTTTATGTGTTTTCTATGTAAGCACTTAGCCGACGGCAAACAGGCGACTAGTATTCGCAGAGGATGTTCAGTTGCACTCTCTCTCTATCTCCATTGTTTTAAGCCTCTCGTCGTTTGTTTTGTACTTCCTGTTTTCGTTGCTGTTTCCAAAGGCGACGTCGAATGCTGCTCTGCTCCCACGCGATGGACGTTCCTGGCTGCTACGGCAGAGAGAGGAAGTCACTTAGTGAGAGTCCGTACGATTACATTACGCGATCACGTTCGTCCCGACGTCTGTAGGGGTTGTACATTGTTCCGCGCGTACGTGGCACGCAAGAAAGATGTGCAAAGAGGCGACCGCGCAAGATGGTGGAACAAGTTATTCTGTTGCTCAGTAGCTCGCTTCCTTTCTTTTATTTTTTCGTGCTTAGAATCCGTCGTACAGGCGATTCGGGCTGCCTGTCTTATGATTTTAGATTCGAAACAGCTTATGGTCGGGGCTATGTCACTCCCTCCCTCCATCCATCCATCCGCCGTGTGGCGACCACACCCGCACTGCGCATCCTCCTCCCCCTCCTCTCATTGTCTCATCTCCTCTCCTCTCGGCATTCCTCCTCTCCTCTCCGAACGGCGCGCGTTGACTATGGAAACGATCCTCAATGAACGCTTTACCAGCTCGCAAGGAACGAGAATGCGCCCTCGCCCGCGAGAGACAACGCTGACGCAGGCAGCGTCTACCAGCGTCAAACCGATGCAAACGCGACACCTAGTCAAACCGATGCAAACGCGGTGTGCACCCCCCGAGCTGCTTCGCATCGCCTCATGGTCCCCTTTAGCGGGAGATGGTGCAATTTTTTTCATCTTAAGTTGTTTTGAGTACTCTTAATAGGAAAAGCGATGGTGTGAGAATTTATGCTCGAGTTTTACAGATGGATACACGCTAGTATATGACGGGTGCCGGAAGTGCTGTCTGCTTCTGCCAACTTTTTCATGCAGATCTTCATCCCTCAGCATAGAGCAGCGAACAGCCAAGACACTTGTCCGGTTAACCATGCAACAGCCACGAGAACCCAGCCTTGAGAGCGCCTTGTGAGGCGCAGTGGTGGTGCGCACTGCTGACGTACGGCAGCCTGCCCACTGCCCTGCACACTGCCCTGGGGCCGTATGGGCCGTAGAGACTGGATGAGAGACTGAAAGAGAAGAATGAGAGAGCACGTAGCTTGCGCTGCCTCTGTGATACGTCCTCTACGCAGGCCTGAAAGTTTGTTTTCGTTCGCTAATTGGTACTGGTCGGTGGCTATGCTGGTGGGAGTTAGCTCTCTTGGGCAATTTGCTCGAGAACAGGGCTACTCCTTTCCTCTCATTCGTTGTGTCGTATGCTGGGAATTGATATTGTTGGCATACTTTCTTAAAAATCACGTGAGGGGTAGTGATAAATGTTGGGGGGCAGGAAAAGAAAACACACGAACGCAGACGACGCACGATTGTCCGTTTAGAAACAATGTTCAAGGGGTTTCTGTGGAGTGTCTCTTGTGAGAGCTAATAATTGCGGTAAGGAGGAAACGACAATAGAGGGACGACAGCAGAAAAGGCGAGGTCGCGACTGTGACAACCTCGACACAACGATCAGAGCGACATAAAGGCCGAGCCGTCTAGCTCCAGACAGGTGCATCCGATAGAATGAACTAGGTCCACAGCAGGACGTGATTGCATGCGAGCAGCCATACGTATAGGTGCACGCCTCATTGGGCCAAGAGGCTTGTTATGGGAGAGAGAATGACAGAACAGTGTGGCTGTTGGGATGGAGGCTCGGCATTTGGAGAAAAGAGGTTGGCAGAGGGAGGAGGGCGGAGGTGTGGGATTGGTATGTCATTCGTGGTCGTTCTTATTCTTCCCGAGTGCGCGAGGATAGCGGAGGGATGAATGGACATCTAGGTTGCTTTCTGCGCGGTTTCTTTGTATATTATTTCTTTGTACATCTGGATACGCCTTTGCGTCTACTTGGTCCACGATGCTAAGCACTGTCCCTGTTTGCAGAAGAATTAACATCTGACCATATTGTTACTTACTGACCAAAAAGGTAATTCAAAAGAGGGACGAAAAGAAGCTAAAGTTGTTTCCGTCTTTGCATATCTTTTCATTCCGTTTTTGCGCTACCCTACCAAGGGAGGAAGGAAGGACAAATGAAAGGCAGAGAGGTTAATCTGGGCTGAGCCCGGTTGTCTACTCTGCACTGGTGAAGGGAAGGAAACGTTTGAGAAGAGAGGCATTGAAAAAAAAAAAGAAATCAGATCACTGCAGTGTCGCCGATGTCCTTTAGAAAGATCTTCCTAAAGGACGGTCAATGAGCCCAGTAGCGCTCAGAAATTGCAGCAGCGCTTTCGTTGCTTGTCCTAGCTGGGACGCGCAACGCCATGATAATGTATACGTGTATGATGTATACCAAGGATAGATACATGTGAACTATTGTTAACCGCTTAACCGTTACAGTGCCGCGTTGCGAAAGAGAAGAGTGAATTGAGAGTGAGGAATATGCACGATACATACTCAGTTCATTCGACGTTTCGTATCGGTAAAGAGTGAAAGAAGGAGACAGAGAGAAAAGATTTAACAGCAACAAAGCTAACGCCACCTATCTCTGGCAGTTACTCTCCGTGTTGCAAAGTATACGGCAACAGCAGGGAAAAACGGAGCGCAGGAAGAGATATGCAGAAAGCGAAGGCGATCAAAAACAAGGCATGTGTGTGTATACTCTATACAGTCACGGCAGGCTGCTCTTGTAACGTCTATCATGCAAGCATGTAGACCTCAAGACCTGACTACCGCGAACAAAGTCTTCTGCGCGGAGTTGCTTTGGAAGCACTGCTTTACAAGCTTCTTCTTTCGACCATCAATGATTCTCCAAAGAATGCCGAGTTACTATTTAGACTATAGTTTTATTGAGTATAATTAACGTGTCAAGGATTCTTTTTTTTTTTTTTTTGAACCAAGCGCTAGCTGGTTCACTTGTCCACCGAGAGCCATGAAGGAAACCGTTCTAGTCTTCATTTAGATTTCGAACCATCATCCCAGCATAGGTACGTCACTGTGACGTCACGCTTTCATGTATGTATTGATCTAAATACTTACATTCGCCATATGGAGGTTACTGTAGGGTGGCTGAACATTGATACACAAAAATGACGCACAGTGAATTTATTTCAGCTTATTGAGGCATTCATTGCACAGGTTGAAAGGAGAAAAGAGAAGTAAACTTTTCCTTTTTAAGGTCCGTGCATCTACAAGTTTACTCACCAGCACTTTACCTCAGAAGCTCGTTTTTAGTTACATTAGAATATAGCATAAGCATATGAAAACAAGAATGGCGTCGTGTCAGGCGTCTTCAGGTGTGCCACGCAATCGCACAACAACAACAACAACAACAACAACAACAACAACAACAACAACAACAACAACAACAACAACAACAACAACAACAACAACAACAACAACAACAACAACAACAATTTAGTTTTATTTTGCGGTTTGATCATTCCTATAGCCAGGAATGATTTTGACCTTGGTGCCGTTTGACCCTCGAAATGAAGTTCACACCTTTAGCGATCAAGAAATTGGTTAGTCGTTCGTGGGCACCGTCATAGTGCATGACATGATAATGCATCAAGTTGTTGTGCTGCAGGAATGCTGAAGGCGAAGATGTCCCGAGCCCTTAATTAGTGCTTTTTTTCTTATTAAGTCAGTTATCGTAGCTGTAGTAATCTTTTCGACATTTTATTAAAGCAGGGAACATGTGCCGCTTAAAGTAATTTCCCTCTTGGCGCCATTTATCAGAATGCTAGCTAAAATGTGGAGGCGCGGTGACATAAAGGCAAGCGCTAACGCCTCCTGAGATGAAATATGCGCTACAAAGCAGACGGACGCTGATCATGAAACAAACACGGATGACGCGCACTCACAAGTTTTATAGACTCGCTTTCGCTGCTCGGATATACACGCCGAAACATCACGCGGAAATGACACAAGAAAGTGCGAACTAAAGGAATGTGCTAAATAGAAGCGCATGTCTCATATAAGCGAACTTAGAGGAAAGAATATGCCTTGAACATGTACATGTCTATACACATGACTGGGGTGTCACCCAGGCCGAAGCCTTTCATTCAGAAATTTCACCGCTATACTGGATTCTGCGCAGAAAACACTCAAGAAGAAGCGATATTTTATGAACAGAGAGATCTAAGTGCGTGTGAGTAAGGGTATTTTAGACCAAGGAATTTAGCCCATTTTCCCTCACCATCATTTCTATCCACTTTTAACGTCGGAAAAAAGTCCAAAGCCATGTGTTTCTAAGATTTATGCAAGAGTGTAGGTCCAGTAAGAAATCCCGCGAGGCTAACGAACCCCGTTTTTATCATTTTTTTGGGGGGGTGGGCTCACCATGTCGGAACAGCTTGCCGAAAATTAATCGAGAGTGCGTTCTTTTTTCTTTTGTTTTAATCGATACGGTTATCAGAGGGGAATGTAAATGGATAGCACTTTACCGGGAGTGCCGGCAACGAACCACTACGATCTAGCGACGTTACACGTCAGCGGTCAGTGGCCCGAAAAATCAATAATCATTGACCAGTGGATCGATGAACCACGTGTACTAGCAAATTTTTCAATAGTTCGACTGCTTAAGCAACTTGCTATGCACGAAAAGAGCAATGTGAAGTGTAGACAGTAGCTTGAATTACTGCTTACAGGAGAACCCTGTCGTCACCAGCTGCTGTGCGCAGGCGGTAAGTTGTTTTTGAGCGCCTGTTTCGTGGTGGAAGCACTTTAAGCCTACGTAAAGTGCGTCGCTATCGCTTAAGAGCCGAGAGGAGTCGCCGATCGTTTTCTCTGCATCAATAATAACGCTTGCAATAATGGTAGAGGTGACCACGTGCTCAAACCTTCCTTGCGCAGGTGATACATCATATCGGGAGGACCAGAGTCGAGATAAAAACGTGGTAATAAAGATATAACGTGTCGTGCCACTCCGCTTCATTTTACGTTTAACATCACCTTCATTCGCAATGCAGCCAGCGTTTGTTGAAGATGTTAGGTTAATGATTTACGCCACAACAGTGACATGTACTTCTGTGACATATGCAATGTCAATATAATGCAATATATTTTATGCGATATGAAGAAAGATAGAGTGAGAAATAAGGAACGGCAGGCAGGGATGTTAAATGCAATATGAATATCTGCAATATATTCTACGTATATCAGCGGTTAGACGGCAGGAGTGCAATCGAAGAGCCATAACTGACGTTCCTGCCGTCTAACTGCTCGTACTACATTTACAATATGCAGCACCGTCTGGCGCAACGTACCATCATTATTGACGTATACAAGTTCATCGAGACGATGTTTGTCGTTGGCCAGAGTGAAATACTGTAAGCATGAAATACCCTAAACTAGGAATGAAGAAAAAATAATAATCTTATTAAGGTCCTCCACGTAACCAGGAAGCCTCGTTTTTTTTTTTTTTTTTTGTCTGACATCAAAATGGTAAATGGGTCACTGAAGACAGTGTGCAAATAATGTATGATGTACACCTTTGCAAATATTTAACAATATCGCTCAACCGCAGACCTCAGGATACGGTTGCGTCTAAAATCAATGACAAGCTACGAGATCAGAAATGAGGATCTCTGCTACACATCGCTTTTGTGAACGCATGATCGCCCACATACGGTCCTTCCAAAAAGGAAGAAGAAACTTGACAGTTGAACTGGCTAAACCTCGGCCGAGCCAATACGGCGGCCCGGTATTGATTCATTTCCCAATATATGGGTAAATTGTGCGGTTTAAGAAAATTGTGTGCGCTCGTGACAGCGGGCGATATGTGCGGCGAGATAACGACGTCACGTACACTTTATAGCCCTTGTTGACCTGTACTCGGTGTGCTGTGGGACCAAACAGATGCGTGAGAAAAACGCGAGGTAGTGGTGCAAGCGCACACAATACGAAAAGAGAACACTCTAGGTGTGTGGGTGAGGGAACCGGGAATGTGACATTTGAGATCACGTGGGTACATACTTTTTATGTTGTTCTTAAAGGAACTGTCTACCGTCCTTCATCGATTTCCTGCTTTGGATCCCAATAGAAAGCACATCATTCAAAGTGTACAAGCTTGCAGTGGTTTCGCTCGAAAGTCAGCAGAAATTCTTAAAACTGAATTTTTCGATCTTCGTGTTCACCGCCTTCTTATGTGTAGGGATGCCGGCAACCCTGGCTACTGAGCTTTTGCAATATTTATTTAAAAATGAAAGTTGCTCTTCGTCGTGAAAGAACGCTACCGGATGTGCGTCAAATACAATTGTAGATAGTAATTTCTTGCTCTTAAGCAAATCAGTTGAACTTACATGGCTATTTCTTGGTTTTTCGTTACACTTCGAGACGCTCATCACCGAGGATGGAGCCACTGGTGATTTTTTCACGACTTTCAGGGCCTAGTCAAAAATATTATTCGTCTTTTTCATGGGGTTTCATGGTTTTTTTAACAACAACAACACAACAACAACAACAACACACACAACAACAACAACAACACAACAACAACAACAACACAACAACACACAACACCACCGCCACCGCCACCGCCGCCGCCGCCGCCGCCGCCACCACCACACAACAACAACAACAACAACAACACAACAACAACAACAACAACAACAACAACAAATCCGAGTGGTAGCCCCGCCACGGTGGTCCAGTGGTTATGGCACTCGGCTGTAGATCCGAAGGTCGCGGGATCGAATCCCGGCCGCGGCGGCTGCATTTCGAGGGAGGCGAAATGTTGAGGCCCGTAGGCTATGCGATGTCAGTGCACGTTAAAGAACCCCAGCTGGTCGAAATTACCGGAGACTTCCACTACGGCGTCTCTCACAATCAGAGCTGGTTTTGGGACGTTAAACCCCGCAAATCAATCAATCATCGAGTGTTAGACAGTCCCTTAATACCATGCTCGTACGCGAACATCTATTTTCCCACAACATGTGCAATAAAAGCCAGAACAGCAGCCGAGGCATGGTGGCGAGCATCATGCGACGCATAACTGCAGGTTATTGCTGTTCTGCGATGTCGCCACGCGCATGCGCCAGAGTACACAAAAGACACCAGTTCGTAAACAAGAGGTCGAGAGTAGGCGCATATATAAGCGCGACTCGGCAGTTCTCGCTGATAAACAAGTCGAACGCAAACGCCAGCGTCGCCGTGGCACCGGATTTATATTGCGATACCGTTCGCCACAGTGTTCGAGAAATATCGCTAGACAGTCACGTCATCAGGGGTGAGTGCCGATCAATTCTTTAGCGTACGAATCTAATACCCCTGCGTACTTTATTTCCGCTCCATGAGAATGTCGGCGCCGTGATCCGCACTATTGGGGCTTATAACAGCACCGAATACATGAGACGTAGCGGTAAAGTGCGCGGACCTGAATACAAAGAGCGGTCGGAAACGCAGACAAAGCGCCCGCGCATTACAAATGAAGTCTTCGCAAGAACAGGTCTAGGTCGTCTCTCCTATGCTGGCAGAGCGTTGAGTGCGGAGGCGGTGTCCGAAGTATATGCGACTCGCTCATGTTGGCCATGTTCCTCGCGCACTTGTGACTTTGTGCCGAAGTGTTTACTCCGAAGTATGGACGAGCGAGTCTGAACCGCCGTGACCTATAGGATGGGTGAGTGCTGTCTCCTTTGTGTTGGCTCGCCACATGGTGTTATCTATATATAGCATCTGTTTGCTTCGCTCCGTGCCCCTATGCTGTTTTCGAGCTGGAAGACAGCGGAACTCCTAGTTTGCTGCCCTGTTTTTGGATGCTTCTCAAAGCTTGTACATGCTGTCAGGGTTCCTAGAAAAATCGGAAAAAGATATTTTTACGTTAATAATACAGAAATAACGAAAGTTATTAAGGTGAGAACCTTACATGTCTCATGCGAAGGTGACCTTGAAAGAGAGAGAGAGAGAGAGAGAGAGAGAGAGAGAGAGAGAGAGAGAGAGAGAGAGAAGTAAGGAAGGGAAGGCAGGGATGTTAACCAGTCAGGAGTCCGGTTGGCTAGCTTACACTGGGGGATGGGAGAAAGGGAAGAAAAGAAAAGAGAAGGAAAGAGGGAGAGTGCCTACGGGACAGTCCAATATAATGAAAAGGCGCTCGGTAAGGCCAGATGTTTTCAGAAAGCCCAAAAGAGCTTTCATTGCCTTCTGAGCCGTTGGTAGGTGAGGACGGTATTCCAAAATTGTCTGTTCACTTAGAGGACGATCGTCGAGCTTTTGAAGGACTCAATCAGCGGCTAGTCTATGTTCCTCAAATTGTGGGCAGCGGCACAACAAGTGATATATAGTCTCCTCGCATCCGCAGACAGCAAAGGACAGGACTGTCAGCCATTCCAATGCAGCGCACAGTAAGCGATCGTGAAGGCCGCTCCCAACCACAACCGACACAAAAGCGAGGCCTCACGTCGGTGCAAACCGACGTGAGGCCTCACACCGATGACACCACCGTTGAGGCCTCCCGCCGACAACAGTAGGTGTCGGTGGAAGAAAAATGTGGTACCATAATACGGTACAAGCAGTCTCATTCGCTTGGTAGACACCAAAATTGTTCCGGAAAGGTACGGATGTATAGGTGACATGAATGATAGGTGATAACATCTTTGGCATGACAGGATCGTCAGTTACGTCACTATTGACAATAAAGAAATCACGTGTGAGGACGAAGACGACGAAGTGATAGGAGAACGTTGGATAACATCTTTGGCATGACAGGATCGTCAGTTACGTCACTATTGACAATAAAGAAATCGCGTGTGAGGACGAAGACGACGAAGTGATAGGAGAACGTTGTTTTTGCTTTCTGTGCTCCAGCAAATTAGTTTTCGCCAGCCCTGTAAAGCTTTTACTGCCCTGAGGACAGCGGTAGCTGCGATCACTGTCACTGGGGAGCGCGTGACGGCGTCGTGCGCCGGCGTTCGACTGCCACCGTGGCGGAGGGCAGCAACCAAGATGGTCAAGCGTGGCAAGGGCCGCCATTACGGCAACACGGGTTTGGAACCGGCGAGTCTGTGAGCTATCCTGCCAGGATTCCCTACATTAAGCCGCCGACACTCGTCTTGGACGCGACGAGGACAGCTGAGAAAATGTCGGATGAACCAAGTGCTGCGAAAAAGGTGAGAATGGATGACCATACAGATGACATGAACGATTGATTTGATTTGTGGGGTTTAACGTCCCAAAACCAGCTCTGATTATGAGAGACGCCGTAGTGGAGGTCTCCGGAAATTTCGACCACCTGGGGTTCTTTAACGTGCACGGATGACGTGAACGAGAAAACGTCAACTTACTCCCTTAGCGAAGGCGAAGACATTGACTGCGATGATGAGGCCGATCCTTTTACGCTTGTGACGTATAAAAAACGAAGGCTAGAGGGCATCCCAGTGGTTTTCCGGCCAGTTGAAGACACTAAAACTTTCTGGAAGGTGAATCCGAATGTTGTAGCCTCGGAAATCGTTGAGATAGCAAAGGAGAAAGTGCAGTCTTTCAGAGTGAACAAAGATGGGAGTTTTTCAGTCACTGTCAGTTCTCTCGCTTCGGCCAAGAGTTTGCTGTCATGTGTACAGGTGGCCGGCTTACTAGTGAAGCCATTTATCCCAGAGTCATACACAAGAAACGTTGGCAAAATCAAAAACGTGCCTCTAGAATACACAGAGGAACAGCTCACAGAGTATTTAAGAGATGCGGGAGTGACATCAGCCAGGCGACAGACCCGTTACATGCGTCAGGAAGATGGCACAGTGGAAACGCGCCCAGTGAGAAGCGTAATCTTACAATTCCGCTATGATCGACCAATGCCCGAACGAGTGTACCTTGGCTTCACTAGCCATCCAGTCGAGGAGTACCTGGGGCCAGCTCGCCGTTGCTATAACTGCCAACGATATGGCCACCTATCCAAGAACTGCAACGGAACAAGGCGCTGCAAAATATGTGCAGAAGACCACCACCACAAGGACTGCAAGTCTATAAGGCAACCTAAATGTGCGAATTGCAACGGTCCGCACGCTGCATCATTTTCTGGATGCCCACAAAATAAAGCGGCGGCTATTCAACACCGGCATGACATCATCTACGGTCGCAAGCAGCAACGTGGAACGCCTGAACCGAATATGAACACGGTGAACCCAGCGAAACCACCAAGGCCGCAAGCACCTAAACGTCATGATACCTCTCTCACATATGCGAAAGCTGCAAAGGAACCACGCAACCGAGACCACAGTGCTGGACTTTCTACAAGCCAGCAACAAATTCGAGAAAAGCCTCAGGAAACACCTCATCTGCCGACCAACCCCGCGGCTACGGCACGACCAAGTACGAGCACACCGCAACCAGTAAGTGTAATGCAACAGGGAAACTCCTCTGCGTCTATTGCTCAGCTTGTCATACCAATGCTGTTTTCTGCTTTGAAAGCCATCCTTGTCGCCATTCCGCACGCGAATAACCTCCCTGAGGTCAAGGCCGTCTTGTCGATGGAACAAGTGGTATTGCAGTACGCTACCCCAGTCACAGCGCAGTAGAAGTATGAATAACTGTTATCAAAATGTCGCGATATACCAGTGGAATGCGAATAGCCTTCGCTCTAAGTGTGCTGACTTTAGAAAGCTTGTAGCACAGTTTTCTTTTCCAGTGTTATGTATTACAGAAGCAGGTGTAGACAATGCTTTTAAGCTTGCTAATTATGTTGTTTACATGTCCTCTCGTTCTGAAGCACTGAGCAGAACGATGATTTGTGTGCGGCGAGACTTGCCGTCGGTATTTTTAAATGCTTCATCATCAGACATCCCAGAATATGTAGCATGTGAAGTTCGCTTTGGTCATGTAAAGGTAACCATAGTCAGCGTTTATCTGCAACCTTCTACAAATATTTCAGCTCCCACTATATCAGGCCTCTTTCAAAAGTACAAGAAGAACGTAATATTTTGCGGGGACTTCAACGCGCACAATAGCATGTGGGGAAGCTCCTATTGTGATCGCCGTGGAAACGTTATACAAAAGGCGATTGAGCATAGTGACTTATGTTTGCCGAATGATGGCTCAGTGACATTTCTACGAGGCTTTAATTACTCAAGCTGCCTGGACCTCACGCTCTGTTCAAATGACATTGCATGTGGAGCACACTGGAGAACAGATATTGAGACAAGGGGCAGTGACCACTTCCCTATTCTAATACAACATCCTCGGCTCCGCTTTTCGACTTATCGGCGCTCTGCAAAGATAACTAACTGGCAGGCGTTTCGGTATCATACTACAAGCCAAGCCGATTCAGTCAGCGATATCCAGGGTTTAGTATCACTCATAGAAGACAAATTAAACCTATGTTCGAAGTATGTAAGAATTCCTGACGGCTATGCTGGCGTAGACTCTGAATACGAGAGGCTTAGAGCAATACGGCGTAGAGCAGAAAGGAAATACCGACGCACAGGCCTTATTGAAGATTACAGAGAATGTCAAAAGATGCATGATCGCATGAAACGGCAGCTTAATAGAGTAGGTACGAAGCGCTGGCGTGAATTCTGCACTTCCCTTACCCCCCTTACGGCAGAGGCAAAATTATGGAACGTTCTAAGGTCTTTCAGTGGGCCAGTAACCCACCAACAACCGTTCAGAGTCCTAGCTTTGGTCGAACAAGTGCCAGAAACGACAATTGCAGACGAGTTCTGCCAACTTATCACACGTCGAAGTGAAGCAGTCGATACACCTGAATATAATAGCTCTGTTGAACAAGTAAAAGCATTGGTCAATGTATCTTTCAACACACATCACCATGGGTTAGACCAGCCTTTCTCGCTAGGGGAATTGCAGAACGCGCTCGATTCTTGCCGGCAGAAGACAGCACCTGGACCGGACGGCATATCATATGCAGCTCTGAAGAACCTGGGCCCTTTGGCCACGAAGACCCTTTTGAGGCTACTGAATGATACATGGGTTTCGGAATGCCTTCCTCCATCTTGGAAATTAGCAAGAGTGGTTCCGATACTAAAACCTGGCAAAACTCCATTATCTATAGACTCCTTTCGTCCTGTCAGCCTGACAAGTTGCCTCTGCAAACTTATGGAAAAAATGATTGACGCTAGGCTTCAATGGTGGACAGAATGCACTAACGCACTGCCAGAAAATATGGTGGGATTCCGCAGGCGCCGGTGTACGATGGATGCTATCTTAGACCTGGTCACCTATGTCGAACATGAGAGAAGTTGCGGAAGACTCACCATTGCAGTGTTCCTAGATATCAAGCGCGCATTTGATACAACTAGCCACACTTACGTACTGCATGGACTAATTCAGTTGGGTATAATTGGCCGAACACTGAGATGGATTGCGGAATTCTTAAAGGATAGGAAGATCTACATTGAAACAGCTGATGGAAAAAGCAGGGAGCATCCAGTAAACCAAGGTGTTCCGCAAGGCAGCGTGCTAAGTCCACTTCTCTTCAATTGCGTTATGGCTGAATTGGCCCACATTTTGCCAGCCTATTTACATTATTCACTATATGCCGATGACCTATGCATAT
Organism: Hyalomma asiaticum; assembly: GCA_013339685.2. Taxonomy (NCBI): domain Eukaryota; kingdom Metazoa; phylum Arthropoda; class Arachnida; order Ixodida; family Ixodidae; genus Hyalomma; species Hyalomma asiaticum. The sequence continues at coordinate 24,142,424 of CM023483.1, forward strand.
GGGCATCAGGCTCGAATATTCAATCCGTTCAACAGCGACTACAAAGTGGCCTAATAATCATTAATGAGTTTCTGAAGAGCAGAGGTCTGATGCTTTCTCACGAGAAAACCGCAGTGCTCCCTTTCACAAGAAAATGCCTCAGGAGATTCCAGCTCAAGCTGGATTCTCAGCGTCTGCAACCTGTGCGGCAACACAAGTTCTTAGGAGTTATATTGGACAGGAGGCTGTCATGGGCTCCACAAACAAAAGCATTGGAGGCTAAAGTAAACGGCATAATTAATATTATTCGTCGAATTGCGGGAGTCAGATGGGGCAGTTCCACTTCATCTTTGTTACGCATTCATGCAGCCATTATTAAACAAAGAATAGCATACTCTGCCCCTATCTTACATGGCATATCTCGCAGTTTAGAGGATACGCTTCAAAGATTAATGGCCAGAAGCCTGCGTATATCTCTAGTCGTACCGCGCGCATCTCCCAGCGCCTTGGTAATCGCCGAATCCCGTCAGCCAACTTTTTCAGCTCTCAGATTTACAGAAACTTGCCGCCACTACTTCCGGTTGGCTACGCAACACGCTAATCATCCACTATACCGAGCTCTTCATGAAAGAACAGGCGCACGAATGCATGAATCTATATTGCAGTGCAAAAACTTATTGCCGGTACACGAATATTGGCCTGCAAGCATGAATCATCCCCCATGGAAACTAGCGATTCCAGAAATCGTCACTTCGATTCCAGGAATAGCTCGGAAGTGGGACATGCCGTTAATTGAGATAAAGCACTTAACCTTATCGCATCTTTACACTACATATGAGGACCGTAATCAAAAGAAGAGGCGTGCAGGACACGGACATAAGAAGAGCAGTGAACACCACGAACGCCGACTAACAACTGAGGCACAGCACAGAGGCGAAAAGAAAGAAGACACACAGCTTATCTGCGCATGCTCGGAATGGTAGCGCCACCTGTCATACTGTTACACGTGCCGTTCTACGCGATAGACAACTGCTAAGACATTCTATCTCCTCTCTGTTTAAGATAATCGACGGTTGACTCACGCATGCACTTCCACTAATACTAATATGCCAGGCCTCAACCAATAAACGCGTATCTTCGTTCCTATGCCTGTACAGGATCTCGGATTATGGAATGTTACCAACTCGCTCAACTTTCTGTCCATATGAGGACCGTATTCACGTCTACACCGATGGGTCATATTTGAAGCAAAGCTCTACATCGGCATACGTCATTCCTGCATACCAAGAGAAAAAAGCTTACAAGCTCGGTCATTCCACAACATCCACAACGGCAGAACTTTACGCGATACTTTCGGCGCTACGTTTCATACGTGACCAGTCGGGGCCTCTTCGGTGGGTTGTTCTAAGTGACTCGCAGGCGTCATTGCTCAGCCTGAAAGCAATCAGCCTGGGAAAAACAAGCAGCCCGTTGACATACGAAATACAGAAAACGTACGCCATAGCAACAAATTTAGACCACGATATAATTTTTCAGTGGATTCCCAGTCACTCTGAAATCACAGGAAATGTCGCAGCGGATTGCATGGCCCGCGCAGCTCATCAACAGAACGATATGTCACTCTTACCTCTAACGGCGAGTGATGCACGATGTAATCTGAACGGACTATGCAAACGCTTGTCCGAGGAAACTTGGTTTTTAGATGGTGCACAAAACTCGCGATTGTTCAATATAGATCCTGGAATGACGTTTCATATTCCGTTTGGGATTAACCGATCTGTGGAAACAGTAATTCATAGGTTACGACTAGGTACTGCCTATACTAGGAGCTTCCTTTACAGGATAAGGAGAAATGACAGCCCCACCTGCTCATGTGAAGAGGCTGAAGAAGACATAGAACATCTTCTTCTTCATTGTAAAAATTATCATGCCCCACGCAAAAAACTTCTACAGACATTAAATAATCTGGACAGACGCCCACTGTCATTAGCGAAAATTCTGGGCCCTTGGCCTACACAGAAATTACAGTACGTCGCGGCACGAGCACTCGTGAACTTCTTAGAGGACTCAAGGATACCGGAAAAATATTAACCTGCATCATGTTGGGGCCTGCATCGCAATTATTATGAAGCACTAGGGGTACATATTTGCTGTCTCTTCTACATGTTCCTATATTTGTCACTAGCAATTAAGAGGCAGTCTACATGCGCTATGTGATCATGTTGAACGGGACAGTGTGGACGGTACTGATGTATGGACACTGGAAACTTATGAATGTCTTCTTTAATGGGCAGTTGTACTGGAAGAGTGACCCTACATGTGTGATGTGATGTGATGTGATGTGATATGTGTACTGGAAAAGTGACTCTATATGTGTGATGTGATGTGATACATGTGTCCGTGCCCGAGTACTTGTATCGATGAACTTTGATGAAGTGTACGTAGCTTTGTGATGTAAGCCACCCTGTAAGAGAAGAGGAGTAGCCGGCGCCGCACATGGGCACCAACCTCTCCTTAAATTACATTTATTAAAAAAAAATCACGTGTGGTGTGCGGGTATCAGCCACGCGTCACTGAATGTTGACCTTTACAGCCTATGCGAAATTACATTCGTGTAGTGTTCGTGCCACTAAACGCACCGAGACGGTGACCAAAAAGCTAGGCCTGGGAGCCATCCCTTCATCGTGACCTAGTTCTTCGGTGAATAATGCTTACGCACTCGTAACGCGGTATTCGACTGCCAAAGGTTCCGGGTCCGACTTCCAAGCGTCTCGATACAGCTGAGTTAAGAAAGCTGCTACTCACCGCTGTAAGTGGAGCAGTTGCTAGTATTGTCTGTTTCAGGAGTTCCGTGCAGCACTGCGGAAGCTAGAGGCCCCTTCGGGCTATCACGAGGGCAAACACGCGTTTAAAGTATCCCTCCGCGTCATAGCATCTGCCAATGGTCGACGCTGCAGTTGCAGGAGCCACCTTGGAGGAGGACGGAGTGGGCTCGCGGCTGCGTGTCCGAACAATGACATTTCGTCTTGCCTCGGAGAATTCGGCGCTCGATAGCCTCGTGGCCTTGGCTCTGCTGCACGGAACTCCTGAAACAGACTATAGATACGATGGGCACGATGTTTGAGGGTGCGTTCATTTATGTCCAGTTTGTTATGCTCTGCCTGGATCCCGTGTACTCCGCGTAAGTACGGCGAACGTGCAGCAGTCAAGTGATATCGTTTTACGTACGTGCAACTTATCCGTGAGGTGCGGAGATACGTGAAAGTGAGTTCCCGAAATAACCTGATTTACATTAACATGATAACATGATTTACATTACAGTAACCTGATCTACATCTGTTAATCTCCGATCCTACACTTGCTCTCTCTAATGATGAATTAGTTCTGCGCTGGCAACTACATACAGAAAGTTTGTGGGTAGGTGAATTTGTATCGCTGCCGGAGCTTCTGCGTTGGCATTTTTGTGATGGGCTGCACAGATGCATTCAGCGTAGATGACCGGCAGGTAATACAAGTGCGACAGGGTGACCTTTGCTTGTAGCACTGCTGTGATGCGGATGTCCCGCCGCAAGAGAGGCATCGAGATCACAGTTGCGTAGTATGCAGTACACCGCAGTTGTATGGCATGTTAAGTATATCTGTACAAGAATGCAATTGAATTGAAATTGTACTTACCACACGAGTACGATAATCTACGTCTATGAACAAGTTAAGTCTTGTTAACACCGCCAAGGGTATTGGGGAAGCTCCAGGGTAATTATGGCAACCTCGGGTTCTTTAACATGCACCTACGTCTCAATACACGAACGTTCTTGCTTTTTGCTCCATAGGATTGCAGTAACTGTGTGCGGGAATCGAACTGATGGTTTATTGCTTCGCAGCACATCATCATATTTAGCTGCGTAACTAAAACAACCATGGTTGTCTTGTTCAATAGGCGAACTTCCAAGGATGCTTTTTATTCTAAAAATGATAACATCCGAAAGCGAACAACTCTACATATATAAGGCCAGCGAGACTATCATATCCCCTTTGTGGTCCTCGACAGTCTGAAGCGTCCGTGGCTATTTCGGAAATGACTGATGACTACGAAATCCAACAGTTCTTACCTACCGGCGAATAATGTTTATTTTCTCCCATTGCGTAAAATACGCGAAAACCGCACGCATACTTATGATTCGACATCATACATGAGCTCATCAACTTGTGCTGTACCTTCTGAAAAACAGGTCTCGACAAAGCGAAATCGAGTGGTTTTAAGCGGATAAAATGTCACATTCTAAAAAAATATTGCACTCTTAAAAAAGAATGAACTGGAATGGTATCGCCGAAAGTGCTTACATATGTGGTCCGACGTTTTCTTCCTATTCGCTTTGCTCCCCGTACAGAGCAGTTTGCAGAAAGTCTACAGTCATCCTATCTTTTATTTCCGAATGTGCGACTGCACCCGCTGTTTTCTGGCAACGAAACATTCGTGAAAAAAAAGCAAAAAACAAAACAAACAGCGCCAAAGAAAATACGGGACGCTTTCGCTGGCGTGACCGCCCTAACAAGCGGCCAGAAGGACCGAATGAATCGATTACGTCCGCAACGCCCGGAACACCGCAACGAAAGAAGCGGGCGGGCTGCGGCAGGCGGGGCGTAAAAGTGAATTCGAAACCTCGCTTGAATTGTTGACCCAGCACTAAGGGCATTGATTCCCGATACCCATAGCGCATTGCTGATCGAATGAATTCCGAGCACGTGTCGCTAAAAATAACGACAACGAGGAGAATTGATGGTCAGCGGTGCCATGTGAAGAGAAATTTCGTTGTTCGGTCGACGACGCAGCGGCTGCTTGATGGGAGATCTGGGGATGTTTATTGCAGGCTAAGGTGCGTAACTCCGCTTAGATCCGCGCTGTAGACGAAGATTGTCACGAGGAATATTTGTCATTCACCGGACTGTTTCGAGATAGCCTTCTATATTGTGAAACTAAGTCGTTCTGTGGTTGGCATTACCAACCAACTCACGTCGTTGAAACTGCGTTGAGATAAAGCAGAGATGCAGATGTAATATTTTAGAGCAAGAAAGCATGAGCAACTTTGACGAATGATTCTATTGTGGCTCAATTAGCAAGGCCGAGCGTAAGGATGTGTTTTACAAGGCGAAGTGTAAAAGGCTGCGTCGTTAAGTATTCGCATGCTCATGTTGTAATAGATGACTGGAGGGGTAATAATTGATTGACACCTTACTGTTGTGCATTTCTTATAGTCTATTATATAGTAGCTACATTTTATGCTCTAGGACAAACCGTTATTCTAGCGCAGGCTAACGTCGTATCACTGGTACTGGCTTGTTTGTATACGGTTCTGCTCTTAAGTGTATTGCTTTTACATTTGTGCATGAAGGTATTATCTAATGCGCACATTTACGGTTTGCGCAGCTGTCGATAGTACATTTGCAATAGTAATTAATTATGCATACGAAATAATGTGGAAATATGATTAGTGAAGCCGGTTTCATGTGTTTACCGACACGTGGTCCACTTAACCAGTTCTTACAGCTGTGTTAATGTTTAGAAGCTAAAGTGTTGCGTTGAAGAATTCGGGAACGTGGGTTTGATTCCCAGCTACGGCGGCTTCATTCCAGTGTTGTCGATATGCTAGAATACATTTACGGATTTGAGTGTTCGGTAAAGGACTTCAGGTGGTCAAAACTGACCCGTAGTCCCGCACTACAAGGTGCTTTAAGCGATATAGTTAAATTTGTATACATGAAATATATTGGTTTACGAGGTTTTACGTCCCAAAACCACGATATGATTATGAGAAACGACGTAGTGGAGGGCTCCGGAAATTTTGTCCACCTGGGGTTCTTCAACGTGCACTGACATCGCACAGTACACGGGCTTCAACATTTCGCCTCCATCGAAATGCAGTCGCCGCGGCGGGAATTCGATCCCGCGACCTTCGGATCAGCAGCCGAGTGCCATAGCCACTAGACCACCGTGGCGGGGCGTATACTTGAAATCGAAGAATTAAAAAAAATATGGAAGGCAAGTGTTCTTCTTTACGAATGACTTCATGCTTTAGCTCAGTTGTGCTGCAGGGGTTTGTCAATACCACCTGTTTTTGGTAGTGTGAATTCGGTGAAAAAAAGAAAAAAAAAGTACTGTAAAGAGAGAGGGGGGGGGGGTGGCAGTGATCTAGGCTCAACGTTAAAATTCTCTGCCGTGTAGTGCGCTGAAGTTCTCTGGTAATTAACGTCGTCAGCCAATTAACGAGCATGTTGTCCTTGAGGATGTAGCTCTTCACCCTTCCTGTCCTTCAATGGCTCTCAGAAGCCCGTAATGAGGGAAGTAAGTGAACACTGAAAAGCTGTAGGCGTCGTCGCTGTGAACGACTTAACAAGGGCGTAGGACATTTTTTTCATTGAAGCTAATAAGCCACAAAGTAAACAGATGGCCGTGCCTTTAATTAGTGAGCACCTAGAAGGGTTTCCGCAACGCTAGTTACCGCTATTTCCATAGCAGCTCCTAATGAGCGCGTGGAAGGATGTTGACCATGACTTGTAATTTAATTTCCGGTTACCACCGAGCAACATTCTTCCGAGCATACCTTTTGGCTTGGTTTGGCAACGTATTTGAAAATGTGGCTCGAAAAACTGAAACATATTTAGCTTAGTTAGTTTCCTGTCTATAAAACGCTCCCCGAAGAGTCTTTGCGATAGTAATCGTGGAGTATTATCCATAGTTGAGTCTGCTGTTATGCCTTATGCCCTATATAATTCTGCACAATATTGACACTGACGTTAGGCTCCATTTAGTTGCAAGATATGCGTGGCATGCATAAATTGCAGTGGGTATTCTTCGTAAAGCTGTCATAGCTAAGATAACAGGAAAGTGTATACTACACGGAATGCCATATTTGTTGCTACTAGAACTACGCACTATCCATGTTCGCATGGAGTACATGAGTGAAATAATAAAATGTGGCAGAAGACAGCACCTCGTTGATGTCTTCTGATGGAGGGAAAAGACAGGAAAGAGCGTGAAAGGGCACGTAATAGAGTACACACAAACACATGTCAGACAGCACAGTCCATCGCATTTGCGTGGTACGCGACATCACTGTAACAGCCGCTTGTCTAAGTCCGTTTCTCTTAAAAACTTCAGTATTGCTTTTGTCGCCCGCAGCTGCAATGTCGCCTGTCGACGACAATAAAGAATGGCTTCGACGGACACCGGTCTATCGTCAAGGCGCGCTGGAGCAGAAGCCAGGGGATTGTCTCTGAGTGTCATATTGACGACAGTCGCAAAGAATGTGCTGTAGCGTCTCCTCGCTACGACAGGCGTCACAGAGAAGAACACTACCGCTACTAACACATGGGGCTGAAACACGGAGAGTATGAAAGAAACCCGAGAACTTGGGAACCACGCAGCCCCAGCCTGAGATGGAATGGAAAATGATAAACGTTTAATTAATATATACGAAAGCAGCAGAGTGGATCAGGGAACATATAGCTAACATCTTAGTTAACGTTCAGAGATTGTCCCGCCACGGTGGTCTAGTGGCTAAGGTACTCGGCTGCTGATCCGAGGGTCGCGGGATCGAATCCCGGCTGCGGCAGCTGCATCGCGATGGAGGCGAAATGTTGAGGTCCGTGTGCTGTGCGATGTCAGTGCACGTTAAAGAACCCCAGGTGGTCGAAATTTCCGGAGCCCTCCACTACGGCGTCTCTCATAATCATATCGTGGTTTTGGGACGTAAACCCCACAAAAACAAAAACGTTCAGAGATTAAAAAAAATGAATTAGCAAAGTCTCCCTTGTCGAGAGAATGGGAGAAAGCAAAGCGTGGCGTGCATATGCCTGACCTTTCTGTGTTTCTTTGTTGCCCTTCGAAAGTCTTAAGCAAGGTATTAGAGAATCCTAGGCATTCATGTGGTTTACATATACAGGTATTCTCACACCTGGGAAGCGTGGGTTGTGTAGTCTAGTGGCTAAGACACTTGCGTTCGGAAGACGAGGGGAGGGGAGGGGGGGGGGGGGCAGGTCCGAACCCCAGCAGTACTAACAAATTTTTTTTTCATGTCAAACGCACCGGCTTATTCCACCACTCCATAGAGGGAACTAGGGGTCCCACTTTTCTGGGAGCAATCTTTTTTCGCATGACTACGCCGACACACGGTAGGCGACAAAAACTTCGCTTGAGAAATGGACCTGGGCAGGACACATAATGCGAAAGACAGATAACCGATGATCAAATAGGGCGACAGAATGAATGCTCAGACATGGTAAACTCTGCTGAGGATGGCATAACGTTATGTGCAGTGACTAAGTTAAGAAATCCACAGCTATACGAAAGGTAATCACCTCGCACAGGATGGGGCCAACTGGAGATCTTCGGGAGGGGCCTTCGTCTAGCAGTGGGCTTAAAGGAGTACTGACACGAATTTTTGACATTGTCGCATTGTTGCTGTAAATGAAAGCACTGGCGTGGAGAACCCCCAAAACAGTGTCATAGTGCCCCGCAACGCAATGAATATATTTTTAATACGGCTCCCTTAAAAGCTCACTTTCGGTTTCGATTTCGAGGGGGCGGTTTCCTAGTGACGTATCAACGTAGTCGGACGACGTCTGAGTCACGTAGGGACAGAAATTCTTCATAGCGTCGCTGCAACTCTGTCGTCTTTGGTCAATTACACCTGAGGCACGCAAACAACGGCAATTTCACGGTCGTCCAGTGACTGACAGCGATTTCGGCGATTTTTAAGAGCCCGTGTTCATACGTCATCGTAGTGTCCATTGCAATGGGGCTGGCTTGCTGTGCTGGGCGACGAAAACATTAAAACCGAATTAAAATATTTTGTACGTGTTTCCTGGCTTCCGTGTGCGGAGGGCGTTAACAATACATGGCTCGGAAACGAAAAATGTATATTTTGCGCCGCCGCAAAATCGTGTCAGTACTCCTTTAAAATTTGGCTTACCTAAGATGACGACGATGATGACCGTAGCACGTAAGGGAACCACTGCGAGTGCTTTCGTGATATCTGACTGTTTCCCGACCGTGGTTTGTGATATCTGGCCGTGGTTTATGGGTATCTGACTGTTTCCCGTGCTTTCTAATTTTTTGGATGCTCATTCTCCGGCTATTTTCTCTCGCGCGAAGGGGAGACGCCGGCGTCAGGTAAGGCGCCAACATCGCCTATAAAATGTATTTATGAAAAAAAAATTACAGCATATCCACGGAGTGAATGATGATGAGTGGGCGAAGCTCGGGATGTGCATCGTAGATCGTGCCGAGTTCCGGATTAATTTAGTTAACGCGCATGCTACGAATCCTCACGGTTCAACTATGCACAATGCACAAGTGAAATCTCCCACCGGCACTTCATTGCAAGTCAAGATCCAGTGTATATATATATATATATATATATATATATATATATATATATATATATATATATATATATATATATATATATATGGGTTTTGCCGGTGAACGCTTCTCCAACGCGAGCAGTCGGTATTTCTCAATCAAGAAACTCGCTAGGAGACGCCGCCTGCGCCAACGTTGTCTCTCGCGTTTGCCGGGGCAGTGCCGGGGAGCGCGTGGCTCCCGGCGCTCGCGGCGAGGGCGAGCGCCAGGTGCCACGCGCTCGCCCTCGGCGCGTGCGTGCGCTCCAGCAGGCACGCGCCGGTGGCTACCTACTACTAACTACTACTACTACTACTACTACATCCATCGAGGACGCACGAAATGGCTGCTAATGGGGAATGAGAGACAGAAGAATTCGGCTTTTAGTTAACGCGCACGCTGCGAATTTTTTATTGTTCAACAACGCACAGGAGAAATCTCCCACCGGCACCACCTTGGAGGTCAAAGCGTAAGACTAGTTACGCACTACGACTACGACGAGGGACGAACGGGTGCCGCTTTAAGGAGCTTCGCCCCTAAAAAGGGAGTACTTAATGGACTCATTATTTTCTGTACTTCAAACTGGGAAATCATGCAAGACACTGCAGACTTGCAAACAGTTATCTATAGGCTGGGAATGTCCCCACACTTTTGTGTTACAGTACGTACGGTACAGAGGCGTGGCAGGAGTAAGGCAGTTCTCATCCGAGACACTAAAAAAAGCCTCACTTCTCTCTAATAGCTCGGCGCTTTTTTTCGAGAAAACGGAAAATCTTGTGAGACGGGATGTATTAAAAAGGTAAACGGACCACGGCTTAGGCGTCCGGAGCGGCTCCAGGGCCACAACGCCGCTCTACCACCTCGCTCCGTGCGCTCAGGTCGAGAGTGGCCTTAGTGACGTTAAACTTCGCCCTCGCATTGAAAGGTTGTCTACCGCCCGGAAAGTCTTTTTCGGTTGTGGTGAAAATCAGAACATCTTTCCTTATGTTGATGGAAACGAGCGTGCTTATACCCCATAAAAAGGACTATTTTTAGCTTGACGCTGACAGTGTTAAACAAAAATGACCGGCGGCGCCATCCCCGATGATGAGTGTAAATCTCCAAGTGCACCGAAAACCATGAAATACCTATGCAGGTCTAATTATCCTGATCAAATGCAAAAAAAGCTTATTAATTACAAATGTATCTGACACAAGTATGGTAGGGCTCTTTCACGACTGACAGTAACTTTGATTTTTGAATCAATATTGCAAAATCCCAGTAACCAGTGTAGCCGACGTCCTTACCCATACAGAAATGGTGAACACGAAGACCGAAGAATTCCGTGTTAAAAATTGTCGCTGACTTCCCAAGTGAAGCCGCTGCAACCATTCACATTCCAATGACGTACTTTGTATTGGGATAAAAAACAGGAAATCTATGAAGGATGGTAGACAGTCCATTTAAACTTGGCGCTCGTTGAGGGTCCCGCAGCAGCTTCGGCCACCTAAGGCGGGGATCTGTTTACTTTTGTGGCAGGTAGTACGTACATGACTTATGCGCATTCATATATGTCAGATTCCTTCTCCGTAGTCTTTCCTGTGTGTGTCGGAAGATTGTCTCGAGGATCTCAAAGTTGTCTTGGTTGTCTTCAGGCACGAGATTCTTATATGTAGGCCGAATTTCGTTCCAGTCTTTTCCGATGGCTAAATCCCTTTGATTGCGGGCAACACTTCAGTAAAGCAATTGTTGCTACGTTACCTGTACCTAAGCAAGTTTAAAAAAGCTTGTTTGAAGTTCGAATTCCTTATTCATTTACTCCATGTACCTTACGGCTAATCGTACAATTTAAGGAGAAAATATCGCGCGACATCGGTAGAAATTTAGGCTGCACAGCGCGTGTGAAAATTATAAGGTCAAGCCGAGCTTCGAACGTGTTATCCCCTTTTACCTGTCCCGCGTCTCTTCCGGCATGTCTGTCACCAATTCCTCATTTTAGCTTCGCATTTCCTTATGATACAGTGATCTATAACGGCCCAGTTAAGTGTTGCATATTACATTAGTGACGCGTATCTTTTCTTTAAGAAACACATTAACAGAACAACGTACACGGAATTGTGAAGTAGTAAATAACCAACACGTGTCCCTTCCGCATCAAAAATATAGCTTACAGACTTTTTTTTTTCCCCAAGTAACGTAAAACGTGCTCAAAAGGCAGCTTCCCTGCACGCGTCTACCCAGCACGTGTGGCCGGCTTTAGAACAGCTGTCACGTTCCGCGGCTGTTGGGCCTTGCCAACGCAAATCCGGGATTACAATGTGACCTTCGCTTTCTAAATCCCCTGTCTGCAGGGACACGTTTGGCACGGACAAGCAGTGACTTAGGGAAACGCGCCGCGAATTTGCGAGTTGTGTAAACACTGCTGCGTTCGCACAAGGCGCCGATGAGGTTCAGGGTGTGCGTATGGTGTGTAAAGGTGCAGGTCGGCGTCGTAGTTACAGGGCGAGAACAGACGAAGCACAAATGAAAGATAAGGACTAGGTCGAGCGCTTGTTTGTGTTCTTACGTCCCATTTGTGTTTGGTCTGCGTTTTGCTCTCTAAGAGCAATGATTTCACACCAAAAGGGCTACTGTTACAACACTACTGTGAAAGTCTAATCTACAAATCGGAAGAAACACGACCTCCTGTAAAAGAAAGCCCCGTTAGAGTTATTGACAGGGGCCAGCGTTATTTGTAAAGTCTTTTTTCCGCCCATCTGCCACCGCTCCCCTTTCTGTGCTTTGTGCTCGCGAAGAAGAGATACAAGGTCGCAGGATCGAATTCTGGCAGCGGCGGCTGCATTTAGATGAAGGCGATATGTTGAGGCCCGTGTGCTGTGCGATGTCAGTGCACGTTAAAGAACCCCAAGTGGTCCTTTAACGGCGTCTCTCAAAATTATATCATGACTTTTGGAACGTAAAACTTATAAAGAATCAATTAATTAATAAATATGCCTTCAATATTCCTGTATTTGTTCTCCTTTGAGTAATTAATTAATTAATTACTCAAAGAAGGACAAATACGGGAATATTGAAGGCATACCGAAGAGATGCCGAAATTAAGTAGAACAGGAAATGTGTATCTGTGTATTTCTGGCTAAATAAATAAATAAATAAATAAATAAATAAATAAATAGCGCAGTGATAGACTAATCTAACCCGCAATGTGTGAGGGCGCGAATCTGATCTGCTAAGTGTGACAGGTGCGGCTTCGATTACCAGTCTTGATGGTCGCACTTCGGTAGGGGATAAATCAGTACAAAAGCGCCCATGTTAAGCTTTCGTTCGTATTAAGAAAAAAAAAAAGGACAGGTCGCTAAAATAGACCGGAAGTCTTGCACGATACGCTATGCCTAATATACATATCCCTATTTTCCACGTAAAACCCCTCACATTTATAGCGACAGGGGAATGACTCAGTGGCTCGTTTAAACATAGATTAAACATAGCGAATTCAACAAACAATGAGGCCAGGAAAGGCATAGGGGGAAATAACTGTAGTTTATAGCTGTAGTGTAATAAGTGCGACATAAATATAAAACGATTACAAAACGTACAAATAAAAAAAACCACACTCAACCGAACCTACGACCTCCGGATAACGTGTTGTGTTATGCGGAGGCTTAGATGTACAGAAATATTAATTTCATTCGGTTTTTCTGTGTATTTAGTTCTGGGAGTGTTAGCACCACTCGCAGTCATGGCAGCGAGCGTGAAACACATTTTTTTTTTTGCCGGAAGGCGTCATGTAGTATGTGATCTTAATAAGAGAACGCGAATTTCCGCGTTGACCTACGGCGAAGCCAGCTCATCTTGAAGTTTTTGTGTACGCTAGTTGATCTATCAAACATGCATAACGTTGAGGGCACATTCGCCTAACCTTTCTAGTCCCACACTAAATGTTTAACTAAACCGCTTAATTAAGTCATCACGCTTCAATTGTTTAGACGATATGTTTAAGCTCACTGATCCCCGTACTCGTCGTTCTCACAGACGAAACATTTTACCGTTTCAAACTGGAACTGACGCGTTCAAACAGCTTCTTTTCCTCTTCAGCAATCGAACACTGGAATTTTTTGCCAGGAAACGTTCGTGAATTACCGCTCCGTGACTTTCTGTCTGCACTTTGTTTGTCATAGGAGATCCCTACTCCTGCTATAGCCCCAATGGTGCTGCAGTATGTAAAAATAAATAAATAAATAAATAAATAAATATGTACACACAGCAGCATTGTATCGAAGCAATGCCCGACATGCGAGACCACGTTCCTTAACGACAGACAGCCCAAAAACTATTCTCGTTTCAAACGGAACGAGTAAACCTACGAAAAGGGCAGCGAACGAGGGTGCTCAGTGTAGTACATTGTGCACGCCATGGCCTTCGCATTATCGGAACCTTCAGAACCAGGTGCCCCCATTTCTGAGGCCCCCAGGCACTGAACCGTCGCTTTTTCCAGCGAACTCATCTTACGAGGAAATAGAGAGGAAGAGTGAAAGGGAGAGAAAGGCGAAGGGGCCTAGAAGGAAAATAGATTGTTTTTGACGGTGTGATTTCGTGGGGAGGAACAGTGCACTTTGTATAAATATATTTCTTTTCGTAAGTTATGCTAAAGGTCGGTGTGGAGAGATAAGCAACTAAGAAAACCGTAAAATGGCAAATTGAAAGACTCAGCTTAGAATGCTCCGTTTAGAAGGATGGTATGTAACGTAAGGAAGATCAATTAGGGAATCCTAGGCCCCCATTCGTTTGTTATCTATGGACATTCGTTGAAAAAAAAAACAACAACAGCGATGCCAGACAAAAGGCACAGGCGAACGTATTCGTAATATTTAACTCAAATGCACAAATAATAAAGTTTGTGAAGAGAGATTACAGTAGCCGCAATATCGACTTGCCGTGAGAGGCAGCCGATGATGATGTCAGTGTCTTTACCATCATTCCCTTTGAAATATGCACCTGGCCGGTTTCTTTTAATCAGCTGTGTTTGCTTGTATTGAGGACTAGTATTCTGGTCATCTTTTCTATTTGTTCTTCTTGCGATACACTAGCTTCTATTGCCATGACGTAACGATAGGAATCATTGTCGTAGTCGTTACACTCGTTACAGCTGGACTAATTGTATCAATGAATTGCCCCTGCTTTCACCACCAATACTACCTATACGTGTTTCTTCTAACCTTACCGCTTATTAGTTAATATGTCAATTCGCTTTGATTACCAGTGTCTGCTAAAGGTGGACGCATTCGATCCTCTGTCATTGCTGGACGAAGAAGAAGAACGTAAACTCTATTTTCAGATCAAGAAGATTTGATACCGGCGACTTGTTGGTCTGGTCACTTGTCCGGTGGGTCTCGGCACTTACCGCGAAGGCAGTTCCGAGACCTTGTCTCGAAGCGGGTTTCTAGGCTCACTGGACTGCCCAAAGTTGGGCTGTCAGATCCGAGCTGAGCAGTGCGGTCTCCCAGCGCAAGGCAGGGCCGGCGGTGGAAAACACGGAGGGGAGAAGATCGGCACTGCCTGAATTGTCTATCAGGTCCTGACATTCCCACAGAATGAATTAAGCGTGGCAACCTCGCCACAGGATCTGCATCTGTCTGTAGCATACACGTCTTGATAGATGCTGGACGACCATACTGATATTTAATCACTGTGTACTAATTATACATTCTGGACTTATGGGGAAGCAAAACCCAAGCCGTGTGGGGTCGCGTACATTTCGCCGATTTCAGGTACCTTGTGCGGCGGCGCAGCAAATAACTTCAATCTTCGTAAAAGGAGCCCTGCAAGAACTTTTTCAACATAGCCGGAAAACGTCGCCGGCCAGTCGTGCGTGCTTCTGTGAATATGTCAGCGAAGTATTATCGCACTGCACACACCAGGGAATTGAAATTTGGTTTTGAAATGCAGCTGGAAACTTCCTGCTCTTCTTTCAGCTAATTATGTCACAAGGAGCGCCTAACACGTCACTCGAGGCAGGACCACCAGTGCCTGATTTCGGGATCGCGGAAACATGCACAATAATGCTTTGTTTGGTTCCTTGTGAGGTCAACAAACGAAGGAAGTGCATGTGTGTCTGTCATTAAGAACGGCGAAAAAAAAAAAAATGTCAAGCGATGTAGCCGGTGCTGCTTGTGACGTCATTTGCTCAAAAAAAAAAAAAAAAGGGGGGGGGGGTGGCAGGCAAGTTTCAGCTGTATTTCAAGCCGAACTTGGGATCCCCTGGTGAGTGTACTGCAATGGTGAGTGTACTGCTCACATGTTCACAAGTTCATTCACTACTGATCGGCACCATTATCTATGTTCAAAGAGTGTTGCAGGGCCCCTTTCGGAAAAAGTAACACGCCTACAGAAAAAAAAAAGGCAAAGGAGAGGGTCCGAGGCCCGTAGTCGCACACCTACCTTTTCCTAATCGCTTGCTTTCCTTATCGCCCTTGTGCCATCAAGGCGCGTTAAGGCACTAAAATGGTAAACAATGCGAAAGACTATCATAAGGCTTGTTTGCAGATACTGGACTAACTTGTACATGGAACATGATAGAGGCACAGGGAAAATAAGGAGAACAAGCGGTAAGAGTAAGGTAGGTTTGTAAATACGGGTCTTAGAGATGTGTGTATGGAAAGCAAACAATCAATGCCCAGCTTCTGCAGAGGGAGTTACGCATTGTAAAGAAGAACAGAAAAAATTACAACGAAGACGTGATATACAGGTGAAAAAACTCTCGCTCCTACAGAGTAACTCTGCAGGAGATCACTATACACAGAAGGGCTATGCCAAACAAGCGCGCTGAGCAAGGGCCCCTTTTGTTAAAGTTTCCGTGCCAAGAGTGGGGAGGCGTATTCAGCGGGAAACACGACGGCATATCCTGCAATTCACGCCGAACACGTACCCTTGTAGGAAGGGCCAAGAAAAACTGAGTTACTGTCAGTTTCGCCCCTCGGCTTTCTTTGACAAGGTTACAATGACGATGGAACTCAGTAGGGGTTATTGTGTTCTTTTGAACGCCGGCGAGAAGGTACACACTGTCGCGATGTTCAAAGTTTTCAAACAGAACCGCGTCAAAGCAGCGCCCTATCACCTCTCCTTTTCTGTCCCTACCTTCTCTTGCGATCGCACAAGAAGTTCTTCCTGGTATAAACTTTCGAGAGAGGCGGTGCTCAGTTGCAGCTGTTCAATATGAGAGCATCTATGCGCGTTGGAACACAGCGTAAGTGGAAAACTGCCGGGCTTGCAGTTAACAGTATAAAGAAATGTAAAGGGGAGAGCATTCAAAACTGCGGGTCGTTTACAAATTTCCTCATTGTTGGGTTCAATTACAAGCTGTCCGTAGCCGAGGCTGGGAAGTTTCGCTCGCCATTCGTTATATAAACGGTGAAAGCCCGCGCGATGTTTCCGACTTTCCAAATTCGAATGGCGAGCTTTGTATTGCAGGACGCGCTCGAAATTGAGTTCGTAATATGATCGCGTGTGATTTGGACGCCCCCATATTAGATTAACGTGTGGTAGCGTTATGGAAATACGCAATGTGCTGGAACTCTTATGAGGGAAAAAGAAAAAAAAAACAATTCGGTGGAAACATGCCATGGACGTAGTCGCTAGAAAACCGGGATTTCCAGAACTTATAAGATGAAAAAAAAAAAGAATCGATAATAGCAACCGATTAGAAGTCACACTCGGCTCGGCAAAAGTTTACGAAAGCAAAGGGAGCACTCTTTCGATGCTACAGGGACAGCCAATCGTGTCAGGTAACATCCGACGAAAAAAAGAATGTTTCCGAGCAAACGTTAAATAATCCGCAGAGAGGCCAGTTCTGGGTCGTCGCTGTAACATCAAACTAATGACCCTCGGTGATCGAGATGACCGAGAGAGAGCAGATCGCAGACAGATTGCTGCAGCCCCCACGATTTTGCCAGAAGCACCGTTTGCCGTCAGATGAGATTGTAAATTACAGCCCGGGGAATTCGCCGGGATCGCGCCGCGATCGATTTCTCACCACCACTACACAGGGCAAGAAAAAAAAGAGAAATAAGATATAGCGCGGAGCATCTAAACGGCACTGTTTTACAGGAATATTTCTAAAAGCGAAAGTACTGCATTCTTCCTTCGCGTGCCAAGTTTTGAACAAAAAAAAAAAAAAAAGAGTATTAGGTGGTTTGATAGGGGGCGCGGTAGGATGCAAATGACACGGCGAAAAACGGTGGACTGGTGACCACCCGCAAGACATTTGTCGTTCGTGCTTGAAACTTTTCGTTTCGGTATGACGGCCGAAGCGTAACATTGCTTTGCTCTCATGGGGTGCATTCTTAGAAGTTCGCTTATCGAGTATTGACTGCGCATTGTAAAGAAAAGTAAGGATGGTGAACTGTCCCGCATGTTTTACACTCATTCTTAACCTGTAGATAGACCACACTTGTGTCTATCAACTTATTACAATAGTCATGTTCTCTCTCTTCCAAATGTTGCGACAGATCTTAAACGAGACGTTATTGTTGAATGCACCAATTTTAAAGGGGTCCTGTGACACCAGCTAAGTATGCCGTTTTTATCGCTTATTCTAGAACTGTGGCATGTGGGGGATCTGGCAACGAGAGTGGAAGCGAGTAAAATTGAATATAATTATAATTTTATTTCAACGAAGAAACCGCCTGTGGCTTTAACCATGGCGACAGACAACGGCGATTTTTGTTACACGAGGTGACGCCTGATCACGTTGCAGTGACGAGATTGGCTTGGCACACACACACACACACACAAACGCGCGCGCGTGTATATATATATATATATATATATATATATATATATATATATATATAGAGAGAGAGAGAGAGAGAGAGAGAGAGAGAGAAACTGCTCTGTCTAGGGGCGTCAACTTGTTTACGGGTGCTCAAGGATGAGAAGATGTTCACAATTTAGCTGTTTACAAAAGCTATCCGCTTCCCTCCCTTGAGAGGTTTGGAAGCTATTCCGGGATTTTCTGCCGCTATGACTCGTTTTCCAACTCCTCCGATCATGCATCTGTAGTGCCAGCTTGGCGACCAATAAGGAATCCGCTAAACTCATCGTAAACAGCGACGAGTATCTCCAGTCGTTTGCTGTCCACTTCAGCCTTTCATATTTGCTTTCTATAAAGACAAAAAAATATTGAGGGGACGCTAAGCTTTGACTTTAAGAGTGGCACGCGATAGCGTTATCGTGCCTCCTTCGCACCGCCTTCTCATTCCCTTACCATGCTCCTGAGTCACACAACTGCGTATGTGTCATGGCACAGCGTTCTTTTATTAGTCCACACTTTTCCTCTGCCTTGCGTGGCCTCTCTCGCAGTCGGGTACAAGATGACGCAGTTGGCTCTTCAGAACACGCCGATGAGGAAGGATTTGTGGTGCACCTGGCACCAGAACACGGTACCGAATTCATCACACGAGTGCGAAGAGCGAGCGTACGCTGCGGCGCATTTTGTACTGGCACCGATGTCAAAGCGCTTTCTGCCAACGATCCGCGAGCAGTGTGAGCTTAGCACACCTGTGCAATGTCACATGCACAGGCGCCGTGTTGTCGTCTTCTCTATAAAGAGCTGGAATTGTTTGAGTTTTGTCGTAACGTAAGTTTTCTCGTAACAGAAGTAACGTTTTCCTCGTAACAGAATTGCAGCCCAAGCTTATCATGCGTGTAGTTGTCCGTGAAATCGCAGTTTACGGTTTTTTTCAACGAATGTTAGTTTGAGAAGTTGAATTTTGTTTACTGGAGTGCCTGTTACATGGCGGAGGACTTGTCTTGTGTGCTCCGGATCGCTACGGCGGTAGCAGGTAGCTCGAGATGATTGACACCGGGTTTTCTGCGGTGCGAGCTCCTTAACGCTATCACGTTAAGTATAGCGCGACGACACACATTGGGCATTGATTCATTGATTCATTGTGGTTCGGTTAGGAAAGGACGCTAATTTCGGCAGCCCATGTAGGGAGCACGGCTAAGCGTCCGTGGGGGTGGGGCAAAGTGAGTGAAAGAGATAGAGAAGAGAGAAAGGCCGTAGTGGAGGACTCCGGAAATTTAGACCACCTGGGGTTCTTTAACGTGTACTGACAACGCACAGTACACGGACCTCTGGCACATAGTGCATGTAGTACATCATTGTTCCTAGATGTTGCTCGATGTTCCTCGCGCCATTGAGGACTCCCCATTTTGACTCATATAATTCAATCCACACGAATGGTGAGGACTGAAGGCTCGGCCATCTTTCTATAGTTCTTTATCTCTTTCTATATTGTACCCTCCTCCTTTTCCTCCTCATCACCCTCACTTCTTTTTCTCGCACCCCCTTGCTATGCTGTAATATGCACATATATGCTATGCTATGAGATGCTTGGCACATAGTCACTTTCCTGTGGCGCATAAACTATACTATACAAATCTATGCTATGATTTACCCTCTCTCCTCATACTATCGTTCCTTCTCACCCGCACTTGATTTCTCACCTTCACTTCGCTTTCCCACCCCCGTGCTACACTATAATATACAATGCTATGTTAGGAACTGCTTGGCGCGTACCTGCTCTCTGTGGCGCATACTAGCCGAGTTTCTTTGGTTTAAACGACGCACGGACAAACGTTAAGCTTGCCCCGCCGCGGTGGTCTAGTGGTTATGGTACTCGGCTGCTGATCCGAAGGTCGCGGGGTCGAATCCCGGCCGCGGCGGCTGCATTTCGATGGAGGCGAAATGTTGAGGACCGTGCGCTGTGCTATGTCAGTGCACGTTAAATAATCTCAGGTGGTCGAAATTTTCGGAGACCTCCACTAGGCGTCTCTCATAATCAGAGCTGCTTTTGGGACGTTAGACCACACAAATCAAACAAAACCTCAAGCTCAAAGAGCTACGCTCTAGGAAAAATACATTGCGTATAAACGGGAAATATTGCTAGGCGTGTCTTTAGCAGATGAAGAGAAAAGAAAACGCGCACATCCATCGCGTACGTTGGAATCATATTTGAGGCGACGCTTTCGGGAAGCGGGGAGTTGAATCACGTTAAGTAGTATACTGATAATTAAGCTAATTGCTAGGATTCATGATTATCAAACAGCCTCACAGGATAAGACGACAAACTGAAGAAAAAATACGATGACAAGCTCCGGGATGGCGGTGTGTGTGTGTTGGAGGGGGGGGGGGGGGTAGGTGTAAATTATGTACTGCTAAGCAGGACGCGCAATGAATTGTCTGTATCTTTATCGTATGCAAGCATTCTTTTTAATTTGTAGCGTACGAGTTGCGGCGCTGCGTGCGTCACAATTTCAATGTGACACATTGTTAAATTGTACGCTTTTCATGTTCGAAAATGCCAATCGAGGAAAATACTATTATAACCCTGATTGACTAATACCTAATGACACAAATTTAGCCTATGTTGTAATTGTAAATATGGGCCCGTGTATATTAACATCGCCGAAGCTAAAATGAACTACATTCCAGAGAACAACATCATCCGCAGAACGCTGAGCGTTGATAACATTTCTATAATAAAAAAAGTTGCTGTCCTCCTTGAGCGAGACGATGTTCACGACAAGGTATTCGTTGATAAGGCTCTGCGCGACTGAGACAAGGGACAGAGAACAAACACAACGCACGAGAGCTTTGTAGAGGAAATATGTCCCAAACCAAGGTCTCACTGAAACGTATTTCTCCTACACAGCACTCGTGTGTTGTCTGTGTTCTTCGTCCCTTGTCTGGGTTGCACTGCGCCTTCTGATAGCTATGAACCCACTCACCGAAATCAGTCTTACTGCAACGTATTCTTGACCCGTAGTAAGCAAACCCTTCCTATTTCTTCCCTATGTAAAGGACATGTAATGAACCTCGTCGGTTCGGACACTTATATGCTACGTTAATTGCTGATACCTTTCAGATAAGCAAGTTTAGAGCATGCACTTACCATTGCAAGAATAGAAAGGTTAAAGGTAAAAAAAATTACACCATCTCCCCGAAGGGGACCATGGGGTGATGCGGAACATCGCTGGGAGTTTCAACGGTGCATTTAACGGCGGTGTTTACAGGTTTGCAGTGTTTTCGGTGTTACCTTTGCGCTGAACCTTGCGTGTTATTACGTTGTTAACTTGGTTCGTTACCACGCATCGCGTGACCGTTGTCCAGAGTGTGGGTTGATGCTGATGCGTACTTGCGTCAACCCGCTCGCTGACGGAACTGTTGCTTCCATTACACAACACCACTAACTTCTTTCATCGGAGAAGGAGGAGATACTACTGAAGCGAAGCGCGCGCGCGCTCTCTGCCCGCTTTATTTATTGCAGCAGCTGTTGGAGAGAGGGAAGGGAGAGGAGAAACGCGCATGCGTAGTGTGAGTGCGGACGGACGCCGCGCGCGCGCGCTCTCTACCCGCTTTATTTATTGCAGCAGCTGTTGGAGAGAGGGAAGGGAGAGGAGAGTCGCGCATGCGTAGTGTGAGTGCGGACGCCGGACGCGTGACATACCCGCGAGCAAGAGATGCTCCGCATCTAAAACAGCCGCAAAGCATCGCGAGTACAAATAAATAAGCCAACTAGGCACATCGCATGGTTTCAGCATCAATCTCGGCGGGATAAGGAGACCGCTGACGGCACCGTCGCAAACGCACTGAGCGAGCGAAAAGACTGGACAAACAAAGACGAATGCGAACTGCACCAAGACACACGTTTCGGAACCGAAGCTTAATAGCGGTTTCTATGTTCGCGGGGAAAGACGGATGCCTCGTCTTTGTGCAGTTTCGTGCAATTTTTCTGTGGGACCCGGAACCTGGAAAGTCATGGTCGAATGGCTTTGTACTGTGGCCCGGCGAGCTCGGAATGCTGTTGTCGTGTGGAGAAGATGTCCGTCCGGATCGACTTTCTATTCGTGCTTTGGCAGAACAAAAGGCAACGCGGGTCTCACCGCAACAAAAACACAAGACTAATGCGTGTCTTTGTTTCTTCTTGTTTTTAGTTCTGTGCGGTGTGGTAGAACCGGAGTATGTAATAGGAAGTTACAAAATTCCGCTTGAGATCGCCAGCTTTAATAAGATTGATAGCCCTGCGAGCCTGTACGAGTTATTCGAGAAAAATAGTATAAGATACTACGACACGGATATACGAAGTAAAAAAAAAACTGACTCGTAATTTCGGCCCCGCTAAAGTGCTTTACCAGCGCAGCTCTAGAAAGCCACCACTACATAGAGTAGCGTATTTTTCAGAAATGCGGAAGTGTTACGTGGCCCATCAAGCAAAAAATACCGCTTTAAAAGGCGCTGGTATCGAAACCAATCTGACGAAGTGGTGACATTGCGTTTGACATGACATAACCTGATCCCATCATCACGTTAAACGTAAGGTGTCGTCACGTGACATTACCACCGGATGACGTCGTCACGTCTGCCATAAGTTGCTGCCGATGAAAGGCTTCGCACTAACAAGTCATACCACAGGTTCAGAAAATCGACAGTTGAATTTGATGAGATAGCAAATGATGTGTACGACCTTACCAACAAACATAGAAAAGCAGAAAACACCTCTCAGATTCCATTTTTCAAAAAAGAAATGTTCAGGTACCTATGCGCTGAAGTAAATCTTGATGAAATGCTGAAGCACATTTAACATTTTTCGTGCTGCCGTGTTCAAAGGAACAAGAGCCGAGCAATTTCCCAAGCGCCGTTATCGGTAGGTACCGTAAGTACCAAGCGCGTGCTAGGAGTTTGTTAAAACAGTTTCTATGCGTAGCGTGCATTGGGCAGTCGAGAAGCAAATGGTGAACGTCTTTATGGTCGCTGCCGAAGCATAGCATGGAGATGAGACCTGTTTTAACAAGCGGTTAAAAAAATCTGTGCACGCTATTCCAACGCTCTATCGAAGAATTAGTGTCCTGATACATGTTGCAATGTTTGCATCCAACTCGTATTTGTTTTGACTTCATGTGACCTTCGCGCAGGACTACTCGTTTCAGATTAGAATGTAGAACAACCTTACGTGAGACGACTGTAACTGCGAGGAGCCAATATGGACCTCTCGAAAATTTGCAAATTCCCTGCGCCTTTGCCCAATTAATGGCGGCACCTGTCCTGCTGAAATGTACGGAGTGCTGTGGCGGCACCGGCTAGGACTTGCATTTTGTGCAGGTTTATGTCACGAGGGCTGAATCTGCCTTTTTCATGTCAAAGCGCACGCCACTAGTTGGACAAACTGCATGGCAAGAAAGCTAGCTTCACAATATTCTTAAGGGTCTTTTGCCCATATCCTTTCCGATTGTGTTCGTTCCAGTGCTCCCCGTAAAAGAAAACACCTCTCAGATTCCATTCTTCAAAAAAGAAATGTTCAGGTACCTATGCGCTGAGGTAAAGATCGTTCAACCATTTTGGAATCACCTGGCTTCTTAGAAGGAACGATCCTAAGACATGGGTTTGCATTGTCTTCAGCGCAGAACGTGTTGAACCCGCTGTTGCACCTTTTGTAGGCAAGTAGGGTTAGAGACAGTCTGAGAAATGTCGCCCATTACGCCGCATTTATTAACGATTTTTCGTTCTTTTCTTTTCTATTGTCGCCTGTCATGTTTCAACGGAATGACGACAAGGAACTCGTGTCGCAGAAAATTAGATGTCGGCATTGGTGTGCGGCGCAGGCGCCGGCATGGCTAGGCTTAGCCTCTTATCGTGTCGACCACTTTTCATCTCTCCATTAATAAGGTGGCCGGACGCTGTCGTGAAAGGCACAGCCGCTCGTAATCCCCGACTGGACCTCCCGAGCCGGCTGTCTGTCTTCATCGGTGTCCTTGCGCCGCTTAATCGCGCGTATGTTCGGACTGGGTCGTACCAATCTGTCTTCACTTGGCCTTGGCTCAGAGATTCGATGAGAGAATGAAAGGGGGGGTGAGGCAAGAACCACGAATGATCTGATGTGTTCATTTCTGTCCGCGTGATACACGTCTCCGAAAATGGGAAAGCCGAGCAAGTTGCGAATTGCGGGATCGTTGTAGAGTGTTGAGAGCGTCTATATAGCGGTTTCATTAAACCGAGCGAAACATTTTACCATGCTGTTCTGCACGGTTCTCTTTTCACTCTCTCTCTTTCTATGCTTTACCGGTTCAGGCTCAGAGCAACAAGCCAGATCAATAGCGGGGAATGATTTTCCTATAATATAATAATTTTTTCCCCGCTCTGCGTGAAACACCGAGAACGTTACGTTTCAAATGTATTCTGCTTACAATAAAATATGGAGGGAATGCACTCCTTTGCGCCCTTAGAGCGCCGTTGACTTCACTTGGTCAGTAAATGTATAGGAGCAGTTGCGGGCAGTTCTTCAGCTAAGGATGCAAGCAATGGGTTTGATATTTTCTACCGCTATAGCGGAAAATATATATTCGTAGACCTTGTCGGCAGGCCTTGGTTGTGTCTGCGATATATGCGAGAAAAAAAAAAGAGTATTAAAGTGGGATCTTTAGAGTCCGTTGATTAAACAAGTGGATTGCGAGTAGTAATTACTTTTGTTGTATTGGAATACAGTTAATGTAACTGCTGGATTACGCCAAACATCTACAGCCGGTGCAGCTTTAACAGTGGAAGACTCCGTTTCGTCGCTCAGAGGAGGCGCCGCTTGATGCCTTATTCTAGGTCCTTCATAAGTCATGCTTACTCCATCCAATATCATCGCGTTTTGGCCTCGCCCACCATGCGCATGGCCTTGATAGCTGCAGACGTCTGCTAGACATCACAGCAGGATCCAGCGCATCCTGCTTGCCTTTTTGCCGTTTCCTCACGAATCCTTCTTCCCGTCTCCCTTAAACCATCTTCCCAGTACAGGATTAACACTGGAATTTGTGTTTGTGTTTGTGTTTTTATTCATCGGGAAATTGTGTTTATATTCATCACCGCGCATGCAAGCCAGAAAGGAGTTAAAACAGAGGGGCGTACTCGCGCGTACACGATTTCACAATTGGTTAAAAACACGTTTCATCGTCACTTTCACGCGTGTGTTGCGGCTGTAAGTGTAACAGTAAAAGAAGTTCAAGCCTGTTCCACGCCGTGAGAACCGTCGGAACAGCGAAGCTGTTCTTTTGTCCGTAATCCTGACGTAATTGAAAAGGGTGTCAATTGGCAAGTTCGTAGTGGGTCGACAGCAGCAGTGGTTCTTTCTTTCTTTCTTTCTTTCTTTCTTTCTTTCTTTCTTTCTTTCTTTCTTTCTTTCTTTCTTTCTTTCTTTCTTTCTTTCTTTCTTTCTTTCTTTCTTTCTTTCTTTCTTTCTTTTGAGCTAAACCCTTTCCGCGCTTTATCGCACAATACGCTTCTCATAAGCTCTATTGAGAAAGTAGCTCACGCTAAAGAAGGTAGCACACGCTATTCGCGCTATTTTACTGTAGCCAGGTTTAAATGTACTTAAATGCTTAACAGCTATTAGTGAACAGTAGATACTTGCTCCTTCAGAGTGTTCGCTGTCTTTAACGGCGTTTCATGCGATTGGTTTGCCGATCCTGCGTCGTCTAATTCCATCAGCCTCTCTTAACACCATCATATTATCAAAAGGCACTGCCACGTATTATCGCGTCATATTTTCCGAACTGCTTTTTCTAATAACCGCGATGTTCTGACATACATTATTCTGCTCTCTTATACCGTGTGTATACCCATCTTGGAGCTCTCAAGCCGGATGTCGTGCACGCTTCGCAGTGTGCGAGCTGTGAACGGACGCCGATCGGTGAGAAGGGGGGCTATTAAAGTGTGAACGAACTTTTGTTATTTTTTTCTTTTGCCAAAAGATGGAATTTTGAAGGGTCATGGAGAAAACAGGCACGCCGGGTCGGGTCAAGGGGGGATCTCACCCGCCCTGAAGGTGCCTTGCATATGAAGCCTGCGTCGGCTGAGCTGCATGAGTATAGGGCGCGAGCCACCGCCTTCCCGACAGGCATTACCATATTCACTATTGGGCCCGGTGCCGGTGACGCGACTTATATATAAAACGAAGAAAGATAAAGGTAAAGTTGACAACGAAAGGGCAAGTGAGAAGGGGGGGAGGTGTACCTCATAAACGCCAGACCAAAACACGAATGCCCCTCGCGGCAGTGTTAGCCACTGCCCGAGTGCATGACGCAGCCTTCCGGGAATGACCTGTGCGCTTGAGGTATAATTACGCCGCTCAACAGCTGAGGTTTACTGCGGTGCTTGTAGCGGTGTTTACTTCAGGCGTTGTAACGATATACCTGTTAAATGTCAGAAACTTGACATTTATTCTAGCATGTTCTCTGTGAGCTCGGTGAGCACTTCATTTCAAACCTGTACTGAGCATTCCTGTCTACATCTACCCACCTACCACTTTCATTGTGTCTGAAACATTCCTTACTCATTACTTATGCTGTGACTGCAGTGCCGTGCACCCATGCATTGTCGACGTACGCATCGCTGTGTTTTTCGCGACTCCATGTCATTAGCTTTAACAGCTGACCCAGTATCCGCCCTGCCACATGACAGTGATTATGCAAAGGACACTATAGAAGGAAGTAGAGAAAGGAAGGAAGGGAGAAAGAAAGTCTCATGCTCCGCTGAAGGAGAAGCAGACCTGCGCTTGCTCGACCCACCGCCCACACTCTTGGCCTCAACGAATTAATATGTGTGGTGGCGGTGACATTGTTGCATGATAGTGATAGTGACAGATCTGCATGATAGTGATGGTGATGAAAAAGAGAGTCGGGTTGCGCAGAAGGGAAGAGCGCACATCCGCGTTTGCTCTCTACCCACTATGCACATCCTTGCCCTCAGCCTTCTGCTACATAATAGTGATAGCGATAATTACTGTGCTAAATAGCAGTGATAGTGAACTCGATGCCCTTGGCCCAGTCCAGTTGAGCAGTTTACTCAGGTTTGACAGGCGTGGAGGTGGCTTTACTTTTTCTTTTTTTTTGAGTGAGTGGGTGAATGAAGTGCACTTATGAACCGGCATATTGTGGCCTGGGCCTAGACCGCTATATGTATACTAAACGTCCGTTAATGTGCACACATGTAAGACATGTCGGCTATGTTTATGAGAACTTTACGTCATTACTCTGTTCTCTACCAATATAAAGAATATTCCGTTGTCTGTACTATTATACTTTAGTGTTGTCTGCAACTGTATGTGTTGGCTGCCTGGTGAAGTCTGCCCTAGTAACGTTCAAGCTGAATTCGGCCACTTTCACGTGGGGTTGCCTCCCAACGATGATGTTGTAGAATAAACTTATTGCATTGTTTGCTTACGTGTAAAAACAGCCGAATACTACATGTCCAACACACACACACACACGCACACACACACACACAGAGAGAGAGAGAGAGAGAGAGAGACGCACGCACTCCACTGGGGATAGAAATGAAAGGGACAGGAAGGGAGATTAACCAAGCATGTGTCGCTTTGCTGACAAGCACATTGGAAGTCAAGAAGGGGAGTTCTAGATCAGATAGCGAAGAACAAAGATTAGGGGAAAAATTAGGCAGAGCAGCAAAAAACGGTAGGAAAAATGGTGCGCCTAGTGAGATCGCAGAAAGCACTGTTTTCACGTAAGTTTACGCGGCCACAAGATCTCAACAACACATGCTACCATGAGGACAAGCATAAATGCACAGTTCTCATAAGTGAACTAGTATTCATTGTTTTGAAAACACACATGCACATAACAGGTATATGATATTGTGTTGCAGACACTATACATTTATATAGTGATATTACTATATGTTCTTGTGCAAGAAAACACATGCATAGGGAAACAAGCACAACTATGTCATAGGTACATACTATATCTACATACATATCTACATTCGTCAAGGAACGTCGGAGAACCTGGCTACAGGGACTAGGCCAGTTGAAAATAAAGTCGAAGATGTCCATTAACCACAAGCAGGAAACGGCAAGGACCAATGGCGTAGAAATTCCAATTTCACAAGAAGGAACTGCTCATCCGGCCAAGAGGGCTAGAACGTGACGGCGTCCCTACGGCCGTCACCGCGTGGGCCTTGCGCCTGTTACACCGCAGAGACACGGGGCGCCTACGGCCGCTAGAAATCATGCGCAGCGACTACGCCAGCAATGACATGACATAACAAAACAAACAACTCCCAGGCTGCGGAACGCAGAGACCCTCCAAAAAATTACATGTGGCTCTGTTGTCGCAAACACCAATGACCAGCAGAGCTGTAGGGGCTTAGCAAAGTTTGTTGTACATTAAAAGCCATACAGGCACAGCGAAATAATTAAAGCGTCAGTATTCATGAAAATCGAGTGTTTATATCGTCTACACTAAGCTAATAATCACATTCGCTCAGTCAACTGTCTTTTTTATCTCTTTCTTCTATCTTTCTCTCTCTATATATATCTTCTCCTCATCTCCTACATCCAATTTTCTCTCTCTCTCTCTCTCTTCGTTTCTCTTCCTCTCGCCCATAGCTGTGTTACAGTGTAAGTACAACGCAATAATAAGGTTCACATAAATGTATGTGATGATGATGATAATGATTGTGGTTCGGTTAGGAAAGGACGCTAATTTCTGCAGCCCATGTAGGGAGCACGGCTAAGCGTCCATGGGGGTGGGGGAAAGGGAGTGAAAGAGACAGAGAGGAGAGGAAGACCGTAGTGGAGGGCTTCGGAAATTTTGACCACATGGGGTTCTTTAACGTGCACTGACAACGGGCCTCTGGCATTTTTGCTTCCATCGAAAATACGACCGCCGAGGCCGGGATCGAACCCGCGTTTTTTGGGTGGCAGCCGAGCACCGCAACCACTTCACCACCGCGGCAGACTAAATGTATGTTCCGGAAGCGTGGGTGCATATCCTAGTGGCTACGGTGCTCACCTTCGAACCATGGATAAAGGAGTTGTAATCCCGCCTCGCCAAGAAGTGTTATTTATTCCTTAATTTTCCTCACTCTCTGTGTGTCCCTCTTTCTTTCTCTGCACATCCCATTTGCTCACCTTCGAACCATGGATAAAGGAGTTGTAATCCCGCATCGCCAAGAAGTGTTATTTATTCCTTAATTTTCCTCACTCTCTGTGTGTCCCTCTTTCTTTCTCTGCACATCCCATTTCATGCTCTCTCTCCAGTTCATTCGATGCTTCTGACGTCAAGACCAACCTAGACAGTATATAACAGCTATGCTGCAAGACACTGCCGCAGCACATGCTGGTTAGAGTTTCAAAGGGGACACTTGGGAGAAATGAAAGATGACGCCTTGCCTCACGATAACTCATTCATGGACAGATGGTTCCGGTGCAGTCTTCTTACTTTGAGGCTCTATTCCCCGTATTCTTTCGTTGTAAATCTTACGTTTCGAAATCAATTAAAATTGAAGAAGTCTCTCGCGCGTCGGGCGAGCTCTTCATTCTGGACACAGCATGAAGCGGCGAATGTGTTTAGAAACTATTCTCATTTTGGATGCTAGGGACGTTGACATAGTGTTACCGTACGGTGGCAGTAGGACTATGGCATATGAACACACTCGCACAAATGTACCGCTCCACAGAGCATCACCGGTTAGAAAACGTTTATTCCATATGTGACATTACGAAGATTGAGGCACAGTGACGGAACAATGACAAAAGAAGCACAGCATACAAAAGACCACATGACACATTTATATGCGAAGCAGCTTATGGCGGAGTTCAATCCGGTGGTGGTGGTGGTGTGCGGCGTGACCACCCTTACTGCGCATGCTCAAACCCTCTCCACTCCCCTTCTCCACGTGACGTCGGCGTTGCGTACGGCGGGGTTTGCTTGCCGACGCTGCCGTTGGGTTTCGGCATATCGAGCCCGCGTCTCATCCGTAGCAGTTTCCCGCCGATGTTGCCGTTTGCGCTGTGCTTCCCTAGCCCGGAGCTCCGTGATCATGACAGTGTCGTGATCATGACAGTGTACTTGGAACCCAACCTCTGCGAAGGGAACGTAGAATTGTACCTACAAAGAGCAATGGTGGAATACGACAATGTGTACAAGAGCGACCCATTCATCATGGTGGGAGACTTCAACGTGGACATCTACAAGAACTCTTGGATAGTGCAACACATGATAAGCAGGTACACCATTAACGGAAACACCTAGTCAAACCGATGCAAACGCAGTGTGCACCCCCCGTGCTGCTTCGCATCGCCTCATGGTCCCCTTTAGCGGGAGATGGTGTATTTTTTTCACACAAGAAATGCCTCAGTGCACAGATGTCGCTAACCCATAGGGACTGACACATATGCACAGTTATCCGACGAATTTTCATATACTTTATATTGAGAAAAAAGAATAAAGTTAAACGATTCGAAGTACTTCTCACTTGTACTACAGGAGAGCTAGGCAGAGCTGTCCAGACCGAAAAATCTCAACGGACCACTCAGAAAAAGCTGTCGAATAAAGCATACTACGTGAATTCTGCCTAACTCTACTCTATAAAAAAGCCTCCATGGTTGCTCAAGGTGGAGGGCTTATTTTTTCACTTGTACTTCTTTGCTGCAACTAGTAACAGCGACTCAAAAGGTCCTATAATAAGTGTATTTCGGCTGATTTCATACCTTCTAAGCTATTATCTTATAATAACGTTTGAAATAAGGCTCACGTACTGTTGTGGTGGCAGACGAGAGCAGCGTATTCAGCAGTAAGGTCATGCGGCTTTCACAGCTGCTGTTCTTTATGTGATTCCTGAAAGGTGCCTTTCAACCCTTTATTAACATAGTCATAAGCGGTCCCAATTAGTCGTCGAGGCTCCCATGAACGTAGTGAGCCAAATATTACTGCACTTCCGCGGCCAGGGAATTTCCAATTTGGTCGCAATGACAGCTGACAA
Organism: Hyalomma asiaticum; assembly: GCA_013339685.2. NCBI lineage: Eukaryota > Metazoa > Arthropoda > Arachnida > Ixodida > Ixodidae > Hyalomma > Hyalomma asiaticum. The sequence continues at coordinate 24,173,605 of CM023483.1, forward strand.
TCGCCTGCATCTCTTTCAACAAATTACGTCACAACGAGCACCGGCTACGTCATTTGACTTTTCTTGGTGTTGTTGAAGAATGGTGCATACACTTTTCACTAGTAGTTCAACTCGAAACAAACAAAGAAAGTAGTACTAAGCTTGTTTCCACGGCCATGAGATTAGCAATGCCATTTCTGCCTCAAGCGACAACGTCGGTTCTCCTTGTGACGTCAAAGAAGAGCAAGCGGTTTTGCAGCTATTGCAAGTACCTTTAACGTACTTCATCGTTCTCTTCTGTACATAGCCATCATGATCCTTGTCCTTTTTCTTTGTGTTTGAGGCTGGCGAGTGCCTGCGGTATAAACGGGTCTGCTGGCGTTATCTGCTACGGTCTTCCAATCAGTGTAAGCACTTTTAACGTACTTCATAGTTCTCGTTTGTACACTATATTTGAAACCAAGTTCTCAACCGCCTTGTGCATGCAGTGCAATCATATATGGCTCACATGTCCACGGCAGCCTCCACGACTGATTGGGCACTGTTTTCTGACTATGTTCGAAAGAAGTTACAGGACACCTTTAATAATGCAAAGAACCCGTGCATTGTCGCATATCAGTATTATAGAGAAGGCGTACAAATCATCCGCGCGTAACATTTGCATTCGAACATATGAGCGGCAGTACTTCTCCAGCGCTGTGACGCATTACTGCGGTACTGGAAACGGGAGTGTCGCAAGCACTTTCTGTATATGCCGAACAAGCCGTGCCACCGAAACGTACCATTGAAAAACGCGCGAACGACATCGTGGCAGCGTTAAAGTGAGCCTCGTCTGACAGATGAAACAACGCGGAAGCGAAGTTACTGAATCGACGTACTGGGCAAGCGTCTTCAGCAGTGCAGTTGTGCTCAAGCGCTGTTGGGCGCGAGCGAACCACGTCGAGTGCGCAGTGTGAATTTCCGAGACGCTGGTTCCGAGAAAATCGAAACAAAAGCTATGAAATGAGAAGAAACACACACACACACACACACACACACACACACACACACACACACACACACACACACACACACACACACACACGCACACACACGCGCGCGCGCACACACACACACACACACACACGCACGCACGCACGCTCTTCAATCTGCCGTATTTTGCAAAGCTGTCTTCTTGAAACTTGCGGAAAACGTGCCAGAGGCCCCGCCACGGCGGTCTAGTGACTTTGTCACTCTGATGGGGGATCGAATGAATCCCGGCCGCGGCGGCTGCATTTCGATGGAGGCGAAATGTTAGCGCCCGTGTATTGTACGATGTCAGTGCACGTTAATGAACCCCAAGTGGTCGAAATTTCCGGAGACCTCCACTACGGCGTCATTGGTAATCATAGCGTGGTTTTGGAACGTAAAACCCCAGGAATCAATCAATCAATCAATCAATCAATCAATCAATCAATCAATCAATCAATCAATCAATCAATCAATCAATCAATCAATCAATCAATCATAACGCGCGAGAAGAAGCGCACGATAAACAGGGGGATACGCACTTCACAACTAAGACGTCATTTCTAATATGATTCATGAAAAAAATTCTGCAGCACTATAAGAAGACGAAAATCAAGAAGAGTGTAGTGCTCTCAAAAACTAAGGCTCTCTTAAGACTGCCTACTGAAAACTTAAATTGAAGGTGTTACTTGCGGAAACCACGGTATACATAATTGAGGAACGCCGTAGTGGGAGATTTGGAATTAATTTTCACCTCCTGTGTTCCATGACGTTCGCCTGAATCTATGCATACCGGAATTTTCGCACTTTGACGTCATAAAAATGTGGCTGCCGTGGCAGTGAATCGGGACCATGCCCTAATGTGTAACGGGGCAATATCTTTTGTAGTTTAACCTCCACTATCCTGGTGTGAAAACACGGGAAGATAGGCTACTTTGGAGGCCGTTACGCCAACGTCAGGAAATTGATATGCCTTACATAAGCTGCAATAACGGCAGAACGTATCTTTCTTTCTGCTTTCGCAACGTTTCCTGTAGATAAGACGGTGGTAGGGGTAGCGACTGTGGTGGAGTTGGTTTATATTAAAGAAAAGAAATATGTACGACTGCTGCCTTTTAGGCTGGCATGTGACCAAGATGACATACAGGAAGCATTTCCGATTAACAACGCATTTTATTCTACGGGCTGCTGCGTTCGGAAACATTGCCGTGCAATAGTCTCTTCGATTCCGTTTGCTTTCTTTCATTTACGCTGTGAGTAATATCACGCGAGCTAGAAAGAAAACAACACACCACAGAAAGAAATAAATTTATGCCGGAAGCCGTAATCCTTAGCTAACTACACAAAGCACCGAACTGTACGCTGTCAGGCTTGCGCAAGAACTCCCAGCATTGCATGGTTCCACTGAGAAGCCTTCCCCATTTGCCAATCTCTTCGAGGCGATGGTCTCTCACAATGAACACACTCGTTTCTTCTATTTTGGTTGAAGATCTACCGTCAGTTCTCCGTCCTCCGGCCTATCTTTCCCGTTCGTGGGTCAGATGTAATCAGCGCGACGCGAGAATCCAGACGCGCACAAGGCTCAATCCAGTGGCACCTGCCCTCCGAGAGTGGGGTAAGCTCGGTGAATGGGGCTTTAGATTCAGTGCTTAGGAGCGCCGACAACAACGGACAACTATAAAGAGAGGCTCGTGGGTCTCTGGCAATTGTCTCGAAAGAGGGGATAAGTGAAAGTGATGGGAATGCGGCACGGGCCGCTCTTTTGTTCCGATTGGCAGTGCAGCTACGTTCAGTCCTTGCGCCGCTTGCCCTGCTGTCTGCCCTGCTGACAATGCGTGGGAGAGATTAACTAAATAATGGCCGAAGTTCTTAACAAATAGCGATGGGCTCTAGAGGTTTGCGTCATTGGATAGACGAAAACGCATTTTGGGCACCCAAGGCTCCAAAGCCGGCCTGCCTTCTTCTGTAAATCACTTGGGGGTGTGTTCGCTTGCGCACGCGAACTTTTGAGTTCCCAAAATTTCAAACTCTCGGCACCAAGTCATTAGCATATCGGTAGTAGCTTGACGTTCGCACGTAAGGGACAGAAAACAAAAGTGTGATCACTGCCTTTGTGTTCTGCTTTGGGTTTTGTACCTGCAGCTCGTCAGTTTGATTTCAATCTCCTGTATGCGAGGAACAAAAACCTGTGCCGTCATATATCCGCAGTGTCTTCTGGCATCTCGAATATAGCCCGCTTACGATAAACAAAAAAGAAGGAAGTGTAAGTTCGGGTTCGGCAAGCGTTGGAGGCGCAATCTGCAGCTGTTGGCGCTTACGTTTACGGGATCGCGTAATGCTGTGTGTGGGTGCAGCTGACACGTCGTTTAAATCAGCACGCTGTGACAAAGTGAAGCAGCAGCAGCAACAACAACAACAACAACAACAACAACAACAACAACAACAACAACAACAACAACAACAACAACAACAACAACAACAACAACAACAACAACAACAACAACAACAACAATGACGACGACTTTGACAACAATAATATGTTGCAGCACGTGCATTAGTGGGGTTATTAGATGAGGCAGATAGTATACCGAAAAGGTATTGAACTATATAATGGTGATGCGTGCATCGCAATTATTAAGAGGCACTATGGGTTATATATTTCTTTTATCTTGTACTTGCTGCCATATTTATCGCTGCGAACATGTCTGTTGTGGGTAAGGCGCAGCAATTAAGAGATAGTTTGAAGGTGATCAGTATGCGCTATGTGATCGTGTTGAACTCGACTGTTTGAATGGTGCTGATGTGTGAACATCTGCAATCTCTTAATCTGTCGCTTCATGGACAGTTATACTGGAATAGTGACTCTGAATGTGTGTCCGTGTCCGTGTCAGAGTGCTTGTATTCATTCGCTTTGATGAACTGTTCATAACATTGCGACGAAAACCACCCTGTAAGAGAAGAGCAGTAGCCGGTGCCGCACATACCAATCTCTGCTTAAATTAAATTTAATAATAATAATAAGAATAAAATGCAAGAGATTCGCAGACAACGTAATTTATAAGAAAGCGGAAGGAGGAAAGGAGCGCAGCAACACCACGAGAAGCAAAAAAAAAAAAAATGGGCAGTGAGCACTCTTCGCGACCTTTTAATGGACACAAACCTGATGAATAGTCTATAGCTGGCACTATTGTTTGTCTTTGTCATACCGTGACGTTAACGGAATCTCTTGGAGTCATGTTATCTGTCAGTGCATATCTGGGCGACCACGTTATATATTTTGGACTCCACTCAAAAAGACATTCTTTGACCCCAGTGATCTTATGTGTACACACTGCATTTTGTTTCTTTTCATTTTCTTACCATTCGTTCCTTTTATTTTTTGTGTGCTTTTTTAAATATCAGTTTCATGATGTTGGGATAGCCGGCTCTAACGTGGCCTACCGTTCCATGTTTTTCACATCCGAATAACAAAAAAAAAAAAAATGTTTGTTTCTGACAGCATACTTTCCGGCTTCTGTCTTACCAGTTTTCTTACTAAGTATTTACTAACAATCATAACGCGCATCGAAGAACACCAGGAGCTCTGAATCAAACCGCACTACCCCAGGATGGCGTGCCTTATAATTATATCGTGGTTTTGGAGCGTAAAACTCCACAATCTAATTTTTCAGGTTCTCACTCACGCTTCTTAAGGAAAGTGATTAACAAAACTTCAGCATTGTAAGTGCCATGCTGTTTTTTATGAGGCTCGGCACATAGTACCTGACACAAAGAAAAAAAAAAGGCCGACTAAAAGAAAAGAATATATATAGCGCAAGGAAAATTTGTACAGCATGACTCAGGAGCATTCTTAGTAGTTACATATAAGCCATTTCACGCTTAGCGCACTTTCTTTTTGCTTCTTTCATGCTGCAATATGACACATATATGGCCATTCGAGGATACGAGGCAACCGACGTTTCGTAATTTCGTAAGGGCAGCCCTCGCCATACACGCTCGCAGGCGTTTCTACGAAACGGTAAAAAGTTACCGCTACAACTGCAACAGATTTATGAGCAGACTACAGAAACCACTCGGCGAAAAAGGAAGGTGTGCTGAGCTTCAGGATAGCGTAGTAAAGTGGCGGCGCTGAGAAGATGGCGCCCATTTATTGCACCCAGTGGCGCAATTTGAAAGACACAACTATAAATATAACCCGCCTTTCTCTCAGTAGTTGCTCGTGTCGTATAGTTACGTGTACTTGCTCACGTGGCACGGTCAGCGCTGAACGTTCTGAGGGTCCTGAAAGAGCACTGTGCTGCAGGACATCTAGGCAGTTGAGCTTCGTTTATACCTCGGCAGCTCAGTAGCCATTACTATATGGATACTGCTACAAACGGCTTATAATATTTCGAAACATTTACACTCAGAAAGTGTCATCCTTACTAACCGAGATTTCATAAATGCTGCTCTTTCCTTCGAACTGGTCTATTATGTTGCGTAGCGGCGGCGTTTTTACATCACTTAAAGAAGTTGAGATGTTTCGGACTGACCTCGCTCACGGCAACGGAGGTGGCGCAACTACGACCGCTCCAACACAGGCGGACTTGCTATCTGCGCAGCTTCGCCTGAGTGTTATCCTGACACCTATGCGACGCCACAACGCCTGAAATTTTATTGCAGCCATTGTGGCGTCCACCTGAGACCAGAACGTTCTGATGGCTATCAGCCCACTGGCAGAACGCGCTCTTGCCTCCAAGTTTGTCTTCCTTTCACTCCGAGAAAGCGGGAAGTGCAACACGTGGCTCCTGCCATCATTGGAAATGCTCTTATGAGCCCGGTATACACGGTTATGAGTCGGATATGATTGAGTGTTAACCTTTACATCGTATGACAAATTACGTTAACGAGATGTTCCACTGCCAAAATTTCCGGTCCCGAACCCATATAGATGTCGCATCGGACTACCAAAAGCTCTGGCTTTCGCAGTAAGCGTTAGCTAAGGACTGCAGTAATGAAAACGAAAACTTTCACCTAAGGCATACTCACAGCTATAGGGCCAGAATGTCACTCGAGCGCTAGTTAAATATTCTTGCCAATCTTTTCTTGTTGAAATTTTATGCTAAAATTCCATAACGTACAAATGCATGAGCTAGTATTATGACATTTTTCGTCCTCTCGTTACAAAATATTTCCTAGCGAGTGTGCCTTATTGGCGGTTTACGACACTTTAGCTTGTGAAGCTTAATTTTATGATTTACAACCCGTTCCGTCGTAGAGGAAATTGTTCTGCATGGCCGAAATGCACATCTGGCTTGGACTTTAGAGAATCACCGACCAGTGATTTCCTCGTTTTTGAGTTGTGTGGGAACAATTTTTAAGGCATACCGTAATAGCGTATTTAATATCCTGATAATGCCTGGTCCGGTATGAGTTAAATTTAGAGCAGTTATTGCCAGAAACGTCTAGCTGGTAGTCCCTTTTCAAGGTCTCTGGGATCAGCAGTAAGTTGTTGTCCCGTCGCGTCACAGACGTGTTGTTTGGTCGTTTGGCTTAGTGCTCTTTCAGAAGAGCACGGTATAAAGCAAACAGTGGACACGCAATTTCACTCGCGAACAACCGAACCGTTTGTCAAGATAGTCTGAAGTGATGGCACAGTAACGGCATCTGTGCTGCGCAAACTTTTTTGTGCGCTGAGAATTGAACTCGGGAAGAAAAAAAAAGTTCAATTAAAGCGACGCGCTCTTGAGCGCAGGCGTCATCTTAGGCTTCGAAATGTAGCTTTTTTTTTTCCTATTCTAAAAGGCTGAGCGAAGGAAAACGTAGAACAATTAGAAGACGGAAGCACCAGGTTTAGAGATACGGATTTACAGGAAGGAAATGTTTTCTTAGAGATTAGGGCGTTGGGCATCACATCCGGAGAACGGGGTGTTTGGTTTTGGCGGTAAAGAAAGTTTTAAAGCGCTCGACATATGAGGGGAAAAGATGAAGTGAGCAAAGCCCTGTATTTGTTTCGCGACGCGAGTGTACGCAATGCAGTTTCAGCAACGGACAAAATCCCACGCGCTTTTAACGCCACTTCCGTGATGCTTCGGTGCCCAGGAGTGCCGGCTTTGGAGCACAATTTTATGGACTTTGTGTTGGCTCGAAAGCCCAAAGATATTTTTCTCATTGCGTGCCAAAGAGCATAAGTTTTGTTCCCTTAATGCGTAGTCGTATTTGGTGAGTCAGTATTTTAAAAAAAATTGTCCGTCCGTGACCAAAAGATATGTGCGCCGTTACATGAGATTATGAAATTGACTTTAAACACTATTGACCCATTTCTTAGCGCACGGATAGAATGCGCACTTTAAGCCCTTTGTGTGCAAGTCTGAGTGAGTTCAGCTTGGTGTGGCGGGCTAACAATCGATAACTACGTGTCATAATTTGTAAAATTTCTAGACTCATATTCACTATACTGAGATGCTTCGAAGAAACGCGAAATTTTTCTTCAATACGAACGGGGTAATTGGCAGTACCGACTGATGCAGTAAGCAGCAAATAGCTAGGGATAGCAGCAAAGTCAGAGGGTCGCGTTCTGCCCCATCTCTCACTTTACGCCACCTTAACCCTGAAGTTTAATCCCTTTCAAGCAATTTTAGTCATGCTAATGTGCACTAGATTGGCACGCAGGAATTTCTCCATGTTACAGGTGTTGTACTTCGATGGTAACAGAAAAACGCGAATAAAGTGAATTTGGCTGAAGACACGGGTAACAAAATGAAGACATGCTGTTATAGCATGTACTGTAGTACGTCGTTGCTTGAGACCGTGTATGCACACGTATTTACAAAAAATAAAACTCGCTCACGGTAGCGGCCAAGATGACGCATAAGCAACGTCACTTCGTCTCGTAAGTATTGTCTGACAGGCTGTTTTTGTGTCTATAAGACTCGCAGCTTTAAACAGCGGGCAAAAACACCGACGTGAGGTTAAAATGGGCGAGTTGGTGATTGATCATCATGCCGTATAGATGAAGCAGCGTACTTGAAGACAAAATGGGAGAGCACAGAAGACACGACACTTGCTGCGTTCGCGACTTGATCTACATTCAGAAACAACGCTTCGTACGCGCACGCGTTCACACCTATACGACACGGATGGGATCTAAGGAATCAAATGCAGTCTCATCAAAGTAAGAATTAAAGCCACACCTAGGAATTCTGAGCAAGCAGCGGAGCTGGCAAACAAGCGCCACCAGCTGGCGAATGCAGGTTGTGTTCTTTCATCTTTCTTCTGTTCTTCCTTTCATATTTCCTTTTTATCTCTTTCCGAAACTTGTTTTTTTTTTGTCATCTTTCTTTATTTACATTTATGTGCACAGCACTCCTCCTTCCTAACCCTCGCTTCTCTTTCCCGTCCTTTGCTGTACTATACTGTACAAAGCTAGGTTATGATATGCCCTCGCCCTCCTCTTTTCATTCCTCGTCTCCCCCATTTCTCTTACCCACCCCCTTGCTATACTACAGCATGCATAGCTATAGCTATAGCTATATCATAGCTATAGTGTAGTATAGCTGCTGTGGAGTAGCTTGGCACGTACCCGCTTTCTGTGGCGCATACCCGCTAAGCCTCCTCAGTTTTCGGCGGTCGCCCACGGAATTTTGCCAATCTCAAACAGCTCCGCTGTTAAAAGAAACATGCAATGCGCCCACTCAACCGTCCAGTAAAGGCAAGCTTAGCCCAGAGGAGCAGAACGAAGGTCACAGCAAGAAAAGACGCGTAACTGGAAACAAAGACATGGGCTAGATAATCCGATGAAGGGGATGACCATTGTAATCGCTGTTTCTGTAATTCACATAAAACGAAGAACAAGCAAGGAAGAAGCCGAAGAGAAAAATCAGTGGAACGTAGGCTCATTCCAGAAAGGCGGCTTTCGCCGACCCACGCGGCCTTCCCTTCTTTCGTTAATGTGGGATGCTTCTACAATTTCCCTGGTTAGTTGATTCTTTAAAAGTGCGCTGCTTCACGTATGCTGCATGATGACTGACGGGAGGGTTAGTAAGAAGCAGATATCACGGGTAAAGTCATGTGGCTTGAAAGGAATGGTGAGAGAGGGAGAATAAAATATTTTTAATGAAAGGAAAAGAGGTAAAATCGGCCTGGGGAGTGAGTCTATAGACTGCTACTCCTTACAGGTGTAAGGGGAAAATAGAAAGATACAGTGGGTGGTATGAGGACAGGTGACGATGGTATAGTACAGTGACTCACCGTGACTCATTGTACCATACCATACCATTGTACTGCTGCGCATAGTAAACATCCGCGTACGGGACTTGTAGAGTGTATACACGTCCTGTACGCGGATGTGCACTGTGCGCAGCAGTCTTCCCGGTACAGCACACGCCAGTGTGTTCGTGCCGACAGCGCGACGTGCTTGCCCAGCCATATCTCGTAAGAGATTAATTTGGCTTGTTCGCAAAGCGCGACATGGATCGTTGTAGCAGAATAAAATGAGAACATGTATGGGATTACAACTCGTAGAAATGATGACCAAAGGAGCCACTGAAAGGCAGGAACAGGGGAACATTCGCAGCGGAACCTGCATGATGCCTGCGGCACTATTTCTGTGTGACGTGCTTCAGATAGAAATGTGCAGTATTGGTCTGAAGTAAACACCTGAATATTCCATGTCGATTCACGATAGCCAAACACTAAAGTTCTGCGAAGAGAAACACGTTTTCTTATTCCGTTCTTTGGTACGTTAAGGCAGGAAATTCAGCGCAATAAAGGAGATTATTTGGTAGACTAGTGGGAAATCTGTCTATGGCCCAAGTAGCAGCGACTACACGCTAACCTGGGAAGTAATAAAAGTACAGGCCTCTGTCTCGAAGTCCTCCTACCCGTTAATGAAAACGTAGGGGCGGGTAGAATTTGCCGTAGTCATGCTTCACACCATTTGTAATACGCTGCGCTAGACTTAGACACTTAAAAGATAATTATTACGCGGAGTATATATGTTTCATTATATATTACAGCTGTACATTATATAAAACGCTTCTTGAATCGTTCTCCACTGAGTGGCACATTTGGTACACTGCAATCTTAACGTTTATGTTCCCAATGGTACCGAGGCTGCGAAGGTTCACTTGATTACCGCGTACATAAACTCCTCAGGGAACTAAATATACTACCCTTTAACCTTTTCCCATTTCACAGTGAACCAACTGGTAAAATTTCACTTAAAGAAGAACGTAATGTTTATCTTCGAATCAAGAAGACTTGAGTGCGGAGTCTTTTTGCTGGGTCCGGGAACCTGCCGCCGTGATTGTTTCGAGGCGCTTCAAGCATCGTTTCTTATTGCGATATTCTTTTGCTTTACTAAATCAGAGAAATACAGTCAGCTCGACAAGACATACACACAGCAATGTTTCGGTGCACCACTTTTTTTTACGAGTGCCTGATGAAATGATTCTTGAAACATTAGCGCATAGCAAAACAGCTTGTACATGTGTGCGACAAAATGCAATAAAGACGGAAAAGACAACTCTTATAAAGAGCGGACAGATCCTTTATGGCGCTGAAGTAAGGCGTCGTATGCTTGTGCCAGCCAACTTGCCAGAATAGCCATGGTGAAAGACGAGGTCGTTTGCAGTAGCAACTATAGAGCGAACACTGCCCTGAGCTGTCTCGTTTGTGCACGGGCTGCGCTTTCAGCGTCCAAGCGTTGCAGTGAGACACAAAGCACTTGCAACAAAGCACTTCGCATACCTTCTCTGCGGTCGGCGCCTGTTTCTTTTGTAAGACAAGTAGAAAACCCGTAACCAAGCCATAGCGAGAATAGACGGCGACGGTCGTCTCGTTTCGCTACCAATACGACTTGTTTTGCCGCCGAGTCCCGGGAAAAGGATGGCTCAACCCTTTATTTTTTTTTTCGAGCTCCTCGCTGACCCACTTTCTCCGAGCGCGTGTCTCTGGGGGCACTATAGAAACTGTGTGGAGGAGCGGGTCACAGGAATGACAAGGTATACAGGAGGGATAATTTGCGGTCGCTCTATACATGCTGGATGGCAGCGACAATGGTGAAGGGCGTCCCGAAGTCCAGTGATTCCTTACCGTCCGGTCTCCGCTTGTAGCGCTGCCTTACGAAAGAAATAGCTTCTTTTGCGCGTCAACTAAGGAGGCTCCCGGCTCACCTTTCATGGCGTTACGAATTTTCGGACAAAGCATCGTGAATGAACACGCAAGCTTTCTATTGTCTTTCTTTTTGTCAAATTCGCAGGTGGTTCTTCGTCTTTTTAAGCAGTTGTGCAAGAGCTTCTTCTTATACACGCGCAAGAGCTTTGTGGTGTTGGTAATGGGTTCAGTATATATTTTCTTCCGGAAGCTTACGCTTGCAATAGACGAGGTTTCACGCAACGAACAAGCTTATCGCGTACGTTGCGCATTTTTATGATGCTTTGAATACTTTAAGAAATGATAATTTCTCATCCGCCAACTACATAATTACTGGCGAAGCCTCCTAACGGCCGCTGATGTAAAGCTATAGCCATGACGGGCATAACCTTGCGATATTATATAATGTTTCTCTACGGGTGTTAAGGTGGTGGTGGTCCGATGTCTGTTTAAAAGCAATGCATCTTATTTGACTGGAAACTGTGCTTTCTAGTATGTTAGAACCTGACTTAAGTTAATACTAACTTTTCCTTCATACGCAAACGCATCTGTTATGTAGGTCTTTCTTTAAATAAATAAGCTACAGTGTCTAATTCCGGAGCGTTACATTAATCTGATCGTCGTTGTTAAATGCAGAGGCGTAGGCTTCCCATTTCCAAGCCGCGCTAACTGGGTGCCGACACTGGGGTACGAAAACTCATTCTCTTTTTGTCTTTATAAGGATTTGGCAACTTATTGTGGGAATTTTGTTCGAGCATTATACGGTATTATAAATGTATAACAAAAAGATTAAGTAGCCTTTCCGCTATTGCAATAAGGAGGAGCAAGTGAAGCGTGGCGTGTGCGTCTTTCTTTCTTTCTTTCTTTCTTTCTTTCTTTCTTTCTTTCTTTCTTTCTTTCTTTCTTTCTTTCTTTCTTTCTTTCTTTCTTTCTTTCTTTCTTTCTAGTATGGAACGCGCACTAGGACAAGCTACGGTCGCATAAACAGGGCCTAGCGCTTTGGTAAAACAAAAATCTCTCCACGCTAAAATTATCATCGTTGTTCGCTTCCACACTCTTGCTACTTTAAGTTTACTTTGGATTAAAGCAAAATTAACATACACTTTCCAGGGCGTTGAGTGATGGCGGTCCTGCTCACTCATTCATTATGGTGCTATCAGTGCCAGAGACGCGAGGCAGGGGTTGATTCATAGGCTTGAACGATAACCGCCGCTGGACGACGCAAAAGGTCATGCTTTACGATGCCACGTTTTAAACCGGTGAAGCTCCCACAACGTCCCAAATCTCGTTCCAGACGGTTAATTCCTGGCTCAAAATGCGCCGTGATCCTGTGGGAAGCTAGATAATGAGTTACTTGTAATAAAACTGCGGCTTATCAGCTACGAAAAGACTGCGTGTTCATAGGTAGATAAAACTTAACTTGACGTGGCTTAGGGCGAGACACGTGTCTGCGCTTGAAGGAAAACACTCAGTTAATTAAAGTGGCTGCAAGCAAAGAAATAGCATGTTTTGAATGAATACAAAGGAAACTTAAAGTACACGTATTTGGTCTAATAGTGCTTGATGAACATGTTATCACGTGCTAACAATGCAACAGCAAAAAAAAAAAAAAATGGGGACTATAAATATGACACCTATGTTTTGCTGTTATTGATGGTTCACGTAGCGTATATAGTAGTTGTGCTTTGTGCAGACATTGTCGTATAAGATACACAAGCAAACTCTAACAGTTACTATAAGGGCAAGAAAATAAAATTTCAATTGGCTCTTCTTAATTGGGTCGTCATTTGTGTAAGGCTGATGCTCCGAACAACCTGGCTTTATACGCGACGGTGTCCGCTTACTTAAATTTCGGTGCACATTAGAAAACTGCAATTGGCCAAAATCAATCCCCATTCGCCCTTTGATAGTCATCTCATAACAGCTTTGGCGTAAGACCCCGGACGTTATTTAACTAGTGCATACTGCTTCCTAGAGGGAGTACGCTACTAGAAACACGTTCCGAAAGTGTAGTTGCTAGCTCATCGCCCAATGCACGAGCCAACACTGTTTTGTTGTGAATATGCCGCATACTTTCTCTCGATTAATGGAAACATATACGGTCAGGGTTAACTGGCATATTCATGGGAAATTGTGGCCGTTACTGCACCAGGGCGGCCAATCCTGCTCTGGTGAGAGAGTGCGTTACCGGTCAAGACCTCTGGGATGAGGCTGCACCGCAAATCTCCTTTTGCAATTCGATCAGCAGCACGGGGTTTTTCTTTAATCCTGCGGAGAATTGCCTGACACCGGGATTTCAACTACGGAACGCGAGGCAGATGCTCTACCTCTATAAGAGATCTCGATTGATTGATTTGTGGGGTTTAACGTCCCAAAACCAGCTTTGATTATGAGAGACGCCGTAGTGGAGGGCTCCGGAAATTTCGACCACCTGGGGTTCTTTAACATGCACTGACATCGCACAGCACACGGGCCTCAACATTTCGCCTCCATCGAAATGCAGCCGCCGCGGCCGCGATTCGATCCCGCGACCTTCGGATCAGCAGCCGAAGATACCATAGCCACTAGACCACCATGGCGGGGCGAGATCGTGACTCATTACCAACTCTCTCGGAGGGTCTTTCCACTTCCTCACCCTAAACTCAATCGACCGCAGTCCTCGGCCTTCAGGATGCTCCAAACGGGGTCTTTCCCTCCGAGAGGCAGGTTTAGTCACTTCGCGCCTAACATTGAACCACACCGTCCGAACTGCGGAGAGGCTTACTGCTCAGTAGCTCACGTACTCTGGCAATGTCGTGCGTTACATGACACAGAGTTCAGCAAAGAAGAGGACTGGGGGGAAGCCCTGAGAAGCGGCGACCTTTCTGTTCAACTTCGGGCTGTCCAGAGAGCCTGCGAGAGGGCGTAGGGCCACGGTCTTCCAGTCCCTGCGTGGGAGCGGCCCGCAACTGCTACAGGCTCCTCCTAGAAAGGAACGTCCAACCGCAGTTTCTCAGGACATAAATAAAGTTCTGTGCCTGCCTGCCTGCAAGAGGGAAGTGTTATAATCGCTACATCTTACCGGTACTTACCTACGGGGCAGAAACTTGGACGCTCGCTGAAAGGCCTCAACTGGAATGGAGAACGACGCAGCGGGAAATGGAGTGGGCCAGGGAACAAACGCGGTTTGAGGAATACATTAGTAGAAATGAAGAAGCAGAAATGGGTGTGGGCACGGCATGTGATGCGAAGGCAAGACGCCCAAGGGTAACAGGGTGGATCCCTACAGAGAAGGCAAGCGTGGAAGGGGGTGGCACAAAGTTAGGTGGTCGGACGAGATTGAGAAGTTTGCGGGCGTAAATCTGTCGCAGTCAGCACAGGACCGGGATAATTGGAGATTGATGGGAGAGGCACCTACCCTACAGTGGGCGTAGACAGGCCGCCGCCGCTGATGATGATGGTGATGGTACAACCAGGGAAAGCGACGCTGCACACAGAGGAGGAAACAAACGGACGAACTCTGTGTATAACGTCTTTTAATTCCACTGGTTTCATACATTTCCATTAATAATAAACAAAGTTGCCCAGCAATTTACGCTGCAGTCAACTTTCCCCTTGCTTTTCTTTACTGAAGAGCACCAATCTACCTTTCCTTTCGAAGAAATGTCTCTGGGACCGTTTAGCGGGAGGTGTAGTGAGTTAACGGCGGCAGTTCGATACACGCTCCGCGAGGTAAACAAGGTCTCGATGTATCATCTATGTACAACTGCCATTAAGGGCAGCTTTTTATGTGGAAGCCAGTTTTCAATATCGATTGTACACGTATGCAGTGCTCTCGGTCACGTCCTGTGATTCCTACCTCTACCCCCTAACTCCTTCCGAAATTAACGAGGACACGTCTCCCGGGACAGTGTAAGCAGGAACCAGGAAAAAGAAGGTTTTTAGGCGTTGCTTAGATAAGGAGAAAACACATCCTCCTGCGATTCCCGAGATTCCGGAGTTGTTTACGTTCTCTCCTAATTAGCACGGGGCATCGGTAGTAGCCACATGTTTTGAGTGCCGCTGTTACGGAGTCCTTTGGCCTAGATGTTTCCTTGTGGAACCTTCGGGCTGTATAGCACGAAATTGACTGTGCTTTTCTTCTCTTATACTTTTACGAACTGAGTATTTTGGAATCGATAATCGATTTATATATGTATAAAAACCAGCTTCCTTTATATGTATAAAAACCAGCTTACAAAACACGAAGAACACACTCGTCATGACTACAGCATACGTAACAGGCAAACACCAGTACCCCATACACGCACAAACTACGGTAGAGCTAGAATAGAGTATTGCATACCAACTCTTTACAATTCCTTAAAAACCCATATAAATTTCAGTGCCCCTTCCAGTGTGTTCAAATCAGATGTGCGTGATTACTTGATGAAGATATAATTTTTTTCATGTTGTGTGCATCATGTTGTATCAGTGCTCCGATGTTCCTTGTGACTTTTAGGTTTTCTTCGTATTATGCTGTTTGTTTTTGTTGACAGTGTTTACAACTGTGTAGAATCCGCTGCATGTGCTGCCCTGTTGCCTGGGGGACCCCCAACAAATCTGTTGGAAATAAAGTGGATTCTGATTCTGATTACAGCAGAAAGTGACAACGAAAATCAGGAAACTAGGCTGTAGTAAAGTCTTCGTGATTAGGAATGCTGAAGGGCCAGTACAGGTACGTTGTATAATAATAATAATAATAATAATAATAATAATATAATAATAATAATAATAATAATAATAATAATAATAATAATAATAATAATAATAATAATAATAATCTTCAAGGATGGTTGTGGGGTGGAGCCTGGAGGTTGGAGGCGGAAAACGTAGATGTCGGTAGGATAAATGAACGGGCACGTGCAAAGATGGTGTCTTTGATTTAACTCCTGCTTTGGTATTTCGTTTTTCGGCTGCATGTGCAAGAAAAAGACGTATTTCGTCAGCTTCCTCGTGAGTCAAAATTTCCTCCTTTTCTCGCTTTCAATTCCCATAATCTATTTCCCCCGCCTAGATTTGACAACGAGACGTTTTTCTGGGATGGAATCCCGCCTTGATTATTTATTCACTTTCTCTCCCACTGGCTACTATCTTCAGATCAACTTAATTAAAACCTAAACGACCTGTCTCCTAAAATCCGCACTCGTTCACACGTGGGTGGGTTGGCTTGATTGCCAGAATAGATAAAGAGCAACTTTGTCTGTCGAGGAAGTACAACGGCGGACAATAAGCCACGTGGCGCATGAACGCAGGACATGCTTCGAAACCCCGATTCGAACGCAGGGGCCCGCGTACAGACCAGCAGTGCAGCCCTCGCGCCTGCCACGCGCTCGCGCGGACCGCGAGCATTCACGCGTGCTTAGCCACTCATTTTCTCTAGGGACGAGCAACGCGTGCGAAGGAGCGGTGGCAGGGTTAACGGTAAACCTTATTTATCAAGGCCCCGGCGCCAAGATTGTACAGGGCCCGGACCACCTCAACGCCACGGTGGTCGCTGCATCTCGTCGAGTGCGGTGGTTTAAAGAACTTCGATAAGTGTTTCCCGGCGTCGTTGAGCCGAAGCTTGAGAGGAAAAGGGGTATCTTGCATAGATTGTTAGTTCGATTTTTTTATTTTTTGCTGTTCTTGGTGTATACGCCTCTTCTGCGTTGTGCCCACAGTGCCTGCCCTATTGTCTGCATTCTGAAAACCTGTCATTTATCAAATGGTACCGTCTTTCTCGGTACCGTCACTTTGTAGTCCCTTTGCTGCTGCGCAGTAGTGTAGGATAACAACCCGTCCAAATTTTTTTTCTATGCATTCGGCGAGCAGATATGTGTTGCAAATACAGAGCATTTTACGCCTGCTTTTAGATACTGCCATCTTGGATTCGTAACGTTGTGGTTCCGCATATGTAGCAGCTACACAAGTCATACAATGTACTAGACTAATATGCATAATACGAATGCATCCGACGTAATATGAGGTTGTTTGTTCGAGGCTAGGGCACAGACGACTGGGAAAGTCATTCATTCGTCTAATAGTCCAAGATAGCATCGCCCATGAAGTTGAAGTAAAACCGTCGATGACCGCCTAGAATCATGCTTAGGGAATGCTTGGTAGTTCAACTTTTATGTTATGACACACATAAGTAGGATAATATAAGTCTAGCACAACCGCTTATCAGTTACAACGGCGGCAAAAGCCAGATCCGCTCTTTGGAGGTGTCGCAAGATAAAGCTATGAAGGAGCGCGATCGCCGGTCTGCGAATGAACAGCTGTACTGAAAACAATGTCCATTTGACAAAGAACGGCTTGTTCATTTTCGCCACTTATCGGCAAGCGTGACAGCTAGTACGCTGTTTAGTTTCCGAAAGCTTTAGACCGCAGTACATAAGGTTGGAGTAAATGACGATAACAGGTCTTCGAGTTCGTTATTTTTCCTTTTAGAGAACTAGAACGAACTAGATAGCAAGCCAATCACTTTCAAGAGCGGTATTCAAGTACAGTAGAGTGACATCGAGCGTATCGGTTTTTCGTCTACAGCAGTATTCATTCATTATGTGAGCGCCTTGCGAAATGCACACCTTGTTCATATCCGACAAGAAAAAAGAAACCATGCATAAATCACGCGGTATCGGTATCCTGCGTAGCTTCGAGTAACGAGCAGCGGTGTGCACGAGACTGGCGTTGTTAGACGGATAATCAATAACCGCACCTCCGTGGTGGTCTGCGACTCAGCGGTGGATGCACGCTTAGCATGCGGAGAAACAAGCTTGCGCTGCCGGAAACACATAAAAAAGGCAATGGGGCGGCAGGCTTTGGGAAGTGGAAAACACAACCAATCTGTTGTTCGCGTGTAAGGCCCATGGAAGTGTACAGTACGTGCCCTGCTATGCTCGATTTTCCGTTTTTCTTGTTTGTTGTTTGAATGCTTCGCCTCGGGCGATTGTTTCTTTGTTTTGAGGCTTTTTAGCGTGACTCGAATTCCTGAGGACTTAAAGATGTGCAACTAAGAAAAGGTGCTTGCCGTTTTACATTCGCCTAACGACTGTTGTGTCTGCCGTGAGCAATGGACGCGCATGCTGATTAAGAAAAGTGGTGGCGAAGAATGCGAATACTGGCGCGCGATTTGTTGTCGTTTGTTTCGCAGGAACCGCCTTGCTCGTTTCTTTCTTTCTTTTTTTTTTTCCTGCGTGACGCACTTTAAGGCTCAGGGCAGACCGCGCTTGTCTTGCACGTTCCTTCTCATGAATGATTCGGACTGTTCTACAAACTTTGGATCCCCAACGCGTTTGCTTGAGTATCTTCCAGAGCACCAGTGATAACTCTAGAGTGTACCGTGACCCGAGAATAAAATCCGACGCATTTTATCGGTGATCAGTTTCTTTTTATCGACGATCGATGATTACGCTCGCCTGCCACCCTTGTTGTCAGGCAAGAGCTATATGTTCCGTTGCTGGGCGTAGTTTCACCCAATAAAAGAGATTGACGTTTAACGGCTCGACTTTGATTCCTTCGTCAAGACGGCCACGTCACATTACCTTGATCCCTGATACGTGGCCCAGGCTACGTAAACGAAAGGGAACTGCTGACGTTGCAACTGCGGCTGAAGATGTTTGCGGTGAACCTGACAGGCCTTGTAATGTATTCCAACTTCGCAGGGCTTGAGGCTGAGCGTTCAACAAGAACCCATTTGAAGATGACTCATAGGAGAAAAACCAGAACATAGTCTATGAAAACACGAGTTTTTCTACGTACATTAGTGAAAGTTGAGTGTCACAGACTTCTCAATGCATGTTTAAAATGTGGTCTAATAAGTGACGAGGTGGCGTCGAGACCCGTCCCAAAACGGCGAGCGAGGTGCAAACGTAGGCGTGTGGTTTAAATGTGTAACACGTCAAAAACAGCACATCCACGGTAGCCGCTTAATTAGTGCCTATTCTACAGTTGCGCGGAAAGAAGCGAGCTCGATTTCCGGCTGCGATTGAGAGTATTTATTCATCGGGAAGCCACCTTAACGCCCCCGTTTGACTTCATCGAAACGCGGCCACGAGGTTCAGATTTCGATGGAATCGAAAGGCAAGAATATCCGTGTGAACTTAGGTGTCCGTTAAAGAACACGGGTCAAAATGATGACTCCACTGCGGCAAGGCTCATAATCACGTCGTGATTATGCCATATAAGAATGTGAATTTAATTTCTTCACACTTTGTATAGGTGCCGTAATGCTTAGTTAGAGTGCAGATTAACGGCAATACCTTGATTTGAATGAGTTGGTTCGTAATTACAGGCTTCGTAAAAGGCGCATAAGATGGAGGTTGAAGGAACACATACAAAAGTGCTGACTGTGTCAGCCAAACTAGAAGAGAAGCTCAGGGGAAGACGGAGGCTTGAATCGTTGAACAGATCGCTAAAAACGATGTAGAACAGGGAATGTCGCAGGAGCCAACGTTTCGACAAGTGGACTTGTCTTCGTCAGGACGGAGAAGACCGTCCTGACGAAGACAAGTCCACTTGTCGAAACGTTGGCTCCTCCTTCGAAATTCCCTGTTCTAAATTGTTTTTAGCGATCTCTTCACTGACTGTGTCAGCGACGTTCCTGTAGTATGTGTTCCTTCGTCTCCGTTTTTTGCATGTTCTAAGAACCTTGTCACTAGGTCACTAGGTATTAGGTTAACCAGAAGAGAATATAAATTTGCTACTACCCAGATAAAATGGCATTAATGCGACAATGAGGGGCTGGTTTCTGTGGTGAGAATAATGCTGTGCAGTGACGATGACGACCAGAGGTCAGTCGAGGCCAGCTGCCGGGGACAAGTGTCGAGGCCATAATGGAACTTACTATGGCAACGGTTTCGAAATACAGAGGCGACACGAGGTAAACTATAGTCAACATTTATTAACAGTATTCCAAGCAAGTCACCGTTCTTAATGTTGTCAACAGAGTTGGTCAGTAGGCAGTTAATTTCCGTTTACTTTTTCCGTACCTGCTAAATACCATACGCAGATATCATGATCAAGAGCCAAACTGCACTTTCTTTGATGATATGTATCACTGACGCAACGTATGTTTCTTTCTTTTCCTCGGCTCGTGACGAGGCTGAATTTCCAAAGCATTCGAAGCATCGTTACCGTGCGCAGTAGAACACATAAGCTTATAAAACTCAATACGTCTGTCCAAAATGTAACAAGCTTAGCGCTTGACCTAGGGCTTCCAGAATACGTCGTAGTTGAGCGTCAACGTGACATGGTGTCACTGTGACCTCACGAACTCTTATGACCTTCGTTTAAAGGTAAAGCTCTCAGTAAAAGAGTGCAGTTACTACACATGATGGATGTCATGTACCACACATGCCCTTCGATTCACTGGTCTTTACTATATTTTCATCATATATGTATCAAACCTTTTCCATGCATGCAAATCAAAGCTCCGTGGTTTCCGTGGCATACCGGCAATAAATTCAGCTCCACTGTGAGCAAGTACAGAAAGTATGTCTGCGCGATAAAAACGTAATAGACATGTTCTTAGCTTACGCTCTGATCGAAAATTTAAAACAAACAGACCCGTACACTTCGCTGTTCTTGTTCTCGAAGACTCTTCATGTCTGAGTTTTCATGATGATAGAACAAGCAAGACCTGTTTCTCAGTCCTTTCACCCTAAGGAAACTTGGTGCCTTCGGTGCGTATACATCTAAAGTTTCTCAAGGGAGCTCAACTTCCTCTCGTTTATGCACATCGCGGTAAACCTTGTTGACAAACGTCTCATGCACGTCAATGCGGAACTCTTATTTGCGCATTTGTGGTTACCCCGAATTATTCGCATAGAATAACGACGAGTTCACATTCACACTGGCGGCGTACGTTTTGCTTCTACATGAAGCTGTTTTCAGGTGCAGTTTTGTTAAGAGGACCATCACAGAAGGAGTTTAGCGTGGAGCCGAAACCCCGAAAAACTTTGCAGGTTTCACCCATACTAACATTGCGCGGTCACGAATACATTAAAAATAGATCTATTTCCGAAATTTTAGGTTTCGTATTCCACCTTTTCATTCGGTTGTCGCGTAGCGTCGTATATACAGTGCAACACTCACAGAGCGCACATTCTCTCAGACATCGTCCCGTCGACATTTTGCTGACCCAACAGAGGAGTAACAATGCATCGTCACTTCAGTATATATAAAGCGCGAACGCTACTGCGCTAACGATGAAACCTCCTGAGAGCTGTTGTCAGCAACGCGGGAGCGCGTCCGTGACCAACTCCAGCTGTCTCTCAACTAACCTATCTTCGGTACAAAAAAAAAAAAAAGGAAAGAAAGAAAGCTGAAGTAGACAACGAGAGGGCTAAACGTCCAAACAAGCGCTTTCACATCACGTTCGTTCCTCTCAGCTTTGTACACGCGTACAAACACACTGACACGCACACAGAACAGCAGAACTCGCGGCAGACCCTACTACCTCGACGAGGGAAAAATGGCGCCACTAAAGAGGCCCCCTCTCATGAATCGTTGTCTCAGTCTCGGGAAGTGCCAGTTAGGGTGTGGCAGTTTGAAGCGGTCCGAATCACCCTGTGGCTTCTCCTTCTCAGCGTCACACCGTTCGGTGTCCTCGAGGTGCCGGAAGGAGTAACAGCTCTGAGTCCTCTTTCCCGGAGCCTGCACCTCCGAGCCGTCGGCCTCACTGAAGTTCAGCGTCAGCACCTGCGAGAACATGCGCCTCATCGGACACGGCGCTTCGGCTGCACCGTCGACGACTAGCCCGTCTCCCGCAGGGTACTCCGGGGCCGTCTTCGGAGTCGGGGACTCCGAACCCGCTGGCGCGCTGCTGGTCGACGAATGGCGGGCTTTCTTGTCCCCCTTGCGAAACATATTGCGTAGGCCAGGAAAGAAACCATGCGCCTCCTTGGCTGCCTTGACGACCACGGTCGGAACGCCGCAAGTGGAGGCGGGGTCCCGGAGATCGCTGAACGAGAAACTAGCTAGCGAAGAGAGACCACCGCGAGCGCCCTTGCTGCATTCGACGAGCGGACTGCGGAGCCGGTCGACGCCGTCTTCGTCTCCGCCCAAGCGGAACGGACACCTGGGCTGGAAATCAGCGGCGCACTTTGGTTCGTCGTCTTCGAGGTTCTCGTTCATGTCCTGGTTTCGCGACACGAAGGGACAGCACTTGAGCGTCGGCGCCCGCTTCGATGGTGGGGCCTTTACTTCTCTCGAGGAGACAAGTGAGTCGTTAGGTTCAGAGAGTGGTGTCTTCGAGGCAGTGCTGGACTGACCGCTGGCCTGCGGTCGCTGTTCTGTGGCCGAAGGACCGCTTGCAACGTAATGATGCTCGCTTTGGATTTCTTCTGGTGGAGAATTCGTTTTGTGGACAGCTGGTGGCTGGCTGCCGACGATGCTCTTAGATCCAGTCTTGCGCTCGGCGCATGGCGACGCTCCTTGGGATGAGAGAGTGTCGCTGCTGAGGGACAGTTCTTGGCTGCTTGCCGACTCTACGTTGATGACGCACATCGGTTCGTCGAAAGGGTCATCATCGTCGCTGATTTGTCCAATAGCCTCGCGAGTTTGTTCGGCATCGTCGAAGCTTTGTAGGAACTTGCACTCTGAGCCACTGTCGGGCGTTGAATCCTGTCTGCTGGTGGCGACCGTGGGAAACTCAAACACATGACTTCGGTGCTTTCGCTTCATAGGAGGCGTGAACTGTCCCGGATACTCCTGCAATGGAAAAACAGACAGCGAAAACAGCGGCATTGGTAAATCGTTGTCCACAAGAACACGTGCAAGGCGGGCAATGCGCGAAGCGCTGAAGCACGTGCATAACTTCTGTAAAACAAGGAACAGACTGTGCAGTGGTACTACTACAATGTCAAACTGATAAATATTTATAGGTGACTCGGTATTTATCGACTTATGAAATGGTTGACGTCTTCAACTAAGAGGTTTCCGTGCTCCACTCTTGCGCACCATTACAGAAAGCTTCTCCCCTGGTAATTACGCAACAAATGGCGGTGGAAGGCAGCTGCAAAAATCCACGGCCATCGTAAAGTAACCATTTAGTATGAACTAGCAATGGTACCCTTACTTCCTTCTCTAAGGACATGTTTCTATTGATTTGATTTGATTTGCGGGGTTTAACGTCCCAAAACCAGCTCTGATTATGAGAGACGCCGTAGTGGAGGTCTCCGGAAATTTCGACCACCTGGGGTTCTTTAACGTGCACTGGCATCGCACAGCACACGGGCCTCCACATTTCGTCTCCATCGAAATGTAGCCGCCGCGGCCGGGATTCGATCCCGCGACCTTCGGATCAGCAGGCGAGTACCATAACCATTAGGCCACCATGGCACGGCCATGTTTCTATCAAACTTTCGTATACACCATGCTATCGTAAACGCATGTGCATGCTTCTTTTCAATAGCCTTGGACAGCTGCAACGGCTCTCCCCCAGTAGGGCATAACTGCCCTAAATCGTTCATGCTTGTTCTAAACACCGAAAATCCAATTAAAGAGCAAGGTTGAGCTATACTCTTTTATTGTTTCAGCTGTGACATAATTCTTAGCGTGAGCACTCAACTAAAGAAAATAAAGGTATACAGGACATGGAGCTCTGTCCTGCATGTATAACTCAAAGTTGATTCTCTCTTTCTCTGCATGTATAAGTGCATGTATAAGCTCGTAACAATGAACTGCCCTTTCATATCTGCTCTATTTTGTCTTTCCTGTCGTCAAACACGGAGACTTCCGACGCCCAGTGACATCCTTGATTACGTAAGCAAAAATAGCCCCCCCCCCCCTCCCCCATGATTGAACAGATTACACAAGTAACGAAGCATAATTGAGCACTAACTGTTCCCAATTCAAACAAACGCTCAGGTGAGGATAAAATGAGTATGGCGGTGCCTGTTCATCGAAGGTTCCTCACGGTCACTTGTTTGTCATCGAAGCTGCAAGAGGCGCGATTCACAGCTGTAGAAACTTACTGAGCTCCTAACGGCGTCCCCACCAGTGACGAGTGGAGACCCACCGGGAGACGGAGTGGACGAGCTCCGAGAGCCTGTGTTCTTGTCTGAGTGCACCGGCGATCCCGTGGGCGAGCGGAAGTGGCCACCGCCTCCGTACAGAGCTGGCCCCAGCGTGGCAGGATCAGGCGCCACCGCGTCTCCTGGCCGGGACACGCTGTAGCACCGCACCGGAAGCTCGGGGCCGGGATTTGTGGCCAGGAACATGGTAGCCGTCCTTCTTAAGGTGCCTGTTCGGTAAGCGACATCTTGTGAATTGAACAGCATGGGCGGCTTGTGTATGTGTCACAGCCGTTCGCTGTCATTCAATGAGACGCGTCAACACAGTAAGTGTTTATGAGGTGCAAGGATTATATTACGTGGCATGTGTTCAGGGACAACAGTAACTTCTGTCGGCGATTAAGGCTGGGTGTTAAAAACGTGAGTAATCCTACTCTGGCAGTACACCGATTCCCGTGTCACGAACGGCAATTTCATGTTTGTCAGTGTATAACAATGAGGACAACCTTGAAGCGCATACTTTATTGGGGGACCTATAGAAGTGCTTCTAAAGCCCCAATATCACGTGGCATATATTTCTCTATCTCGCATCTTATGTCGCAAACGAAAGCGCTGCAGTCCGAGACAGATGGACATCTGTAGCCGAATCTGCTAGTCTCGCTAGTCCGCCCTTTCTGCACTCTCCCCACCACTGAAGCAACGCTAGGTACCTTTATTATGGACCTATCCGAACCTTCACCGAGCCTCACCCGCCACCTGCGTTGCCATGGCCACCCCAGGTCGACCATCCCACTTAATGAGCAGGATGCACGGTCTTCTGTACCTGCATCTCCTGGACTTAATCCAGGACACTGACTTGTACCTTTTTGTTTAATTTATACCGCACGGAATGTTGGCCCCGACAGAAAAAAAAAAATCGGTAGGCCACCACTTCAAAGCTAATGCTCCCTTCTAGTATGCATTTCCGGTGACTGGTTTACTCTTATAGGAATGCGATAGACTGCAGAGGTCGGAGCACCCCTCTGCAGACGTTGCGAAGAAGGTCGCAGTGCTAAACGTTTCTTCAGATCATGAAATTAATGAAACTTACCGTTTTGTCTCCTCCGTGATCGTGACCTGCTTGGGCATTCCGTGGCTCTCCACCTTGTTTGCTAGAGTGACCGTGTGCCCGAAGAGGCAGTAGCGAGGCATCTGCGTACCTACGACGCCGGCCATGGCAGGGCCCGAATGTATGCCAATGCGTATCTGTGGGCGAGACAACACGGAATTCAACGTTGCCGAACTATGCATAATGGTCATCGTCTTCAAGATTGGCGTTATCAGACTAATACCGGAAAGCTTTTCTACGAGCCCTGGTGCGCTCTCTGTAACGGTGAGCTGGAACTGAACTCCGACACGCTACTCTTTGCACGTAATCCTGTCCCAGAGTCAAGAAAGTGGGATGCTTCGACAGCACAGACCCCGGACGTACAGTCTAAGCGAATTTAACATAGAAATTAATAATTTCATTTCATTAGTTGTTTCGACACATTACGTGCCAAAGGAAGGTAGGCTAAAGGCAGAATAAACTACCCGACAATGGCCAAAACTAGGATGTGATTATGACGTACGCCGCAGTGGCGGGCTCAGGAAATTTTGACCACCTGAACTTCTTTAACGCGCACTGAGAACGCGCAGTACTCTCGAGCATTTTCGCCTCCACTAAACACACCAGGATCGTACCCGGGATCGAACTCGCCCCTCTTCGCTTCAGCAGCCAAGCACCATAACGAATGTACCATTGTTTCAGAAATTGTCCTGTGCATTAATTTATAATTACACCTTAAACATTGCGTCACCACGTTCGTTCCACTGTGTCGGAGAAAATCGGCTCTCATTTTCATGAATAAGGCTGTGCAATCATGACTAAGTTTTGGTTTTGTAGCAGAGTACCGGCATATCTTTTCTTTGAGATACGTCGTTTGATGTGGTACTCCAATAATTGTGCAGCCGAATACCAAGCTTCAAACATTTAACGTTTTAGCCAGTTCATTTCTGATAACATATTGTTGATATGTCGCCAACACGTAATGGATTGTATTGCCCACGCGTATGGATCATATGGCACGCGCAACATTCATATAAAGCACGCAACATATTTGTAATTATCACGGACACGCACCAAAGTGGAGCTGCTTGTGTAAGGGCTATGACGGCGCGACTACACGACAAAGAATAGCTCATATCCTCTCCATGCCCTCTTCTAGAATGAGTCACAGAAGCACCACGCGACAAAACCGGCAATAACCCTGCCCTGATGGGGTCAAGTTCCCCACAAGGTATTGTGGGCAAAGTTTCATGCGAGCACAAAAGCAAGAGAAAAATATTCGTCCAGCGTAATGCCTCAAATGCCGAACCACGAATTTCACTTCGTAGACCCATGCAAACCAACAGTAAAACTACCACCTTTCTCGCGCGCAGGCATATAGTACTCGGCGTCGTCATGCGGATGCGCATCAAACTGATCCATCGAGCTGTGGCGCGAGTGGAATAATAACGCGGCAATAAAGGAGCGTCCGGCTCTATAAATAGAGGATGGATGCTGCGTTGTCCTACCCTCTGCCTTCGTACTGCATCGCTTTTCATTTCGGCGCGTTTCGATTCATCCCTGAAGCACCGCCATTAATTTCGTCAAGAGCCGGATCCGCTTAGGGCGTGTCACCAGACTCTTTCCGTTGGACATGGGCCTCGCCGCTGGACATGCTCTGCAGGAGGTCAAGGGTGTAGTT
Organism: Hyalomma asiaticum; assembly: GCA_013339685.2. Classification (NCBI taxonomy): domain Eukaryota; kingdom Metazoa; phylum Arthropoda; class Arachnida; order Ixodida; family Ixodidae; genus Hyalomma; species Hyalomma asiaticum. Next base: position 24,200,510 of record CM023483.1, read on the forward strand.
TCGAACAGCCACAACAACATCGAAAAAGGGATAGGGACGAGCCCTGTTTTATGGACCCGCCGTTCCTGTTCGCGTTATTTATACTGCCGCGCAATTGTGCGCACCGTATTTCCGCACACAAAGGCACCCTTGGTTCAGGAACAACGCCCGTTCTATAGGGGACGAACTTTTTCTACGTGTCCTGCTTACAGCGTGAGGGTGGTCTCGTTCAAAAGCATTCTTCGTACGGCGTAGCTCTGAGAATGGGCGAACGTATATGCTGAAGAGTTTGGGAATGCGGGATGAATTCCATTTTCAGTGTACCGTGCGCTCGTCTCATTTAATTCCACAACATGGCGAGCAACCTTGAGTGCACTATGCCAGCTTGGTGCCAAGGTGATCTCTGCTTTAATATATGAAGAAGAAGAAGAAGAAAGAAAGCTAGCTTTATTTTTTTTAAAGCTGCGGTGCTGTCATAGATATTTGGGTGTTTCGCGAATTTCCAAATAAGCAAGCCAATCTTTCTATCGTAGGAGAGATTGATATAAATATATTTTTTTTCGGAGGAAATGAGCCAAAATTGTGGCTTTCCTATGTTGGTCATTGTTATGCGGGCTGCCGGTTCACACAAGCGTCGGTTAAGGCTAGCCAAAGTGGAACGCAAGAATAAAAGCGGCCACCCGTGTGGCCGCGAAACAATGTCCTAGTGATGTTAAAGAAGCTTCGTTAAATTGATCTAACCGACTTTCCTTGTATCCGCGCTATCTGCAGGTGTCAAAGGGAACTCGGCGCTACTTACTGACGACAACAAAACATTGTGTTTGCTTCGTTAGGTATGCAGGTGACGGAAATAGCGCCAAAAGGCAACTGTCTTGCAAAGACACCGTGCTTCCGTTTTATTAGGTTTTTTCACACGAACATGTGGACAGTTACTTAATGGCAGATCGCTAAGATCAAGAACAGTTCGCAAGGTTGAATAACTTTTCCAATTACCCAGTTTAAAGCACGTTCTGCGAACGTGTATTTCGAAGACACTTTGTAAATATCCTCAGACTATAGCAGAAGTTTCGAGCCATTCATCAACAAGTTTTGGTACAAAAATCATCTGCATTAGAGCAATCACATATTTTTTTCTGAATACACGCCTCGATCTTGGCGCTCGCACATCAGTACAATTCATAATGCATGGGTTAGCTAATTGAAACGAATCAACATTCAATGCATGTGGGTTTAGTAGTTATGTAAATCTCAGCGCCAGTATATAGACGACTGTCCCGAAAACTTAAACAAGTGTACGACGTAAGTGCGAAAATAACAAGTAGCGTGGCTGTACATCACTCGCGTATGGTGAGTATTTCAAAACAGACGCTAGCGACGCCAGAGTCGTGACTTTATAAGCATTCCATATCATGCTTCTTTCGGCTGTGTTAAAGGGCCAAGGCCGCAGTACTTTGCGTGAATCACATATATCTTTTGGTTGTTTCTTAGTTCAAGAGAACTTTATTTCATTTACTAGTTGGGGCGTCTCCCAGCAGGGGTGATGTCCTACGTGACTTTGCCTCTGCACATAACCAACGTAATTCAACGACTCTGGCTGCACTAAGGCGCTTTTCGCGTTCTTACGTAACTCGTTTTTCACAGAGGCTCTGTTGTTTACATTGTCTGAAAGTATTCTTAACGTGTATTCTTGTATGTGCGTGTATTTATTGTTATAATTCGTTCTTTTTCAGTATCTCGTTGTGCAATACAGCTGAAGTTGCATGCTTATAATATCGCTACGCTATTTCTCTCCCACTGTACGCTATCACTGCCTCCGCAGCTTTACCACTGCTATTGATTTATAGTTCCTTGACTTATCTCCATGAGTGCCTCTATTCGAAAGCTGCTTCTCCTAACTACCTCGCTTGTTTCTTTGCTTGTCTGATAGTCAAATATATTTTGAGTTCGAAGCCATTTCTGCCAGCCTCACCTTCGTTCACAATCTTTCATCCAACCTACTTTCACCTTAAGGTTTCGGAAAGAAAAAAAAAATTCACGTGACTTTCGGGACGAAGGAAGCACCTCCGGCGTCTTCACGCTTTAATACTTTAGTAAATCGATCAAAAACAACTGCCCAATGCACACGTCACGTCAGGATTGACCGGCGACCTCAGTTTTATGGAGGAGCCAGTCTCTTATTGGGCCCCCACTTTCGAAGTGCTCTCAGCGCATAGATTTGCATCGCATCGCGGCTGGCCTCTCGCCAAACGGTCACTCCGAAGACGGATGGAAAGGCTTTGCCTACTACCGGGCAGGCGACTTTCTCCTTTCGAGCGCGCTTTCCTATCGAGCGCTCAACCTAACTTGAGCCGAAGAAAGTTTTTCCGACGCCCCGGGCATTTGAACTTACTTCGCCCGCTGCCCGCTCTCGCTCATTTTTTTTTTTTTTTTGCAATATTTTGCCCCTCGAGGATGGGGCAGCGCCTTGCAGCCGGCGTTGCGGGCGGGACCGCTGTTTGCATACGACCGTCAACACGTCTGACGCGACCGCCGGCCACAACAGAGACTTACTGTAGCAATAAATAATAAAAAGGAGACCATTTGGTGGTCCGGTTTACTCTGTAGGTCCTGCACACGTTCAAGTGCTGTTCAGTTCCTGCGATGCTGTGAGGCCGGTATGGGAAGAACTGAGCGATGAACAGCGCAGAGAACGAACAAAAATGATAAAGGAACAGTGTAGAGGACGGACAAAGAAAGGCAGGTGCAAAGGTGATGAGCTTATTTATAAGACGAGCAGTTGCCGGGTCCTAAATGAAAGGAACTGCACTTGGACAAGAGAGAGACAGCCTGTATTCCGGAGGATTTATTCTGGCAGTTCTCGCACCTCCCGCACTTTGCTTTCTTTTTCTAAGTGGGAAACGTTACGTATTTCTATAGCAGGTTGATGTTGAACTTCGTATAATTATTTCACTCAACTTTGTGCTAGTGTCGTTCCCAGTTGATGAAGACAGTTAGTTTATAGACAGCGCTTACACCCAAACTATTACTGCTCCGTTGTTTGACCCAGTCGCCATGTCGTACACGTATTTTAGAATATACTATTATGCTTTCGCTCATAGGGCTTTCGCTCACAGCGTCACATGTCGGAGCAGTGCGCTTGAACAACAACAACAACAACAACAACAACAACAACAACAACAACAACAACAACAACAACAACAACAACAACAACAACAACAACAACAACAACAACAACAACAACAACAACAACAACAACGTACCTCTATTGCGTGCCCTTCGACTGGTGATTGGACGGTCCGCGTAACTGCTTGCATGGCTAGTCCCATGACAACTACTCGATCGGCGTGGTCCTCGGTGAATTCGGGTATTCCAGACACCACGAGGTAAGCATCGCCTATAGTCTCCACCTGCGAGCGAAGTATAGACGTCGACAATCCCTATTATATTTTTGTTTTTTTGCCGAGAGTGAATATTTGTTCTGCGACACTCGACTCAACCAGTAGCAATCGAAAGGTGCTAATTTTTCCTCGTAATAAAAGAGCGACTTCAAATGCAAAAAAAAAAAAACCACTGAAAAATAGAACAAAATATGAAATCTTATTTTGCCTACCGAATTTTCCTTATGTGTTATGATCTACACGAGAACGCGCGTCGCATTGCGGGATTAGTGCATCGTATCCTTGAACAAACGCTGATTTCTTGCGTGTATTGCTTGCAGGTGCGCTCGTTTCCGTCAATGTCAGAAACGATCTCATTTTCATAACAACCGAAAACAGTTTTTTTTTTCTTCGAGCGGTAGACAGTACCCCTAAAAGTACTGGAGCAAAGTAAGGTATTGGGCTGGCTGGTTCTCATTGTCTTTAAACTGCGCGAAAGTTACAAGGCACACTGGTTTAGGAAGGATATACTTGACGGTGACGACAGCACAGGCGCAATACGGGGCCGAATCTGCAAAAGCTATGGTTGGGAAGTGCTCTTTGACATTGAAAAATCGTCTTTTCCTGTCATATATGGACCGCATCAGGCTTGGCTGGGACTTGTTCTTACGAAATATTCCACCGCAGGAGTCTTTCTGCGAATGCGGGTTCTTGAAGTTGAAGTGAACGCCCGCGAAGGCTACACACAACCAGCACTGCCACAGGCTTGCGTAGAAGGTTGGCTAAACTCGGAGTGCTGAATTTCCTCGCATTTCATAAATGGAAATCTGCTTGTATGCATCGTATACACATTGTATAGATAAGACGTTGCATTGCAGAAATTTCGAGCTCCTGCAAGCGTGACTGCGTGGCGGTGTTATTGATTCCCGGGAGAGCTCTTAATTACATTTTCCTGTTGTATAACGTCCTTTCCACTGGAACCAATCTAGATGCCTGTTTTAATATAGTTGCAAATGAACTGCGCAGCACTTTGGTGATCGAAGAAAGGAGAGCGTAAGGTTAAGCTTAAGAGCTGTTGCGCATATTGCGCATTTCGTGAGAGAACTTCTCACTCTGCGACTGCGGATGTTTTTTTTTTATTTACTCAGTTCTACTTCGGGAACTGATTCTCATCTCTCAAGCAATTTGACGGGGATTCTTTCGTCACAGACTATTCGCAATTCGCTAAATTGGTCGAGAGCAGCTCTAGAATTTTTCCAGGGAGCTCCCTAATTTCATTTGTCACATCGTAAAGAAACCTTGTATCCACTTTTAAGTTTTTCTTTTTTCGAGACATACTTCTCGTGTAAAGTGAGCAAATGCGGACAAAGATTGATCCTTTTATTCCGTGCTGCGATCCTCAGATTGAAGCTGTTATCCAGGCGGCTCTGACGACGTCCGGAGTTTATTTGCTTATCTTATTTTGTTCTCACGTCGGACTCGCTCGGATCCAATACTGTTGCGTAAATTTACTTTACATTTTTTGTTCCAAGGTCACCCTTACTGATCACCCGTGTTCGTGACAGGGTATGCCTGTCTCGAAATTAGACTCCGCTAAGCCGACTACTCGTATGCTAGCTCTCGCTTCGTCTGGATTATGTCTTGGTAGGCGTTGTTTATTATTATTGTTTGAAATAGAGGGCCTGCGGGTATTAACAGTGCATATTTGCTCCCTGGGACTCCGCGTATAATTTGATGAATGTTTTTGCATGTTGCTGAAACGTTGGAAGGAATCATTGTAATTGAAAGAACCTTTAAAGCTTTATATGCAAGGCCTAGATATTACTTTTTGCGCTGTGCCAGATGGGATCTGTTTTTTTTTTTAATTTTCTCACCAAGTATGCTCTAGGAGATAAGATTCTTTGCTTATGGAGGGAAAATTCCCAGGCCTGTGCAGCATTAGATTTTACTGTGTGCTTTGTCGTTCTTCTCTTGCAGTCTTGCTTTAATGCTGCTTCTCTCCCCTCTTCTTACTCTTCCACTGGCTGCTTTTGTTGCTTCCTTTTAGTCTTCGTCCTCGTCATCCGCACCCTCTTTCTTCGTTTACGCCGTCGTCTTCTTCTTCTTAGTCCTCACTGACGAAACCACAGCCGGTGTCTGACAGCATATAATGTCCTGTACATATCAGAGTCGTGGCTCTGGACACAAAGTGCCCAGCTATGTGGAGACAGTCAGGGGTGGATGATGCCACTCTTACCGAATGAGAGTCGTGACTGAAAATGCAAGACGGCCGACCAAGCAGTGAGAGTCAGTGAGGGGTATAGTAAAGTAGCTCCTATTTAGCTGGTTTCAAATTCACACAGACATGAAGTTTATTCTTATTTTCTTTTTGTATTGAAGCTGATAGCACTTACGGAAACCGGTGGTGGCGATGGATGCGGACACCACCGCCAAAACCACTCGTCGAAATATCTTTCTCTATGTACTCGCAAATAATGTATTCATTCTCCGCATACCACATATTCTTTCTTATTATTTTAGAAAAAATGATCTTCCGCCATTATTGCTCCGTGAACCTCGAGGTCCAACGTGACCCTTCTTAAAATTCCGCGGTCTCATTTTACAGTGCTTCAGTTCTATTCACATCGTGCCCCTGTTCCATCGGGGTTAAAGTCAATTTTAAGCCACTGATAGTTCAGTTGTGTGTAAACCATCCTTAAGTAAGCCTCTCAATCCATGATCACAATACCCGTTACCATAAGATCAATTAAAGGCTCGTTGGAAAGTACGCGATGAAGATGAACGAATAAAAAGAACAGTGATACAGTTCAATTATATTTTTCCGTTCAAACAAATAACACCTATCCCACATTACGCAATAAACAGCTGTACTTGCAACTAACCCAATTGTCACCTAACCAACTAGCCCAATTGTCAGTGTTCCTTGTACTTGCGACACTACCACTCGTTTGGAAGTATTTCTGTAGACCACTACAGATATTAACCACTCTCAGGTGATGGAAAATGGAAGAAATGTAGAAGTTATCAAGCACCGGTTACAGCAAGGATTGAACGCAGTAAGCGATTACCTCAAGGACCGAGGCACGGAGATTTCTCACGCCAAGTCTGTGGTTCTGCCGTTTTCCAGAAAGAAAGCAAGAAACTTGAAGCTTTTAGTGGACGGTCAGAGGATTCAAATTGTACGAAAACGTCGTTTCCTTGGTGTTACTCTAGACCGCCAACTCAAATGGACCCAACACATATCTCATTTCGAAGGCCAGATCAACGGTACGATAAATGTTCTCCGCCGCATCGCGGCGAAATGGGGTGGTACATCGGCGTCACTACTCCATGTCCATTGTGCCTTCATCCGACAAAAGATTGCCTACTCTGCGCCAGTTCTGCAAGGCATTTCCCAGACTTCTCTACACCGCCTTCAGCTGCTACAAGCACGTAGCCTGCACGTGTGTCTGGGTGTTCCACAAGCGACATCAAGCTCCTTGACATTAGCAGAGGCACTAGAACCTCCTTTCAGTGTGATTCGGAATGTGGAAACAAGTCGCCACTTGTTTCGTTTAATTACGCAGCACCCTTCACATCCACTGATTTCACGCATTGGAAGTCGTGCTAGAACACAGATACACTGTGTGTACCAACAGCACATTCCACGGCTTCCTCTTTCAACACATTGGCAATCAGATTTAAACTACCCACCTTGGCTTCTGGAGATACCACTTATCGAAACATCAATTGAAGGCCTTCGCAGTAAGCACGATGTACCACCCTTTGCAGTGTTCCAGTTGGCCTCACACCACCCGTTTGAAAGGTACATCGACTACGTCCATGTTTACACGGATGGTTCGGTCACCAAAGAGACATCGACATCAGCATTTGTCGTACCCGAGTTGCATGAAGAATACGCATGTCGACTAGGTCATCCATCGTCTTCAACAACATCGGAGCTGGTGGCCATTTTATTAGCAGTCAGCTTTATTAAATTATCAAAGCCGCCTCGGAAGTGGGTAATCCTTAGTGATTCATTGGTGGCTCTCAAATGTATTGAAAGTGCTACTCCAAAACATATAGATATACGTGTCATATACGCTATTCTAAAAGAACTTGCACAAGCTACGGAACAACAACATCATAATGTCTTCCAATGGGTCCCAAGTCATTGCGGAATCAAAGGAAATGAACTGGCTGATGCGTTGGTGAAAGCTGCTCATGATTCTTCAGAAATTCGCCTCATTCCCATATCTCAATCCGATATACGCCGCATCTTACGAGGACAAAAACGGGAAATGTGCTTGCTCAATTGGTTCACCGAGAAAACAAAAGAATCCATTTTGTACGCAGTCGACCCTAATCTTGACCATCAGCTCCCGCGATGCATCGACACCCTCATTCATCGTCTCCGGCTTGGCACTGCCTACACAAAACATTTTTTATTCAAAATTCAACGTGCTTCATCTTCAACATGTGCATGCGGCCACGACGACGAAGATATCCATCACCTGTTGATTGATTGTCCCAAGTACACCACGCAGAGACTCGAACATGAGCTACGGTTATTAGATTCAGCGCGCACTTTTTCGCTTGTGAAAATATTAGGACCATGGCCACCAAAGATACACCACAAGGCCTTAAAAGCCCTTCAACGCTTCTTTGAAGAGACGGAAATCAGTGACAATTACTAACTGGACAGTTTTTACAGTGTTGATGTGTGTGAGACGCGAGCGGACTCCTTTGGGACTAGTTTATTATTATATTTTCTTTTTTATTTATTTTATTATCTAAGCGAAAAGGGGTAGCCGTCACCAAAAATGGCGACAACAACTCCTTAATTTATTTTTACATGAATAAAAAAAAAGAAATGTAAACACGTCGGCAGGAAAACAAAGACATAGAAAAGAAGGATGGACAATACGGCGGATGGCAATGGCGTTGGATGGATGACGCGAAACGCATGACGAACAGAGGAAAAAAAAGAGATACAGAAAAAGAGAGAGAGAACGCAATTACAAAAGATAGGAGGTAAAACCGGACGAGTAACGGCATTGCAGCCGTTCACCGAAGTTAAGGTAATGCGGAATACAAACATAAACAGACTGTGCCTTATACGTGCTCAGAAGGATGGAGGGAGGAAAGGACAGCGTGGATGCGCTGCATTACGACCGGTCGCTGAGGCTGGTGTTCCTCAAGAACTGCAATCGTTTTTAGTTTTACTCGTAATAATAACTGATAGAGTCTTACGTGCTAAACCATGATGTGATTATGAGGCACTCACCGTAATGGGGCCCTCCGGAGTAATTTTTAACACCTGGTTTTCTTTTTTTTTACATGCACATAAATTACCATGGTCGGGATTCGATCCCGCGACCTCAAGCTTCCCAAACCACCACACTGGTCCCGAAGCTACCACGGCGGGTTTTAGTTTTACTTATAACCCGGAAGCAGGAGAACATATGGAATGCACGTCATGCGTGAGATGTATCGCGAGATAAAACCAACACGAGCTGACCTTGTACACACCGTGCACGTTGGTGAGCGAGTCGAACTGCACGTAGAGCCGGTTCAGCAGGCGCACGATGTCCATGGGCTGGACGTTTTCGCTGCCGCAGAGCGCCGTGAATCCGACGATGTCCGAGAAGAGGCACGACACCATCTCGAACTTCTCCGCCTCGACGGGGAGGTCCAAGCACAGGTTGCGAGCCACGCGTGCCGGGAAGATGGAGCACAGCAGATCCTCCGTGCGCCGCTTGTCCTCGCGCAGTTTCGATTGAAGGATCTGAGTTCAGGACGAAGCCGGTGAGATAAAGGAGAGGGACGAATGGATGGAAAAGTCGAGACGCTGACTTAACAAATATCTTGTCTGATACATTATACTCGGCGAAGAGGGGTAGAGCAGACTAGGCAGGAGAAGGGACTAGAGATAGAAACACAGCACTTGTACGTAATCGCTAGTGTTCCCAGTACAAGTCTGGACTTTTAGATACTGCACTCGTTCATGCAAGTTTGTTATTCTTGAAGGCTGCTACAACGCATTCATCTCCGTATGCAGCGACTGCTTAAATGTACTCCATTATGGAATTGCTTATTCTGACAGTTGTCGGTCGTCAGTACGGCCAGCACTCTCGCGAGCCTTTTGGAATTGCTGCCTAGGAAGTTACTGTCGCTAGGAAACTGTTGGAAACGTTTTGTGACAGTCCCTGATGAGGCGCTCAGAGCGCGACAACGAATAAAAACCAAAGGCTAGCTCGGTCGCTACAGCTTCACCCTCGTGAGTCACATAGACAACTGAGACAGATGATCGACAGAGCGAATATTGACTTAGGTGTAGTAGATATGTTGGTCTACGAAGCTAAAGAAGTACGCGATTAAAGTGGACAATAGAAGAAATAGCCGCAAGTACGAGGGAGCCGAGCCCGTAATTTCCGCACCGTCCACGCGTACATTGCTCTGCCATTGCATTGCCGTCGCATAGTACGTAGCCCCTTTGTTCGGAATGCAGTTACGCATTCACACGCATAGCTGTGGGTGACATCTCTTAAAACACACGGCAAGCATGCTCGTGGCCATGCTCGTACACGATTTCCTCAAGGAAGTTGACAGAAAGAAAGTCGCAACGGTAGCCGAATGTAGCAATGTAGTAATGTTATTTAGCGTATGCGTGATGCGGAATAGTTTACGGCCGAGCTATATTTATGCTCATTTTCTCTATTTTTTTTTTGCTTCTAATGAATGTAAATTGAAAATAAATCCAAGATTCAATTTAACCATGCTTTTCCGACATTAAGTGTCTGCTTCCCCTTTCAGGTTCAGGAGCTTTTACATTTGCATTGCATGAACATGGTTTTACGCTTGTGGTCCGATGGACAGAAACGGCACATCTCGTTTCTGTAGTTAGAGGCGCTTCGGTAATATTACCACATAGCTGCACCTCCTTACATCGGGGTTACCGTTGTATAATGTTCTGAAAAGCCACACTCGTCTCTGGGGCAATTAACGATGTTACATTTGCCATCGTAAATAATAAAAACGAATGGCAAGTGGCATACAAGAGTGCGCAGCAACATTTCGTCTCCGAGCTTCATCGCGAACAGTATGCGCTATAGGTAAAGAGGGACACGAGACCTTGAGGTGGTTGGAGGCCTCGTCTAGCTTCTCGACGAGCTCGCGTTCCCTGCGGCGATGGTGAGAGATGAGTATGAGGTCGCGGACGGGGTCGTGGAGGGCCAGGTCGCTGAAGAATAGTCCCACTCGCTGCATGTCTTCCAGGCTCTTCACTCGCGGCGAGCACAGGAAGAGCAGGCAGTCGGCTTCGGGGAGCGAGACCATCTGGCCCTTGAGTCTCAGCACACCATCCGGAGGAGGCTCCACGGTGCTGTTGAGTCGTCGCAGGAGCTTTCGACGGCTGCCTGCGGGCTGCGAGGCATAGCCCATAGAACAAGCTGGTCTATCTTGACAAAAGTGATTCTAGAAGGCCCTTGCGTGCCAAAAAAGCTGAAATAACGACAAGATTATGGCGAAAGGGGAAATGACAAAGGCTCGCTTTTTAATTTTAGACACAGCCTCATGAAGCTAATAGACAATGAGGGCAAGGAAGGCACAAAGGGAGTTATTTTAGTTTTTAGCTGTAGTCTAGCAGTTATGACATACAGCGGCTTCATTGTCTATTAGCTTTTCGTGAGGTTGTGTCCAACATTAATAAAACGAGCCCTTGTCCTTCCTCCTTTCATTTCTTCATAGCGTGGGTCTCGTATACTGGCATGACTTGGTGTCATCAAGTAGCATACGAAGCTTTATTCGCCAGCGTCTATGTCGTAATAAGATCACATACTACGTGACGCCTTCCGGCCAAAGAGTGTTCCTACACTCGCTGACTAGGCTACGAGTGGCGCTGATTAACACCACCAGCAGTAAATGTACAGATCGAAATACCCTTAATGTGGACGAGAGAACGACCACTGCCGTAGCTCAGATGGTAGAGTATAGGACGCGTTATCCGAAGGTTGTGGGTTCGGTCCCCACCGAAGGCTATAGTATGTTTTTTCTTCCACTTTAATTCCTTTCCATTTATGTTATAACTGCTACACTACAGCTAAAAACTACAAATAACTTCTCCTATGCCTTCCTTGGCCTCATTGTCTGTTAGCTTGATAAGATTATGAGAAATACTGCAGTGGCGAGACTAACCTGACAAAGAACAAGAGCATCGAGAGAAAGAGAGAAGTGTCTGAATTCGTTGCTACTAGGTACTCGGCCGTCATCCGTTATTACAGTACTTTAAACCGGGTGCTGTTCCGAGACACTTTAGTAGAATAACTTACGATATAACCTTTTTCATATCGCCCTGTTCCCGGCCGGCCATCACTGCTGTCTTTAACTTCCAGGGAGTTGGCGTGGCCTCCGTCGGAAAGGCCAGGGGCAAGCCATTCAATTCGCGTCATCGCGACGGCGCCTCGCATTCGGTAATCCATTTTTGTCGGAAGTACCACTTCCGCGTTCGTAATTAGAACGGCGGCTGAGTGCAAGAACGAGTGGGCATGCTCGCAAACAATGTGCACGGGGGAAAGCGTTGTCGTCGTGATCTTTTTTGTCAAGGGACACCGGACTAGTGACACATAGTTGTGCAATTACAAGGCAAATGAACGGTGCCACGGTAAGCTGACGCCACGGGAGACCCGCTTCTAACAAATGCTACACGGTCGTGCCGACCCGGTGTGCTTACATTATACTTTGACTCAGCGACGTCCTTCCCAGAAACTTTGTGCCGTGGATGTATTGTAAGCAAAAGTGGCGTAAGAGGGGGGGGGGGGAACGTTTAAAGATTTCGGAGTTTCCGATACAAAAATTTCCAAAAAAATCTACTCTTATTCATATAACGCCATGCTCCACAACTGCAAGCCCTACTGAAAATAAAACAGTGATACTCGCTTGAGGTCGTGCATTTCTGGCAGCTATATATGATGCGCATCCGTCGCTTGCAATGTACGATTATTGCCTTGGCTCGTCAAAAACGGAAGCGAAGACGCATGCGTTATCTGAAGGTTCGCGTAGTTGTGTTGGTGATATTTCGTGGCCACAAAGCAACTTGTCTTGGCCTGCTGGCGTTTCGCGAGTTCAATTACCATTCCTGGTTCACCAGGCGACCATTTAAAATTTCAGTGTGGTCAGTCGGACGGGTGGGCGACCACTTGAAAGCGGTGGGAGGCGTTCCACACCGTAAGGAGAACTCTTGCTCACAGCATAATTCTACGTGTCTGTTATGAGTAACACCAAAACATCCATAATTTGTTAATAATCTTCGCCTACCGCTTACAGAAAGAGTGATGAATGCACCATAAATTCGGCTACTTATATATCTGTTACGAGTAAAGCCTGTTCAGTGCGCAGAACGTTTCAAGAAAATAAGCGCCGAAACAGCAGAGCTCACAATTACTACCGAGTACACTCTGTCAGGATTGGACCTTTCTTTTATTCAAACGCTGCGCGCAATAGATATGTCTTCCTTGTCAAAGATATATTACTAGCTCGCCTATGACGTCCCCCTGTTGCAGTATATATTTCGACTACTAGCCAAGCCACCCGCCGTGGCATAGCTTGGCGGCTATAAGGTGTTGGCGTGCTAAGCCTGAGGTCGAGGTATCGAATCCCGGGCACTGCGGCCGCATTCCGATGAGGACGAAATATGGACTTCGCACCCGTGTATTTATATATAGGCTCACGTCAAAAGAACCCCACGCGGCCAAAACTGATCAGGGGCTATTCCCTGCAGCGTGTCCTAATAATCATATCCATATCGTGGTTTTGGCACGTAAATCCCCGTCATTTATTAGCAATTATCGTAGCTAAGCAGCTCATTACAAGCGATCACAATTATCTAATACTGAAAGAGAGATAGAGAGAGAGGAAGGGGGGGGGGGTTAACGTAGGATCAAACTGGGCTCGGTTGGCTATTACTGAGAAATGGGCAGAAAAGAAGCGTTGAAAGGACTTCCGAGTGGAGACGTTGGTATTGAATCACGGCGATGGTGGTACTAGAGTACTGAGACACACGAAGGAAGAAATCTAGGCGAGTTCCACTGCAGTAAAATTTGCCCAGACTGGGAGCAGCGATTCGCCTGTGTTTGCAATGTGTTTCTCTTGTGTTTATCGCCGGCGTTTTCGAACTATTTTCTCTTCATTTGATCTCATTACGCAGTTAATTGCCGTTAATGTACATCTTTTATGTTATTATCCTTATCCGGTTCATTTTAAGCATTCTTTCTCAGGATCCATTTTAACCGGTTTGGGCCAGTTATTGGCCTTCTTTGTCCCTGTTTTCAACTGCTCGTTTCTGAGCGGGACAACGGTATGAGACGACATTACACGCCGACAGCCTGGGTCCCTAAAGCCCTCTGCGCCTAAAAGGAGGCGACGGGATGAGCCACCACACCGGGTACAGAAGTGAGTAAGGAGCGCTCACCGAGGCGGCCGGCCTGGCTTGTGGGAACTTGAGGTCCTTCTCGAGGACGCCATCCTTGGCGGTCACCACGTAGACCTGGTTGAGGAATCCCAGGATACTCTCGAAGCTGCACTCGATCACGGGTCGACAGATGCTGAACATGTCGGTGAAGCGGACGGGCTCTCCGCGTTTCCACATGGATCGCGTCAGCCGCACGAGGCCCTAGAAGCAAAACGTTGTACCACTTTGCACACACACCACACTCACAAGCGCTGTTGGTCTTGGCGGCTGATAGGCGTACAAGACGCGCGTTTCGTGACAAAATCTGCTCTGTAATGCATCCCCCCCTCTACAAATCGATTCCTTTCATTTTCCTTTCTAGTGTATTTAAAACATTTATTTATTTAATATGTATATACGAAGCTTTAACACCATTGGCTTCATTTTAGAAGGAATATCGTGAGGTGAGTGCCGCTTGGTTCTCGTACATCGACGGCGTTAGGAGGTTCAGTTGTCAAATCAAAAAGCAGCTAGCCAAGCGGCCTGCGTCGCTGCTCAGAAGGTTGTATATGAGGAGAGCGTTAGTGAGAATGTTCAGAAAGTTCATACAATGCAGAATACTTGCTGCAAGATGCCAATTAGCCGCAGTGCCAATAGTGTCTATCCTCTGCTCTGTGACCGTCACACGATAAGTGTTTTGGTATATCCACACTTCGGTAATGAGGAGTGTTCCTTAGTTTGACCATGGCCGTCGACAAGGCGGCCGATATACCTTCTCAGGTGTTGGTTCAGTTACTCTCCCACAAGAGGGCGTCGAGGGCTTGGGCCTGTTACACCGTAATGTATAATACCAGCTGGTGTAACAACTGAGCAAGCAGTCAAATAGTTATGCTGAATGGAGTAGTGAATTCCGTGCTTTGCTTCTTTTGTTGGATCCGTTATTTCATAAAGCGGTCATGAGAAAGCCATGTGTGCTTTAAGAAAAGCCTTTGCATTGTTAATAAGGCAACTGGGATTACTTCTACGATTTTCTTTTTGTTTTGCACCGCCACGTGGTCTAATGGCGATGACATTCGGATGCTGATCCGAAGGTCGCACAATCGAATCTCGGCCACGGCGTCTGCATTTTGATGGAGGCGAAATGTTGAGGCCCCGGTACTGTGCAATGTCAGTGCCCGTTAAAGAACACCAGGTGGCCAAAATTTCCGGAGCTTTCCACTACGGCGTCTCTCGTAGCCATATCCGGTTTTGGGAAGTAAAATCCCAGAAATTATTTTTCCTGACGACATTCGAGAAGCGATGGTCCTATGCAACGAAAAATGAGCGTAAAGTTGATTAAATACTCACGAGACATCAGCCACGAAATGCGGGTAAATGTTGTTTGACAAATTCTCGGACTCTCGTAAGAAAAAAAAAAAGCCATAGAAGACCTCGATTTCCGAGCAGTCAACAATTTGCCTCAGAGAATAAGGCAAAGGAAAGAAAAGTAAAGTAAAAATCGACGGCAGTAAGCGATGGGTGCGTAGAAAGCGGTTCGATGTTGGGGAGTTGGGGAACATTTTCGAACACGAGGAAGTAGCCCGGGAGATCTGCACAACACGAACAACTTATTAACGAGAGTTTAATGTTTTCCGAACGCCATTATTCCTTGAAACGACCTTGACGGCCCTGGCAAATGTAATTAAGGCCGATGTATGCATTCACGCTTCCATTTTGTGTGTGCAAATGCAGCCGAAAACGAGGAAAAAGGTGTCTCAGATCACAATCTTAACTTTGCCAGTAGACCGTTATTGTGAAAGTTAAAGTTTATCATTTAATGTGCAAGCCTTTAGCGTGTTCTGAAGCCTATACATCGAAAACTGTTCGCCCCCTCTCAGTTATCGGCGATGAGAGGTTGCCTGTTGTGGGACTAGGCTCTTCGTCGAAACAATTTACGCAATATCTCCAGGGACGCTGAAAAGCGCAATTTATCTTGGCTTCCACCCTTTTGAATCTTTTAAACGATACCTCTAGAGGTGCCAGTTAAAGTTTTCATGCTTCAAGGGAGCACGCCTAAACTGATTTCCTTAAAACAAAAGTGTGGCAGTTATGTTTCATGAATGGCGTTGACGTCAAAGCACGTCGTAAAACTTTAATGCTTATAACCGACCAAAAAGAAAAAAGAAGAAAGAAAGAAAGAAAACGCTAGAAACGACTGGTTTCACTTAGTTACAAAATTTACTTTCCCCAATAGCCGAAAGCAAAGTGTTCTCCGTCAACTAAGAAAGATCACACCTCCGGGGTTTGAGATGAACGCTACTCGAGATCTCCATGGTTACACGTTTGCTCGCAACGCTGAACTTTGCGATGATTAGAAGCTCCCATGATGCCCCAGTTTGGCAAGAACAGCTTTGATGTGTTGTGTGTTACTCGCGGAATGCCTATAAAAAATAGCCTAATGAAGCAGCCTATCTATCTTCAGCTCCCCCGCTCCCCTCCCACCCCCTTTTTTTTTCGCGCATTTCTTTCTTTTCGCTCTTGTTCGTGTGGCATTCTTAGGCAAGCATTCCCCAAATTTTTTGACGCGATTCGTTAATGTAGACCGTGACATGTTGATATCACTCACTTACCGCGGTTTCATGATTTGACGTTCCTTGTAAGTTTTTGTTTCTGATTCCTTATCGCCGAAATGCACGAAAATATCGCGCCATTTATTTTTCTTTTTGTATGAGCGATGTTTCTTTGGCAACGAACTTGCAACTAGTTAGTACCGTTGATATTCGACGGCGCTGTCAGAGATAACGTGTTCTTACGCGGCCTAAGCTTGCAGGAAGCGGGGCTACATGTTGCGAACAGAACATGCTGTGTGCGCAGCATTTTTTTTTCTTTTTGTAGTGGCTGACAAACACATACCCTGAAAAAGTCGCATCAAACTGTTGTTTAGTGATTAGGTGATTTTTGTTACTTAGCTGCTTTTCTGATAAAGAAAAGCGAAACTATGGCAAATGTGCCGAATGACAGTAACATTATATCAACGAAGCCTTAAGAGTTATTGCTGTCAAACTTCCGTGCCAGGATTATCGATACATACAAGTGCAAACACCTTGACTGTGTATACCGAAAGCTACATAGCGGCACCTTTCGGGGAGTCTCTTCCCGCATCACGCAGATATATGGAACGCAATGGACGAAGGTTACTGCTGCGCTCTGCGTTTATCATCGTTATTTTCATGACATTACAATAACGCCCACAAGATTTTTTTTTTCTTTCCTTCTCTCCCGGTGGTTAGGTGACGATATCAGGACGCGTCAACACTTGCACGGTGTCGGCAGAAAACTGCGCCCTGAGAAACGCAATGGCCTCCGTAAGTGCCAGATCGCTCGCAGTTCTGGAAACCTTGGCCTATGCTTACGCTGCAATCTCACTGTCCGCGTCACTCTTATAAGGACTACGTTAGCTAATACTGGAAAAGAAGAAATACTGAGGCAATGCAAAAGTACTTTTGTGGCCTGCTGTGGCTCTGCAATGCGAATACTTATTTTCTCGGTGACATACGCGTTCTTTTTCTTATCAAGCGCAGTAACGAGTGACGCAAGTAGGGCGTACAGTTAAAGCGTGGTGCCGCACGAGTCACTCACACTGAGTGAGAAAAGGTGGATTGTGCATAAGCGATTGTTAACTGATAACGGGCATGGTGGTCCTTTCGCACTGCTCAGATAGCGGAAATACGAATGTTGCTGTGACGCGACCGAAAGTCATCGAACGAGATTCACGTCAGGGATTGCTCAAAATCCGTCCTACTTTTTCTCTTGTCCTACAATGTCATAGATAGCACTATCGCAGAGAATGGGAAGGCGATTGAAAGATATGCAGTTGGGTTGGCAAAAGCATATACCGTAACTCAAGAAGTTTCAGGATCCTGGATGTCATAAGGAAATTTGACAGGTATGTTATAAAGCAGCAACGTACACATGTGTACATAGAGAAGTATGGAATCATTTCTCGTCGCAGTTCGTTCTGAGTGTTGTCGCGTGAGTTGTTATGATCTCAGCTAATAATGGGAAGTGACGAATGACGGCACAACGTAGATAAATCCAAGGTACAGGCCTAGCAAGTTGAATTGTCATTCAACGAATCAATCTGTAGCATGTCTTGAGATAGCGTTGAGTGGAGTACGCTTATTATTGTTATTTTTTTGCAGCTAAAGAAGTGCAATATTGCACCTCAAGCAAAGCATCGAATCAGCCTCGCTAATTATAAGAAGGAAAAAAAGAAGCAGCAATCTAAATTCTCTGACGTCACTGACTGACCTTTCCCGCCTGGTGAATAACGAAGTCTCGGTCGAAGATGACGTGGAAAGGAAAGGCAGAAGAGAATGTCTTGGTGTCCACGGGCAGGTCTTGCGGACTCTGGCTCAGATGGTCGGTGATGTGGGCCGATGTAAAGGATGATCTCTTTTGCATCAGACCCGGGATTTCCATGGGGGCGAGCTGCAAGGACACGAGGGCGGAGCGATGCACGAAATCTGATATCACCCTGATATAAAAAAATTGAAGAAAAAGAAAGATATAATCATGATAGACAGCGAAGTTCACGTTTTGCACATGGAGACAACGACGCTGTGTTAGAGCATATATATACATATATAGCATACAGTAATTACGTCTAAGTAAGCTATCCGACGTACCCTGACGTCGACGGTGAACGTAATGGTTCGACAGCTAAGCTGGATTGATAAATATTTGCACGCGTAGTGGATGCAGGAAGTGGAAGTTCGGCACTCAACTACGGCAAATTTTTATTATTTTTTCCTTTCCGACTGTTTTTTGTAGGCGCCCTGACGAAGACAAGTCCACTTGTCGAAACGTTGGCTCCTGCTACATTCCCTGCTATAAATCGTGTTTTGTGATCTGTTCATCGATTCAAGACGACCACAGAGAAGATACACGACACGCTGTGGTCGTCCTAAATGTTTGCGCTGAATTACTTCGCACGTAAGGAAACACGTACCAACCAGGCCCAACAGAATTTTTATTGGTTGTGACTGTTTACAACAAAAGCCAAGCCCCTAGGATTCCTGTGCCTCTCATGCCAAATCCTCGCGTTTGAACCTTAACGAGTCGAAAACCATCAGAATACTTTTTGAGGCAACGCATTCAATATAGACACTCTGTGGTTCTTAATTCATTCAAATGAGTTCCATTCACATTTAAAAGCACCCAGGAACGGCAACAAGGCGCGCTCGAAGAGAGAAAAGACAAAAGAAAGCATGAAGTGTGAACAGAGATAGGTAAGTATTGTATGATGATCATGATATAAAGACAAAATAGGAATCACTTAGAGCGCATATATTGGGAGTTGGTGTTGACAGCCTTGTCATGCAAGGCCGTTTGTTGGATTGCATAAAGCGTTAGAACTTTAGTGGTGGAAGTCCACTCAATATGACAAACATTATACGTGCACAAGATTGCGCGCGGTGCTGGAAACGCCGTAGTAGGATAGTAACCGCAAACAAGAAACCTGGATCTCGACCCAGTTCTTGTGGTCGAGATCCAGGTGGTCACGATACCTCCACCTTATTTCTGAGAGCTTAAGTGTAAATGTGCGCAGCACGAGCCCTTGCTTGCGCGTTCCCCCCTCTTTCAAGGAATGAATATTCAAGACTGTAAACAAAATAACCGAAACCAGCGACTGGCAGCGATGCATTGGTAATGCGGACGGTGTGGGCGCCTTTTAACGTCCTCTTTTAGAGGTATATACTTTCGCACAGTTTAAAGGAAACTAAAAAGAAAAACAATTTTGCTCGCATCAGTAGATTAGCTTTTCATAGTACCAAAAACGCTAATGTTTCGAGGAGAAGGCCCTCGGTAAGTAAGAAAGCGCGCGTAAAGAAAGCACGGGTGGCGATGCCGCTTTGAAGTTCCAGCGCTAATACGCGTGATATAACAGATCCTTGACTGCGTCTGCTAAGGCCTACAAAATTATTTATCGGTAAGAAAGACATACATTGTGTTCTAAGGAAGCCAGAGACTTCACGCAGGAAGTTTCAGAACATTTGATGGAGCACATTTGGCGAGAATTCGAAAAAAAAAAGAAATAAATGGCCTTCTGACTTCATGAAGCTGCTGTTGTGCCGCGAATTTCAAAACTAAAGCTTTGACATTCATTTTCTCATTTAGTATTCAATGCAAGACTGCGGCATTAACGACAGTCGAGTTCTCGAAAAAGTGTTGAGCGGGTAAGAGAGGGAACGCGTGACATCTTAGTATAAACTGATATATTTGCTTTGGGAAGGGCGTGTAATGAGAAGGCAAGATAAGCGTTGGTAATTAAGGGTAACAGAGAAGGCACGCGAGGCAGGGACCGGGTGATTTGGAGCACTATTGGACAGGCCTCGGCCCTGCAATGGGCATAGAGCTGGTGATGATGACCTGCGCATCATCTGTAAGTGAGCCCACCTGGAGCACACACTCGGACACCTCCATGATGACGGTGACGCGGTCCCCTCGGTCCGTGATCTTGCACGTGTTCACGTTGACCTCTGTGTTGAAGAACTCCCGCGCCACGGTCTTCACCAGACCTTTGACGATCGGGTGAAGGCCCTTGCGTTCGCTGAAAATTTTAAATAAGGAAAGAACGAGGAAGAGGAGCGTTGAACCAGTGCTGGATATTGGCAGAAATGTGGTCCTGAGAGTTATACCCCTATTACAGGCATGCATATTTGATGCGTAATGAACGGCGGTGCACGTTAGGCTAACATGATAATCGGCAATGCTCTTTTGGAGCGATATAGTGAAGGATAGCAATTCTTGTTCAATTTCCAACGTAAATAAAATTCACCGCTGCACGATACATCCTACACTGCAGCCGTCCAATGAATGCATTGAAGCCGTGAGGGCTGACAAACACGGGGCTTTGTGCTATCGTCTTTCGACGTCACTTGCAGCGAAGCAAGAGCAAGCAGATATGCGGGCATTCCTTTGGATTTTAAGTACATAGGAGCCTCCACGTTTGATTGGCAGTGTTCCCTCACCCTGTTTGGAAAGAGTAGCAGGGCCCCTTTAACAATATACAATATTAGTGCACGGGTAGGCGACCTGCTCGTACACCCGGTGCTTTATGTAACAGCCCAATCAAATCAGTCGATCGTGCACGTGCTGTGCTCAACGCGGTGGCGCATATGTGTCCACACATCTGTTGATACAAAGAAGACTCCAAGGAGTGGCCGAGGCTGACCTGCAGTAATGAAGATGCAGGCTACCCATTGGTCCCGGTGAAACCCTGAAAGAAGGCGCACTCATCCCTGGATAAGTGGATGCCAGGTGGTCGTGCAGGTTGTCGAGGTTGGTGAGAAGTCAGTCAGGTTGGAGCCCAGCACGCGCAGGATCTTGTCGTATCCGTGCTGCTGGCAAAAGTAGAGGAAGTGACAGCCGAGGGCTTCGAGGCAGGCATCTGGGCTCATGTCTGAGAGTGCGAGGATAGAAAAAAAAGCGACGACAGCGTGTTTAAAACTATAATAATCAACGTGTCACATAGTATACTACGCTGAGTTTCATAGGTAAGCGTTCTGGTTTGCCTGACGCAACTTTATTGAACCACCTGCAAATTGATGACCTGGATCTAGGCGACGCTGGCGGTAGCAGAAAGATTGTCTCTCGGTAGCTTCCCGGGCTTGCTGGATGGCCCAAAGTTAAGCACAAGAAATTAAATGAAGGACCTACAGTTGTGTTACTGATGCGATGAAACGAAGTTTCGCTTGAGGATCAAATTAGTAAATCAATATTAATGCGATTAGATGTCAACTAAACTAACCTTTTTTTCGTTATTTCGTGATATAATGAGAGAAATCCACATGAATGTTATCATTCTTTCTGATTTCGCAGAAGTCCAAGTTTCTCTTCATGTATGTACAGTAAATTGATTGATTTGTCGGGTTTAACGTCCCAAAACCAGCTCTGATTATGAGAGACGCCGCAGTGGAGGTCTCCGGAATTTAGACCACCTGGGCTTCTTTAACGTGCACTTACATCGCACAGCACACGGGCCTGTATGCGCATTAAAGCCTCACATTAGGGAACGTTACTCCGCTGAATGAAATGAGACATTAAGTGAAACATTCTTGACCTGCATACAGAGAGACCACTTTAAGGACAACGAAGGAGTTAGTTTTTTAAACTTAAACGAACGTTAAACCGAAAAAAAAAAAACGATTTCTGTCGTATGAGTAAATCAACTTTTCGCATTACCGAAGCCAAACTTTCGCGCGGAGAAGACGCTTGTTAAGCGAGAAAATGCACGAAAAGAAAACACATGCGGCGACGCCCGCTCAGAGGTTCCGGCAAGTAATCTTTCACGGAGTCTGCAAATACGTACATAATTATTTTTAGGTAAAAGATATAACATGCATTGCCTTCTAAGGGATCCAGAGATATAACGTGGCGAGTTTCGGGCGATTTTACTGAGCTAATCTGGCGAGAATACGAGAAAAAAAAAGGAATGTGATTCACAACGTCATCTCAAAGTTCTGGCGCGGAATTCAAATATGAAACTTTGATTGATTTTCTCTCTTCTGATATTGAACATAAAAGGGCAAAATTAACGGAAGTAGAGTTCCAGAACAATAATTTATCCGTCTAAACCGCTTTCGTGTTTCAATTTATTGCCCTTTTAAGTGGCTTGGAATAAAGAATATGAGTATGGCGTGGAATGCGTGTCTTTGAAAAGACACGTGTCAAAAGTTTCCCCGTTGATGCGATTGATGTAACGGTTGTGTATCCATGTGACAAAACGAATAATAACACGTACCAAGCGCAAACTACGCGTATGTGGCATGTGGTATATGCAGCGATAGTTGTGGTTACAGCGACGAGTGTTTAGTATGAGCTTAATATTACTGTACTTGTTTTATGTGAACTAATTTGCAGAGAGCTTGAGGTAGGCAATATCTCAGCTATTCCCTGTCTTCTTAATACAGTTAAAAACTCATTAAAGATGTAGTAAGCTGCTTCAGTGACATGGGAAGTAGTATTCTGAAGTTTGTATCATCCCACTTTATTTAAGATGTATCTATATTCTGGTAAAAGGACAGTATCTGAATCTCATTTGTCGTCTTCTTTCAAGAATAGCTTCCCTTGATAAGACAGAAACCAGGTGCGCATAGCTCTAGGTATGTTTCCTTGCACTTTCACAATTACTTCAGCCATTAAAAGAAAACGTCGGACATGCTTACATCTGCGCGGTTTGCAGCGACGAAACGTTTTAATTTGCGTTTTCTTTTTATTCATCAATTCAGTGCAGTTTCAACGAGCTCGTCACCTGGCAGATTAAAGCAACTGCGATGGCCGAGATAGTACATCATAAATGAATAACGAACACCTCTCCTGTTTTCGTTCCTGCGGCCTTCTTTTCAAAATTATTTATTTCATTCTCTTTTGTTTTGGCGAGTAACGCACTCCTCGGTCGATATCGCCACGCGCGAACATCCGACGAGAGTGGACGTGTGAATTAGACGGAAAGGGGAGGGGGGAGGAGTGGAATTTCTCGAGCTATTGTGAGGGAATGTTACATTGACCGCGCGTTTTTTTTTCTTTTTGTTACCTCGATGGAATTCACACAGTTATGTTTCGAGGGACCCTTTGTTCCGAATCCCAGTCGCACCCCTCATTATACAAACATGCATGCGTTAGCGGGTTCTCCTCCGACGTATAACGCAGGTGCGTGTGTGCATATATATTTGTCGTCGTGAAATTTCAGCTAACAAAGGTGAAATTTCACGACGACAAATATATATATATATACACACGCTGTTAGCTGAAGGGCAGCAATAAATACCGCGGCCTTTATATTTACGCTGGAGTGTTATTTCGGCACGTGACAGCGAGATCACACTGGTTTTAATAGCTGCAGGAGCGATTAGCAGTAGCCGCGCACTTGGCACAAGTGATCACAGGTAATTAATTAGTAATCAACTTTGCAGTTACTGCTTTAAACCCAAGATAGTGTAACGCGTCATGGCTGGGACAAGGAATGAAGAGGAGGACGACGCGTCGCGCGTTCCGGAGCTTAGAACGAAGCCAGCGCTGAACTCTTTTCCTCGGCTCTCATCCGTCACCTGTAAATAAAGCCATCTCCTCGCGACTCTCCTCGCCGAAAACACGTTAGTTGTCTCCGCTGAGCTTACAGTGCCACCATGGTCCATGAGGTCAGTCGCCGTGTCTGCTTCCGTCTCTGCCGTTTCTCCCTTTGATGCCGTCGTTCTACCTCTCGCCCTTCCTTGTGCAAAGAAAGACATACTAGTGCTTCGTTGTGTTGTGTCGATTAACAACCAAGCCACGTCTCTGTGGGCGCTTAACTGTTCCCCAATGCCAGTTATACTACCTTGTGGAATGAAGCTCGCCGTGTTCGACGTCACCATGGGAAATTACGTCGCCGCCGTTGATGACGAAGAACGTGAGCAACGTTTGGCCGTTTCAAAATGCAGTTGCTCCTACGAGTCGCAGATTCTCAATATGGTTGGCAAGAACCTACGGTCTCATGAGCGACAAAGACTGGCTAAGCTATTGGAACGACATGCTTCTATATTCGACTTCTGCGAGCAGGAGAAATGCCGATCTCTACCCTGTTCTCGAGCTCATCACAGCATTGATACGTGCTCTGCGCACCCGGTCCGGCAAGAACCTTACCGAGTGTCGTCGTCAGGGCGGAAAGTTATTGCCGAACAAGGGCAAGATATGCTTCAGAAAGGCGTTATTGAAGAGTCGTGTAGTCCTTGGGCCGCACCCGTTATTTTAGTTAAGAAGAAAGACGGCTCTTGGAGGTTTTGTGTTGATTATCGACGACTAAACGCCCTGACCACAAAAGATGTATATCCGCTGCCTCGGATAGGCGATGTTATTGACTGTCTGTATTCCGCGTCCTACTTTTCGTCGCTCGACCTACAATCAGGGTATTGGCAGATCCCCATGCACCCTGCTGACAAGGAGAAAACCGCCTTCGTGACACCCGATGGGCTGTACCAGTTTAATGTTATGCCGTTTGGCCTATGCAACGCTCCCGCAACTTTTGAAAGATTTATGGACTCCATTCCTAGCGGTCTTAAATGGGAGGTATGCCTATGCTATCTGGATGACGTCATCATATTTGGACGTACTTTCGAAGAGCATAACTGAACGTTAAGTCTCGTTTTAGACTGCCTCGAAAAGGCCAGCTTGGTTTTAAACTCCAGGAAGTGCAGGTTTGGTGAACGACAGGCGTTAGTTCTGGGTCACCTTGTTGACAAAGACGGTGTCAGGCCAGCCCCCCGGAAAATAGAAGCAGTCAGTGCCTTTAAGCCACCGCAGACTGTGAAAGAACTTCGTAGCTTCCTGGGATTATGCTCGTACTTTCGACGGTTCGTGCCCGATTTGCTGACGTTGTGTATCCATTGACAAGCCTCTTGCGAAAGGACAACCCGTATGAGTGGACCCCGGAATGTGACACAGCCTTCTCTCAACTGAAGTTTTTGCTGACATCCGAACCTGTTCTTCGTCACTTCGATCCGTCTGCGCCCACTGAAATGCATAGTGATGCCAGCGGTATAGGTATTGGAGGAGTACTGGTCCAGCGCCATAATAAGGAGGAGTACGTGGTTGCATATGCGAGTCGGTCCCTAAGCAAGGCTGAACGAAATTACACGGTGATGGAGCAAGAGTGCTTAGCAGCTGTATTTGCTGTTCAGAAGTTTCGGTGCTACATATACGGACGTCCATTCACCATTGTAACTGACCACCATTCCTTATGTTGGCTTGTTAACCTTCCGTGACCCCACCGGCCGCCTGGCACGCTGAGCGTTACGGCTCCAAGAATTTGATTTTACTGTCTCGTATAAAAGTGGACGACGTCATGCCGATGCTGACTGCCTTTCTCGCCTTCCCCTGCCCACGATCGAGGATGGCGCAGACAATTTTGACACCTGCTTTTCTGCTGTCTCGTACACTTTTCCTGTCGCCACCGTCTTCCAGAGGGAACAGCGCAGTGACTTAAGTTTGGATCCCCTCTTTGCCGATGCCTGCGGTCCAAAGGCTAGTGGTCGCTTTGCTCTTCGCGACGGACATTTATACAAGACCAATCACTCGGAAAGTGGGGCACGGTATTTACTCGTTGTTCCAGAAAGCCTTCAAAGAGATGTTCTTCGTGTCATGCATGATGATCCGACGTCAGGACACCTTGGAGTCGTTCGAACTTTGCATCGAACACAGCAGCGGTTTTACTGGCTTAAAATGCGACATTCTGTTAAACAATGTGTGTCGAGCTGCACCAAATGTCAGCGTTACAAGCGGCCGACAAGCGCTCCTCATGGCCTCCTTAATCCCATAGCGCCGCCTACCACACCTTTCGAACAAGTTGGTATCGACTTGATGGGACCGTTACCACGGTCTGCGAACAACAACCGCTTGGTCATCGTGTACGTCGATCACCTTACTCGGTACGCGGAAACTGCTGCGCTACGTTCCTCCACAGCCGCTTGCGTCGCTACTTTCTTACTACACCACGTAATTCTTCGCCATGGTCCTCCCCGTGTTATTATCAGCGACCGTGGTCGTCAATTCGTTGCCGACGCAGTGGAAGAGTTGCTTCGACTGTGTACTTCACAGTTCCGCCACTCAACTCCATATCATCCTCAGACGAATGGCCTTGTTGAACGTACCAACCGTACCTTGACCAACATGCTGGCTATGTATGTCTCATCCAATCACAAGAACTGGGATGAGTTCCTACCGTTTATTACCTATGCCTACAACACAGCGAATCACGAAACCACTGATTTCACTCCTTTCTACCTGCTCTACGCTCGGGCGCCTCGCAGCTCTCTCTATACCATTCTGCCCTTTATACTTCATGCTGAAGACTCAATCGCCGATACATTATGCCGTGCTGAAGAAGCCCGCCAAATTGCTCGCCTGGGTACGCTAGCGTCACAAGATCGTTCCAAGGAGCGGTATGACCGTCGCCACGAGACAGTATCATTTGTAAAGGATGATTTGGTGTGGCTGTGGACCAGTCAGCGCAGACGCGGGCTGTGTCAAAAGTTCTCGGCCCAGTATACCGGTCCCTTCGCAGTCATCGACCGCATTAGTGACCTAACTTACGTGGTCGCACGCGTAACGCCACAGGGACGCCTATCTACCACTAGCCAAGTTGCGCACGTTGCGCGCCTCAAGCGGTATCAACCTACCACTCAGCCCTGACAGCCCAGGGCGGGCTTCGTCTGCGAAACGGGGAGTGTAACTCGTCATGGCCGGGACAAGGAATGAAGAGGAGGACGACGTGCGTGTCGCGCGTTCCGGAGCTCAGAACGAAGCCAGCTCTGAACTCTTTTCCTCGGCTCTCATCCGTCACCTGTAAATAAAGCCATCTCCTCGCAACTCTTCGTAACAATATTTAACGGAGAATGGTTTGGTGTACGGATAATCTATTGTCATAATCGTGGGGGCAGTGGACTCTAAGAAGGTACTCGAAATTTGGAAAAGAACTACGTTTCTAAGGCGCTTGCGCGCCGTGGCATTACCGTGATCGATTATGCACGCAGTCTGCAGGCATAAGCAGGTCGAGAGGATCAAAGAATTAGCCTCGTCTCATCAACTTCTCCGCGCCATGGCCAGTACTGTCTGTATGTGTGCGTCATAGATCGTTCGTTCGTCGCATGTTTGAGAGCGTTTATGTTATGGCGCGCAAGTGTCTAGTCAAGTGGTACTTATAGAATCTCGCGCACTTTCTTAGAAGCCCGGAAAAATGAAAAAAAATACCACTGCATTTATTATCATGTAAATATCTGGACATTAATTAATATGCTTTACAACTTCTCCCTTGCAAATTTCGCATTTAAGAGAGCTGTTACAAAATTGGCTGATTAGTTGTTAGAAATTATTACCCGAATTCAATTAAAATGTAGTCTGAGAGTATCAAAGCGGGAGTTAACACTATTAAAGGGACCCTGAAACGGTTTTCACGATTTTGTGAAAACATGGTGATCCGGTAGAGCGAGCCATTAGGATCATTACAGGACAGATTTCAGCGCTCTGCGTAAAGTGTGTAATTTACAATAAAGCCTTGAACACGAGCATCGCAAAAGATCGCAGCGGCTCGTCGGAATGCGTTTTCAAACGCCCCCGCCTATCGCACGATGGAATGCGGGGCCGCTGATTGGCCCGCTAACATGTGACGTGCACGTAATTTTCCCAACCTAAATGCAAAAACGCGCTCTTACAACGTGCTCCTTCGTTTCGGCCAACGGTATCGTCGCGGCATCTGGCGACGTACACACGAGTCGCAGGCGCTCTATTGCAGAGGCTAGCACTGCCGAGGCCGGGGAGCTCAGTAAAGATATCGGGGCGCTATGTTGCTGCGAAGGGCTCCGCAGGGCGGCTGACGAGGGAGGCGCAGTCATCGCTAGCGCGCCCTCGGCAGCTGATCGAGTTCAGAAGGAACAGCAGTGGTAAGGAGGAAGGCGACAGAAATAACTTCATAGCTGCCTTAGCGCATGGTGCTTCGCTTTATTTATGGCGTGAATGATTTTACAATTGTGTTGTTTAATCAGTGACGCAATGTCAAAAAAACGTTTCAGGGACCCTTTAAGGCGGTTGCATTCTCGCCAGGTGAACCACGTAGATATTTTTAAAGCTAGTCTACAGGTTACGGAACTGCCCGGAACAAGCCTTTTAGCTATTGACACTCACCCAGGTCAGGCCCAGTTCCCGGACAGACGGCGAAGGGACCGCATGCATTTGACCGGGACAGGTCTCAATTGTACGCGGAGCACAGTGGCGACCTCTTAGTCGATAACTGCCTTGGCACGAATGTGTTCTATACCGAGTACGCGAACTGTCTGAACTCGTACTGCGATGCCTGCCCGCATCGCAAGAAAATAGAAAAAAAAGAAGAAAAAAAAGAAGAGAGAGAGAGAAGAAAAATATCGCGCTCTTCAACTGGTCGGTCCATCAGCAAAAGAAACTTACGGTTCTCTCGTGATGCAGGTCAGGGCCGGAATAATGATAACCGCAGCACGCGAAAAAAAATATATAAAGGAAGCAGTCGGCGAACGCGTACCATCGAATCGTATGGTACCGAATGCGAGATTATTCGTTGTTAGGAGTAAGCGGCGCTGGCGTCTTCATTTCGTTCCTTCGTCGTTTTGTTTGCGCCAGATATCTGCGACCGGGAATCATGGGTGATCAGTCCCGTCGCGGGCAACGCGACAGCGCTGAGGGAAAAAACTTGCTGAAGAATGTGTCCTTCGAGTGAAGGCCAGGGTCAGTAAGAGCCTCAGTTTCAGGCACCAGCAGCGAAGCAGTAACTGCTCCGGTAGATTTAATGAACCCCACGATCACGATGTCACTCGACAAAGTCACAGCGGAGCGATACAAATGCAGCAACGAGGGACCGGGACAGATAACGCCATCGAGGCAAAGCGCCCAAGTTGTGTGTCAGTTCATACTCAACTGAGTGGAAGAAGATGGCTTCATCCAAAATATTCAAGTACTGCAGCTAAAAAGGCAAGTCCTATCGAAAATTTGTTATAGCGGCTTATAGAGGAGTCAGCAGTACGTGGTTGTAGCGTGGTAACATTAGAACACAGCGGACAGAAGAAAAGCCAAGAGGACTGCAGAGCTAGGATTAAAAGTTAGGGCGGTAATTGACCGGCACTGAGTGGAAGGCTGGTGCGCAGCCTTTAGGTTAGTTTTTTTTTCCGCCCCTTATTGTTAGTGTTGCTTCCTGTTTCCCTCTCGTGTATACCAATGCCGTGAACTGCTTGTGCATTTGCGGGTTATGTCGAGTGGCGTGCCGCATGCAACGGAGCGTAACACGGAAGGCTCTCCTTTCAAAAAGAAGAGTCACAATCGACATAAAACACGATGCCGCTCGGGACCAGTATTCGGAAGAAAAAAGCCGTCTAAAAGAGCTCAGGAAACCAAGATACTTCTGGACGTAGAAGAGCGCTGTTGTGTCTAACAAGGTCACGAATAATATCGAAAGAGGCGAGCACGAAAACAGCTTTAGGGGCATAGCACTCGAAAAAGGTGGTTACGAACACAAACATGCATCTAAAACGATTTGGAGGGCAGTTCGAACGAACGCTTCGGAGTGTTTCAAACTTCTTCGATAGCCTTCGGTAAATAGTGAATGAACACTGCAGCCTATTCGACTTCTGCTTTCAAAATGCATATGATGGATGCGAAGGACAAGAATAAATTCTGTCTCCCGAAGGGGACGAGATCCTAGTATAACGTATTTTTCACGCAGATGCAACTGTATACGCCCAGAAAAATAAATGTTTGGACGAAACAAAAGTAGGCGACTTACTCAGCACTTCGGCCGCCGACAGGACCAGCTTGAAAGTGACGTCGTCCGGGTACACGCGGTGCATGAGGAACGAACCACCGTACATACGGATATTGCTCTTGCGCCTGCGCAGAAAGAAAGGACACGTCGTGAACTTCACGCACACATTGCATCACATTTGTTACATAACTTTAACGCCGATTCGTACAGGTAAGGCATAACAGCAAGCATGAAACAGGAAAAAAGCATTGAAGCTAGAGCGCCCAGTACATTAATTTCTGGGGTTTTACGTGCCAAAACCACTATTTGAT
Organism: Hyalomma asiaticum; assembly: GCA_013339685.2. Taxonomy (NCBI): domain Eukaryota; kingdom Metazoa; phylum Arthropoda; class Arachnida; order Ixodida; family Ixodidae; genus Hyalomma; species Hyalomma asiaticum. Next base: position 24,230,900 of record CM023483.1, read on the forward strand.
TATGCAGCATTCCCCGCAGAGGAGGGCTCCGGAAATTTCGACCACCTGGGGCTTCTTCACATGCACCTAAATCGAAGTACACGGGGACATCTAGCTATTCGCCTCCACCAAATGCGACCACCACTGCAGGGATCCACCGTGGTGGCTAGCGCCTCAGTAGAATAATGCCGCGTAATGTAATGAGAAAATAACTTTCCAAGTGATCGACGCAGCCCAAGGAAATGTCCGGAAATTAAGTCTTCTGCAGTAGTTGTTTCAAGACGAGCTCCGTTATCCCCCTCGTCCTGATTCCAACCTCCACCTGTAACTTGAAGGGTGTGCACAGGAGCTGTCTTGCTGTACGTTCTACGCACCGAACGCGCAAATCACAAAAGTGCTATAGTGTTTCTTTTAAAGAACCCTCCGTCCTTTCCCCGCTTTTGCCCTGCATATGTTTCGTTTTACTCACCGGAGATTTCCACCGCAAACAAAACAACCGACCCTTAGTGGTTGGTCGCAAATTTCTCGCCTAATTATCTCCTTCGTTAATCTCTAGCGAGGCCCGTTCTGCTATTATCTCCCGCGTTCCTTCCTTCACGAGCTTCTTGAGCTTCTCGGCTCGGCCATGGCCGCGCATACAAGGACTAATTAGCTCATTCAGCGGTGAATAGGTCACGTCCTGTCCTTGCTTGATCAGAACGCAGAACGAAAAGTTAAACGTACAGTCTTGCTCTCGAGGACGGACCGGCTTTGCGCTTTTCGTAGTGCCAGTGGATGGCGCACCGTATTGCTCAATACACGTCCTGGGAAGACTTCAGAAGCACGCATCGCGTGTCAAAAGCTAATTTGGCCTCAGGAAGCTGGCGAGATACCGCGTTGATTCGACGCTCTTGTTTCCAGGAAGCTGTTCATTGGAGCTTAATTAAGGCATGCCGGAAACAACGCGCGACAGGCTTTTGAAAACCGGAGTCGCTAGGCGTATAGTTTGTTTCTTAGGCTTAACTTTTTTTTTTTTGTCCTAGCGGCGCCAGCCGCACTGCGGTAGGCTATGTCGTCAATTCTGTTGTTATATCGCAATCGATGCTCGAGGTACTCCCTTGAAGAAGTGGAGGACTTCGTGATCTGTTCTTTTGTTCTTCATCTACAAAGCCCGAAACTTCTTGGTTGACCCTGCAGCGTTGTCTAGCAGCTTGGTGTCACGCAGGACGGAATAGATTACCCGCTCTGGTACGCGAAGTCCAATGTGCGATAAAGTGTAGAAAAGTTCTTGGCTCGAAGTTTCGGGGTCGATCCTGCAGCCGCGGCTGCATTTTGCCCCGCCACGGTGGTCTAATGGTTATGGTACTCGGCTGCTGATCCGAGGGTCGCGGGATCGAATCCCGGCTGCGGCGGCTGCATTTCGATGGAGGCGAAATGTTGAGGCTCGTGTGCTGTGCGATGTCAGTGCACGTTAAAGAACCCGAGGTGGTCAAGAATTTCCGGAGCCCTCCACTACGGCGTCTCTCATAATCAGAGCTGGTTTTGGGACGTTAAACCCAACATAACAACAACAACAGCGGCTGCATTTCTATAACGCGGAATGCAAACAACGGAAGAAAGAAAGAACGAAGGAAATAAGTGCATGATTGCATAGCGAAGGGTCAGGTACGGTTAGTGGATAATGATAAATGGTGTAGTACTGAGAAACCGCTACTTGATAACACAACGTTTTGACGGAGTATTGCCATAATAAATGACAGGTCATGGCATCAATAACGGGACATCCTTGCCAGTTGCGTCACAATTAACGATAACAGGCCAGCTTCGCTGTTCCGATGGTTTTTACGGCTTGGAACTGGATTGAGGTTTCTTTGTTGTTGTTGTTGTTGTTGTTGTTCTTGTGGTTCATACGATAGAGGGAGGCACAAAATGCTAACACACAAATACAGCCCTGAGTTCTTATATCTTGAACAGGACAGTTCTTGAGAGAAAGGGTGGTTCACCTTAGTGCACATATAGCAGCGCAGTGCACTTTAAGGGCACTTGAAGTACTCCCGTAGTACGCTTATACATGTACAGTACACTCTCATTTTTATTACAGTATTAGCACATTTAGTTTGCACGTGTACACTTACAGTACACTTTGTGCAGTCTGGGGCACTTAAAAGACTCTGTAGAACAATCAAATCCATACAACGACATTTGAACGCAGCAGTCTGAACGTCGTAGCAACATTGCAAACGAACTGTCAAATGTGACGCCATCGGGTAACATAGATAGAAGTGACTACTACTCTGAACAAAACGTTCTTCACACTCGGTAATAACGTTCCAATGGTATCTATGGCTCCTTCAAACTTATTAAATGCTACGAAGGCGTATTTTCCCAAGGCCTTTTTTTTAGTGGTTCAGCCCGGTAATTTTATTCGCTTTATTAATTTAGGATATAGTTTCGCTTGTGGCGATATGAATTTGTACCCCACCGTTTCATAATTCTGCATGGTATTTTAGAAGGCAGTAGGTGTCTTTGTTCGCAAGGCCAGTTAGCGGAAGAACGCTTTACTTTAGAGGAACAGTGAAAAAAAAACTATGAGCTAAACTCTATTTGGAGCCTACTATCTTGAATGCCAATAAGAAAAATACTAGCTAGAAATGGAGAGGGAAGGGCGCTTGGTATGCCTATAGGAGGACGTAGAAACCATAGCCGAGTTAAGTCTGAACGCGATATGTTATAAATCTATACCAGTTGATATAAAGTAGCGGTGGAGCAGCCGATCCTTCCTTTTCTTTAGGGGCGAAGCTCCTCTTAGTCTAACCTTGTCACGCGTCAGTCGTCAGGCGTAACCCGCGTGCCGGGAGGCACGCGCTCGCCCTCGGCGCGTGCTTCCCGGGGCGTGCCTCTCTCTCTCTCTCTCTCTCTCCCGGCGCGTGCCTCCCGGCGCGTGCTTCTGCTGTCTTGTGTGAGAGAGAGAGAGACAGAGAGACAGAGAGAGAGTGAAAGGTGCGCGTTGGCTATAGAAACGCTCTTTCTTAGAGGAACGCTGTACCAGATCGCAACGAAGGAGAACGCGCCCTCACCCGCGAGAGACAACGTTGGCGCAGGTAGCGTCTCCTAGCGAGTTTCTTGATTGAGAAATACCGACTGCTCGCGTTGGAGAAGCGTTCACCGGCAACCCATATATATATATATATATATATATATATATATATATATATATATATATATATAGAACTGGATCTTGACTTGCAATGAAGTGCCGGTGGGAGATTTCACTTGTGCATAGTTGAACCATGAGGATTCGTAGCGTGCGCGTTAACTAAATTAATCCGGAACTCGGCACGATCTACGATGAACCTACCGAGCTTCGCCCACTCATCATCATTCACTCCGTGGATATGCTGTAATTTTTTCTTTGTACGTTTCGTATCACAGGCAAGTGAACGCTTTTCCACTTTCCCTCCTCGCCTCAACGTATCCATTATATATTTCCCTCTCACGTTCTCACATCTCAACGTTTAGTGTGTGTGTGTGTGTGTGTGTGTGTGTGTGTGTGTGTGTGTGTGTGTGTGTGTGTGTGTGTGTGTGTGTGTGTGTGTGTGTGTGTGTGTGTGTGTGTGTGTGTGTGTGTGTGTGTGTGTGTGTGTGAGAGAGAGAGAGAGAGAGAGATACACGGCTAAGCTGTCGGAGGTATGTTACCGGAAGTGCCATTATTCATGCCGCCTTTGGATAGCGGCCGCGCTTCAATTGCCTCGGTGTCGTGCGCTTCACACGGCTCGGCCTGCTCAGTCGCGTAAAGCGGGAGCAACACCGCAGCGGGAAACATATTTCTCGGCAGCGTTCCACCGTGACAGGGTCACAAGGGGGTCCCGAGGGAGGCGGTCCCTTTTAACTCTCTCGAATAGCGGGCGCTTGAGGCACGTTTACGGCCGCCACTACATCTTCGATTCACCGTAGCTCGGTGACGCCGAAGTCTTTCGTCCTGTCTTCTTTAACGACGTGATGTGTTGCGCTTTTCTTGCGGTTTGGCTGCGCGCGCGTGAGGTAGCTGTAAATTTTACGCTGCCTCGAGGCATTTTTGCGACGAGAGTAATTTCGCCGTGTTTTTTCTTTCTTCTTTTCTCGTCGTTTCTGCGGTCCGCGCGGTGTTTATTCCGTTGTTTATAATTTGTTGGTACAACGAGGAAGACAAACGGTCTTGAATGCTCTCAGTTTGCGACGTACCCGATTACTTTCTGGTCTCATAGCGACGTGTGTAGGCTATACTTTGTCACTGTGTCTCAAAGGGGCGGGTGAACCCGACGTGACCGTAATTGTATTTCGAGAAGTTAGCGCTGGCGCTTGCGGCACGGTTTCGTATAGGGTAGACACGAAGCAAAGAAGTACGTTCAGTTCGACGAAGAAAATTCATGTAACCCCAGGTAAAATGGTATCTTGTGTAACGTTCCGAAGTTAAGCAGAGCGTAAGATGAGTCACATTGCTACACGGCTGAAAAAGAAAAAGACGTGCTGTGAGAAGGAAAATTCCTTTTTTGAGTGTGCTGGCATGCTCAGTTTCAAGCCATTTTCGGGAACTGCTTCACGCATAACAGATCAAGCGTTAATGTGACGCGGCATAGTTTAGACGGCGGGATTCCGAAAACGTGGCAAACGCAGGTTAGCGTGGAAGCACGGTAAATATGTGTACTCGTCTTCAGTGAGCTATAGTTCTCGGTTTATTCGTTTACTGTTACCGGTATTGAATCCTTTTGCTTATCCAGGACGGTGAAAATACCCCACATTCGCCATAGGAGAAGGAAGGTAAGGGAAGGTAAGGCTACACGAATAAATTATCTAGGCGACCTAAGCTATACCTCAACACCTCTCGATAGCGATAAATTAAGACAATTCTTTCGAAAGTGCGAAACAATAGCAGACAGTGGCCAAAAAACAGGCAGTGTTGGCATTGCGCGAGTGAACACGATATCTTTCACAAAGCAGGCTACGAATGAAATTAGGATTTCAATCTATAGCGTGTATTTCGTCATGATTATTGTGTTATTTCGACGCGTTGTATTATTGCGTTGTGATGATACTGATGTCCCAATTTACATAGAGGATTTACGTTGGAATTGATACCAGAAAAGGATGTTTCGAATGCTGACCGAGAAATTGTATGTAGAGAAATCTCCATTTAGTTCCTCGGAATGCTTCGCTTAAACCGATTAGGAGAACCAGCGGATACATCCAGCGCACAGCCATTCGATCTCAGTGTCAATGTAGAAGCTCTCGTTTCAATCAAACTTGAACCGCGACCGCGACATGAGAACCTGGAGCGCTGCCCGCGGCATGCGGGAGGTCATTAGCGACCGGATTTCCCCCGGGATGCGGGAGCTCTGGCGCTGGCGTTTCGGTTCCGGCGCTGCAGCGTCTTTGCGCGCGGTTTCCGTTCACGAAGCGAGCGCCGTCTCTCCTCTGTCGGGTTGCAGTGGCCACTGGCGTGCGCATATTGATTATGGTAATGCCCGCGTAGAAAAGACGTTAGCCTCGACCTTAGAGGGGCGTCTTTTCGGAGAAGACCTTCATATGTGGCGCCCCACGAGAATAACCCTCTCTGGCCCCGAATTATATGCGAGGGCGCTATCTCCTCCCCCTAACAGCCTCCTTTCTCTTAGATGAAACTGAATGTCGCCGCTGCTTTCTATTGAACGCCGTCCCTCACTTTACGTGCGCTTCTTCACTGATTGATTGAGCACAATTTCATCGAAGCGGTTGGTGTATTAATGGTGGCTGGTTTCCTCAGTCCAGAAGGCCGTGTTTGGCTAGAAAATTTCGCTGTAGTTCTTTTCAGAGCTTTATGGTTCGTGCCCCGTGAGCGAGTGGTATAAAATTGCATGTACGCATACAATTGTACGCTTACACATACAAATTGTATGAAAAAAAAAAACGAGTAATAATACGGTTAGGCCTAAGGTATGGTCAGTGGTATAGTTGCGTATAAGCCGAAACAACATTGGAAAATTATTCAGAATCTATCGAGACCAAAATGCGAGAAGAACAGAAAGTCAATAACTCCACTATTGGACTGCGCTTTATTGAAGACAGTGTTTGTGCTATACAACAGCGGTCTGCCACTTTTAATCAACATTCGCACTCATTTTGCCATTTTAAGCTTTTACTATAGCGGCCCTTATGGAACATCAGCCGGAGTAAGGAATGCTGGTAGTATGAAAGTAAATACGGTAGTTGAAGTCCCATGACTTAGTGAGGCACTAAGATATACTGTGTAGCATAACACAATGCCCTGTTACACAAAGCGGGTCGAAGACGCTCAGGAGGACACTTTCTTCAAAAGTTTACAGGGGTACCTAAGCCTTCTTACGTGCACTGAGTGCGAAAGCACGTCATATCTGTGTGCGACGACTATACCTTCGTGTAGACTGCTTGGACGTCTATATCGCGAGACATTGTCAAATGGAGTCATGATATGGCGTCATGCGATGGCGTCATCACTTGGTCACGTCAGTTCTCTCTCCTTTTTTTGTTTATTTGCTTCGGACGACGCACTTATTGCTTCGTGGGGACTTTCGCTTTAAAAACGCCCGTGAAGCATTGAATATGACAGCAAGATTTTAGCCTTGTGCTATATGTGCGCCACAAATCACGCGCAATGAGGAGCTTCGCCAGCGGCTTTGCAGGCATTGCGCATCCACGGTTGACGAGCGATAAAGAGAGGCAGATGGAACGCTTAGAGCATGTCATATGGGACACTTAGAGTAAGACCCCTATCATCTACTGCCACATCTCCTGTTCGACAGGCAAGCTCCTGCTTTTTCCATGGGTTTCCGTGAGGGAGCGGCGAAACTGTTGACCCGTTATGTAAGAAAAAGAAAAAGATGAATGTACCGAATATATCGGTAGGTGGGCGTTGCATACCGAAAAGGATCTAAAGGCCGTTCCACGACTGTGAAATATAAGTAAACAGCTGAGCCGGAGCAAGGATGTCAAGTTCAGTATCGCTATCATGTAGCGCTATATCATGTAGCATGGGGCTGTGGGCAAGAGTGTGGGTAGTGGGTCGAGGGCAAGCGCGGGTCCGCCTATCTCTCCTGCGCAACTCGATACATACTTCTCATTATTTATTTATTTATTTATTTATTTATTTTCCTTCGCATAATCACTATCACTGCAGCAGTGGGCATGGGGCAAAATTAAGGGCAGTGGGTCCAGGTTGCGGACAACGGCGTGGTTATAGTGGTTCAAGTGCAAGACTGGGTCCGCTTTTCCTTTTTGCGTGACAGCGGATGTCGGTCGTGGACGGCGTACATGGCGGACCCCAAAACAGCTCCGCTGTTAATGAACAGTTATAAGGTTTGATCTCACTGCGTTGTTAAATTCCCCGTTAAATTCACAACTATGGCTTACCGAGCTAATTCTTGCGCTTTTTTTTTCTTTTTCGGTTCCGGCAGGAGCTCGTAACACTAGATGTGCTACCGGTTCTAAAGGACCTTCTATGCTATGGAAAGTATCATAGGAGTACTGAGGGCACTCAGATTTTGCGTGCATCATCATCTGTGGCGCGATACAGTTCGCTGGCCCCCGACACGCAGCTGTCAGATCAAGTCGGCTTCAGCAACGGGGATCTCCCCGATAGGGTCATCCTTTCCTACTATAGCGTGAACGTCAAGTGTGTGACACTGTGCGCATTCAGTGGCTGGAGACATGGACATCGATCGACGAAGGCGGGACAACGGAGAAACGAATCTCATTACGTCGCGCTGTTGTTTCTCAAGCTGCGACCATGGCTGAAAGCGGGACAGGCTGAAAGCAAAGCAGGCGTTTACTATACAAGAAATGCACTGATCTTTGCCTGGCCTACGCTTGTCCGAGTACCGTTATTTTACGTGAAGTACGGTGATAATTAAATAGTAAATGCCGATAGTGATGGCGTCTACGTATATTAATGTCATGTGTAGCCCTGATGTCTGCAGGTCATCAATTCACACTATAATGAATCGCGACTTAAAGCTCAAAAGAAGGACCAGAATAAGTTGTACTCTGGTGCTTACACGTCGCAAAACTGAAAACGTGGGTTAAAAATTCAGCGAAAGTAATTGCTGATGACGTTCAGCTACCCTAGCCTGCTTAGGGTTGACATAAATCTAAGCGTTAAAACGTTTTGCATTTCGTCCTATTGCCGCATCTACCACCACGTTGTAACGTTTTCTACGAAGTAGGTAGACCTAAATAGCTCACCCTCGAAAAGATTCCGCTTCCTTACGCAGTGTTCCATTCCCTGCCTGTTAATCGACGCCGCGGTGTCAGGTTTGATCAAGCCCTCTTTCACCTTAATTACGCGGTTTCACCTCAAGGAAAGAATAGATAGCCTGTTTTTTTAGGGGCGAAGCTCCTTAAGGCGGCACCCGTTCGTCCCTCGTCGTAGTGCGTAACCAGTCTTACGCTTTGACCTCCAAGGTGGTGCCGGTGGGAGATTTCTCCTGCGCGTTGTTGAGCAATAAAAAATTCGCAGCGTGCGCGTTAACTAAAAGCCGAATTCTTCTGTCTCTCATTCCCCATTAGCAGCCATTGGCATGTTCCAGTAGGAAACGTTAATAGAAGTAGAAGTGTAAGTGTTAGCTAAAAGCCGACTTCTTCTGTCTCTCATTCCCATTAGCAGCCATTGTTTACCTCCAAGGTAGTGCCTGGTGAGATTTCTCCTGTGCGTGATTAAACAATAAAAATTTTGTTCAAAACGCCGTTGATTGATGAAATCAACCAATGAAAGACGCCACATGTTTTCTAAAAGCAAAACGAAAAGACGCCACATGTTTCTAAAGCAAAACGAAAAGACGCCAGCTGCTTAACGAAAGACGCCAGGTGTTTTCTAAAGCAATGGTTTTATATTCAAAACCATATCGCGATACAGGTTTGTAGTTGACGATGCTCGTTGCCGTCGGTGTGTGCTCGTATGGATAAGGATGCCGAAAGGCGGGCGCGCAGGGCAGCGGCGGCGCGCGCTCGCAGACAGGACCCTGAAGTGAGAGCCCGCGAGGCATCTCCTTTGAAAACCCCAACCCAACCACCATCAGAGGCACCTGCATCGACATCGTGTTTGCCAACTTTCATGTGCAACCAGTGCAAGAACCACTTAGCTTACATTTCACCGACCACAAAGCGGTCATAATGAAAGGACAACGGAAACCAGCAATAAAAGTTTGATAAAACATTTAATCAATCGTTTCACGTCAATTTTATCGGGCGAATTAACGGTAGAAATTTCACGGTTTAACCGATGATTACTTCCAGGAGCTTCGCCCAATCTTATCATCATTCACCTCGTGGATCTGCCGTCAATTTTTTTTTTTGTTGTTGTTGTATGTTTCGATATTATTGCAACAATATACTGTCGGGCTGTGGTGTCAGTTATCTTCATTTCGAACATACCTTCACTTCGCTGCCTCCCTTATGACTGCATGTGAAGTCTTCACAACATGTAATAGCAGCAACACCTCACTCATTTTCGTGCATTTGCTACAAGAAAGACACCTGTATTTGCTCTCCCGTTGTGTGCGCCTTATTGTTGTAGAAATTAGATGTCTGTAACATTATTATCTAGTAGCCTAGTAAATATATAATAAGTTCATATAGGGACTACACCGACTTTTTTTTTTCGCTGCCGTGAATTCATAGGCTCTACGTGAAAACACTGGTTCGAAGCTGGCGTGTTCGGAGGTAGGCATGCAAGATGTTCGTATACTTGCTTATGTTATGATTACGATATGCTTACACGCTTACGTTGTGGGCCAACGAAGAACTGTTTGTGGGATTCAGTAAAATGCAGGGGAAAAGGAGAAATAAAAGAAAAAAAAAACACGTGTACAGCGAGGGAGAACAAGGGAATCTTCCCCGTATAAGAGGCACGCAATATGATGGGCGGACTCGTACAAGTTCGCCTGTTCCTCTTATTGAAATTGAATGTACGCTTTAAATAAGATTATCACCAACAACTTCATCGCCTCGCCGGTCGATTTTTTGCCACGTAGCAATTTCTCAACAAGCCCGACACAGTGCATCTTTTTGAAAAATAAACAAGCCATTACAAAGTACCTGCACAGCGACGTTTACTCTGCAAGAAAATTGATTTCTTGTAGATCAACTAACAAACCGCAAAACGCGTTTACGCCAGGTATAGCCTGAAAAAGATCGGAATATTTGCAGAAAGCTCGCGAGGCTAACGAAGCGAGGAAAAATAAAACAAGCAATAGCACGGACACCCGTTACGTTGTTTGCGTACATTGCAATATTACGTATTGCACCACGAATTATTGTCGAACATGCCTCGCCGTTAACGGGTTGAAGTCAAGGTCTCGCTGTTTGAAAAAGAGTACAAATTACTAGAATATATGATTTTGCTGAATACACGTCACGAGAAGAAACAACGGCATGCTAAAGCCGTGGTGTGCAGTCGCTCTCATATGTATATCGATAGCAATATCAACGAGCATGACTGAAGTGACTACAGCGCGCAAGACACAAGGACAAGAGAAGAGGACGCGCGCGCACGCACGCACGCACGCACGCACGCACGCACGCACACACGCACACACACACACACACACACACACACACACACACACACACACACACCACACACACACACACACACACACACACACACACACACACACACATGCGGCCATAATTTTCGGAGTACACCTCTACGTCATCTCTCATAATAATGTCGTGATTTTGGCACGTACGTAAAACCGAAGAAATGATTATCATTATAATCGTAAAAACGCAGCGGAATTTCGAGTGATATGGCTCTTCGTGAATGAGCTTACGCGCGGGGGAGTTACGCGCGAATGTACTCGGTACGATAGCTTTCTCCTGCAGGGCCGGCAATTCTTGTACAAGTCCTATCTAAGAGCTCAGTGATCCCACGTGCCGTCGACCGTAAAATGGCGACTCCAACGAGTGCTCACCAGTCCTTCCTGGTCCGATACACAGCCACAAAATGTCGAGTTGCCGTAATCATACCATCCCTTCGTCCGCTGCACCATCGAATGGGCTCCGATTCGGGCCGATGCTCGGTTTGTGCTCAGAGATAAGGGGCTCTCTCCCTGCGCTGTTCGGGATTTGGGCCCAACCCTTCGATGAACGTGCGGGATATTTTCGACACGATGAGGAGCGATATATCTGACTTGTTCAGCCGCGTCTCGTTGCATTTTCCTTTCTAAATTTTGCTTCTCTAAGTGTTCACTCCTTCGCAGAGCGTGGAAAACTTCCTAGCTTTCGTGGCTTTCGTCATGACATGTGCACTTTAGGAAGAGATGCCTTTTTTTTTTAACTTGGACGTCTTCAGGACGTTTCGAAGAATTTGAGTACCCATTCGCCGAATAGCCGCGAGTAATTACACTGCTCTTACTGACTCAGATATTTACTCGGCAAAACATTTCCTTCAGTTGCATGAACGACGTGGATATACCTTTTTGTACGCGAACAAAAGGAAAAAAAAGAAAAAACAACAGACAAACAAAAAAAGGCAGGCCACTTAATTCACTGCTCTCCTTTCGTAACTGCACTGTAGTCATTTGCCCATTAGAGGAGACATCCTCAGAGTGCATGCTGATTGTGTACATTGGAGAGCATATAGCCTGACAGACATCGTGCATGCAAACCGTCTTATCTGCATACGGATATTTTCCGGAGTCCATACATACTTATGTACTGTGGGATGTCAACGCACGTTAAAGCACCCCAGGTGGTCCAAATTTCCGTAGCCCTCCCCTACAGCGTCTCTGTATCATATCGTGGTTTTGGGACGTAAAACCCTAGAAATCAATGAAATCAACATACTTCGTACCACGCATTCAACCACTAGCCCTATAGCTCTGACAGGCGACGCAAAAAGCAAGGATGAGACTGCTTCATTATGGTAAAAAAAAGTGGCTTTCTCATATTTTAGAATGTCATTATCTATCTCCCTTGACTGTCTAACTTTTGCGTTGATGCGTTTCCATGTTGCATGAAACACTGACATTGCTTAACAAATTTAATAATTGTGAGTGTATCAGTTCAAGCACCTCCGCAACATAATTCAATAATGGGATATAATCAATTCGTCGAAAGGAAGTATTCTCGCTCGCTGAGATGAAAACTGCGCGAATTCTTTACGAAACTGAGAAGCATTGGAATATAAAGCACACTATTAAATGCATCTTACGAAAACCCAATATTCGGTTGGTTGTCCAATTATGGTCATTGTCATGAACGTTCTACAAGGAGACCTTGATTCATTTTAGCTCCGTGACCGAGGTTTCACAGGTACAGGAAGTAACTGTCTAAACATGTCTTGATGTCGTCTTGAAGTTATGTTTTTGCTGATCATCCTTTGCTTCCGCCAAGTGGAGTGTGATGAGGAGGGCTAACATTGCCGTAACGCTTTCACTGGTGAATGCGCAAGCCACCGCTGCTGTATAGAGGATCGGCGCTGCATTGCTCAGGTTCCTTGCGCGATGGGCTCTTGTTTTCGTGGCGACCTTGCAAAGAACGATAAGGTGCTAACACCCCCGTTGTTTTGAAGTCTGGTTGGTCCAGAGAACACGTGCACACCAGCTACGCACGTGTTCCGTGATTACCTGTCGCATCTAAGAGCGCTGTAGGTGTAGCCCGTTGAGGTGTTACGACATTCTGTGATCAGTCAACATACACACTCAAATGTAAAAATAAAAATGAGAAGCCCTAGAGCATCTGTCATATGGTGCGTGCGAATAGGTCAAGTTCAGTATAAATGTAATATAAGGTACTCAAAACCGCGCCGGTTTATCAACGTGGTTTTGTAACTGGAAAAAGGCAAATTATCGAAATAAGTAACCTGAGAAGAAAGGTGAACTTTGGCGTTTATTATTTTATTATCCGTGCTTAAGATGCCAAAACAAGCAAAAATCGATGAACAGATCGCCGAAAACAATGGATAACAGGGAATGTCGTTGGCTTCAAGGACATTCCCTGTTCCCCATCGTTTTCAACGATCAGTTAATCGATTCAAGCTTCCACCTTCCCCTGACCTTCTCTTCTAGTTTGGAAAACAAGCTGGAAACATTTGCAGCTTGCAGCAATGATATGAGAGTATTCAAGACAAAGTAAATTAGTGAAGGCGCTCTTGCCTTTCTGTCTCATTGGTCTTTTATTTCATTTGATCATTCTTTATTGATTGCCGGAAACATAAGACATATATAGAATTTTGTTTTTCTTCCTATAATATTTCTGATTGAGAGCAGTTCTCATTCCATCATATAGTTAGAAGCGAGTAAGATAAATAAGTACATATTTTTCACCTGCAAGCAAAGATTCCGCTGCTATTACATTCTCAATGAGTACGTTCAGAGAAAAACATCCATTTACGTTACTGTGGGAGGACCTTGAACTTCGTGCCGGCTCACGTGAACGAAAAACACGTGGCTCGGATCAGTCCTGATTAGCAGACGACATCTGTCAAGTACTTGTCATACTTTCGGCCTTTAATCCACCTTACCCAAACAGTAGACTTGGGGTAAGTAAACAATTTACGCAACTACCAACGTCAACAAAGTGGTTACACGCCACTGAGTAAGTACTTCGAGTAGCACCACGTGCGTTGCCCTCCTTGTGCAATCACACGGAAACAAATCAATTTCGTTAGGAAACTTTGTATCTCCTAAATACGGCTCCTATACTTTTCTCGGTCGCGGTATACGTTATGAAAAAAAACGGTAAGTTTTACGAAGTCGAGCGTTATAAAACTGGTAACGGTTACTGCCTTTTTTGGAATACGTAACCTACGCGAATGCAACGAGCAACACATTAGCACTATAAGTTTACAAAATAGCACGATTACAGCAAATCATTTCGGCTTATACTTATAACGCCTTGATCGATAATTACGCTCCTACGGCCAATCAAGGTGTCAAGCCACAGAGTACCTTGCCTCTCGCTACATTGTCGGCGGCTATACACAGATTAAGTGCACATATTCATCTATGAGGAAAAAAGGGGGGGGGGGGGGCTGACGGGTTGTCTCGGTGATCTACATTATTACGCAAGCGCACGTGTATGCGGTCGGTGCGGCCGTTACGTCCTTCCCGCTTGTGGCGCGGCGATAACAGGCCGAGTTTGCCATTGTCACCCGACGTGCGAACAAAGCTGCCGCGCTTTCGTTCGCATCGATCGCGCGCGGGTTTTGCAAGGCTGGAATGGACAGCCCCCCCTGACTACCGAAAGGCCCACGTATGAGGCCATTGGAACTTCTGCGAGATGACGCAGTTCAGAATGCGACACTATGCCTTTAACGTCGGGAAGACTTCCAGGTGGACGAAAGCGAGGTTACGAAATGGAAGGTATATTAGAATTAAACCAGGAAGATGTGTAATCAACCCGTCAGCTTTCGCAGCTGGATTTGTCGTCAAGGGTGTTCAGACGTAAGACGTCTTTCGGTTACAACCACAGGTTCGGGTCGTAAACACTAGGCGCGGTTCGCACGTCTCTTCGTTAAGAACGCTCAGAGAGAGACACAGATAGATAGATAGATAGATAGATAGATAGATAGATAGATAGATAGATAGATAGATAGATAGATAGATAGATAGATAGATAGGAAATAAAGGGCGGCAATTCAGAGGAGATATACAATTGGTTACATTATACTGAGGAATGGGAAAAGGGAAATGAAAGAGAACAATCAACGTCGATAGATGCACTGTGTGCTTGAGGCTGTTGGGGCTGCTTTCGTATTGAGCCATGATTCTGCAAATTTTTAAGTGTATTAAGACCTGAGATCTTTAAGCCGGCCATCGGGTGTAACCCGGGAACAGGAAAACGACTTCGTCATCAGTACGCGTGCACTTCTATGAAGTGCACGCGCATTTGCGTGCGCGTTTCAGTATTCTCTTGCGCTCATGCCCCCAGCCCGCCACTACACATAAAGGCGGATACATTGCATAACGCAGACTTGTATTGCGTGGTATATAGCAAAGGGATAGGAAAAGGAAGCGAGGGTGAGGCAGAGGGTAAGGACGAGGGGAGAGGGTGAAGCATAGCATATGCATTTGCAATATAGTATAGCAAGGGGTGGGAAAGGGAGGTGAGGGATGAGGAGGGAATGGAGGTGAACGAAGACGTCACAGCCACACATTTCCCGCCAAGCCAATTTGAACCTAAACACGTGACCCAAATCACATAACATGACGTCACAGCTAGTCGCGTGACACGATTCCGACAAAACCATGTAACAGGCGGTCAAGTGACAAGTCACAGTTCGACAAATTTGAGCTTGTAGAAGCCGGAAGCACGTAGGTCGGCCACGAACTCCGCTCTTAGTCCAGCCTTGCACGACTAGTTTATGCTGCCCACACTTTTTAAAGCCATTTTTGCTTGTGCAATACCGATAGATCCATATACGGAAGGCGTATCTAACGGTCCAGCCAAGCTGTAGTCCTTGAGTTCGACATTGCGATATGGTGTCTATTTTTGGTGCGATATTCAATATACTATATCGTAAGTTTTTGTTCCTGTTTAGAGCACTGTTTTGTCATTCTTGTCATGTACGCTGACTCGAAGGATGCGTGTTCGATTCCGGCTGTACCTGCAGCGATAAGCTTAGTCGCTAGGTTTAGGCTTACGGAGCTCGAGGTCGCGGGATCGAGTCCCGGCTTCGGTGACCGCTTTTTGATGAGGGCGAAATGCACAAAACACCCCTGTCTTTGGATTTAGGTGCTCCTTAAAGAACCCCACGTGGTAAAAATTACTCCGGGGCCTCCACAACGGGGCTTGACTCATAATCATACCCGGTTTTGGCACGTAAAACCATACCAAATCAATCAATCAATCAATCAATCAATCAATCAATCAATCAATCAATCAATCAATCAATCAATCAATCATCCCGGCTGCGGCGGACACCATTTCAACTGAAGCGATAATGCTAGAGGCCTGTGTACTGTAGGTTTTCAGTGCGCGATAAAGAACCCCAGCAGAACCCTAGCTCTTCAATATTTACGGAATCCTCCACAACGGCGTGCCTTGTAATCATATCGTGGTTTTGGCACGTAAAGCATCATCAATTCTTATTATTCTTGTAATGTAATTACCCCTGTGTGTGCGTTTACAGGACCTACTTACGTTTGTTCTCGTTGCTATCTCTCTCTCTCTCTTCGCACACATTGTTGCGGCACAGAGCCCGCGATCACACTTAATCGAAGCAATCACGATCCCTGCATTAGACCGTCGTATTTACTCGTCCCCCGTCCATGAATAGTTTAGCTCACTACGCCTCCGCCCCCAGTACAGCGCACAAACCTCGCGTTGCGGAATGCGGTTTTAGTGGGATCCGGGACCGCGCTTGGCGTGACTTCATTAGCGTCTCCTCTGATCGAATCGTGTCCACGCTGACACCGAGCGAAGACAGATGGCGGCCGACCCGACCATATAGGCCCTGGCACGCTAGGGATTAAGAGCCTCCGTACGCCAGTGAAGAAAGCGGGTAAAGGAGACAGGAGAAGCGTCGTCCCGCTTGCGGGGTTACGACGATCGACTGTCCCGTACCCGACAGCGTGAGATCGTCTACCCGGCGGGCCGATCAATAACGACGCAGCGTTTATGGAAGCGAGGGATTGCTATATGCGCCGCCTCTTACTCGTCACGCAATGAAGTGGCTTATGACGCTATCTTACAGCGGGCATGCTTCAGTGAAGAAGAGGTGCGTGTGCGTAAGCGCGTGGCTATCGAAGATATATAGCTAGCCAGAGCCTGCTGCCGTGATATGGCGGTGTCTTAGCAATTTCAAGAGCCACTTAACTTCCCAAATGATGCGCTCTGCGTGCCAAGTAGCTGCTGAGAATATTAGACGGTTTGCCTTTAGTATGCACTCAACAAGCGGCAATCTCTTCAGTATGCACTCAACAGGCTGGACGACCTACCACTGTCGGAAGAAGGCATTCTACGACATCGTCTAGACCTCACGTCGCAGAAGAAGGCCATACAAGCGCTACTGCGCTTCTTAAGATCTACCGGCCTTCGTGAACGCCTCTAAGTGGAACGTCCTGTGTGTGTGTGTGTGTGTGTGTGTGTGTGTGTGTGTGTGTGTGTGTGTGCGTGTGTGTGCGCGCGCGTGTGTGTGTCTGTGTCTGTGCCTGTCTCTCTCTGTGTGTGTGTGTGTGTGTGTTCGTGTTTTATTTTCTGTGCCTGTCTGGAATTTTGTACCCTCTCCCGCTGTAATCTTTCTAACCCCCTTCTCCCCAGTGCAGGGTTGCAAACCGGAGACTAATATCTGGTTAATCTCCCTGGCTTTCCTCTTCATCTCTCTTTCTCTCTTGCCAAGCACCGCGAGTGTAAATGTCGTTAGCCGCTCACAATAGCTGCGAGATGGGAAAGAGTTATATTGCATTTAAGTTTCTCGCGTTAATAAAGCAACTTGGTTGTCAATGTTGTGGTCTGCATCCTTTGCACTTCCTGTCGTTGTAATTACGAACGAACAAGCCAAAATGCGTACTGCACTGCAGGTCTTCAGAACTCCTCTCGAAAGTCAAATGCGCCCAAAATTCGTTTCCTGGCTGATTTTCCTAGTTTATTTTCTTTTTGAGGTCGTTGAACCGCTTCGGGCGAGCGTCTATTAACACCCGCCTGCGATCTCGGTCGAAACCTATTATTTTCTGACAGAATCGTCGTTCGCTTCGATCAATGGGAACAGCGGCAACGACCGGTTCCTGGCTCTCAAGAGCACAGATACGACGAAAAAAAAAATTGAACGAGGAGTGCAGCATATGACACGCTGTCTTCTGGGCTCCCGGTGCAACAACTTACTTGCGTATGTTCTTTCTTTTCCTTTTTTTTTTGTGCGTAGTATCCTCGGTATTTGAGAGGAGCTGTTCAACGGATATTGTGAAGCGTGTTTCTCGCGTTCGATAGGTCTTAATAACATAAGATCAATTGCGAAACATCAGGATTTTTCTTTCTTTCTTTCTTTCTTTCTTTCTTTCTTTCTTTCTTTCTTTCTTTCTTTCTTGCGCCTCCCTGAATAAAATGCCGTCAGTGCTGTACACTTTCTTGTTCTCTGTTTACGTCCAGCCTTCACTAGTGAACACGCGTCTTTGTAAGTGAACACACAAGTGAAGTATAAACGACACCATAAGGTGTTTCTTTCTCCAAGTTAGCATGCAACTTGCCCGCTGTTTTAGCATTTAAAAAGATTTTAAAAATAAGGTTTGAATTCGATCGGTCTTCCGCATACTGATTTGACAATACTTGCAAAGCTGCACACTCAAGATGGAGGTGACGCTAATCATTGATGTAGGTGTTTGGTAGCAGCACTCGCACGTCGGCGTTGGTGTTGTTCGTGTATTCTTTGTGCTATTAAAGTACAGTACGACAGGGGCACAGGAAAAAGTCGCTTCTGGCTCATACCGAATATTTAATGTATGTACTATCCACAAGTGGTTTTAATTATCATTAATTATCCTTATGGTTAAATTAAAACATCACGTACTTTTTTCTGACGTTTATATTTCTTATTTAACGTTTTAACTTAGTAAAGCATCTTTAAGTCGGAGCAGAACTAGAAGTGGTGCCAACAAAAAGGAAAGGAATAAAAAAGTGTCGCTTCATATCAATGCCGCCGAAAACCCTGAAATCTCACTGAAGCGTTCAACATCGTTTTTCTAATCTACTTGACGCAACTTACTACGGAAACGATGCGCATAAAAGCACGGTGTCAGTTTTTTCTTTTTTCACTCAGGTGAATATAACACTACTGGCACAAGGGTTTACTGCACATCTTTCTGCGCTGTTGCAAATAGTTGTACGAACGAGACGCAGACAGAGCAAGAAAAAAAAACAAAAACAAGGACGCTTACAAACTAGCCCTTTGTTGCTAGTCCATAACTTGCACAGTGTCTATTTTCGTTTGCCTGTGTCCCGTTGCAGCAAAACTGAGTGTTCAGCCGTTTCCCGAACGAAAGATAGCATAGGACAGTGGTCTCAGTGAAAAAAAAGAAAGTGTTCAAACGGCTGGCATGATTCGCAGTTAGCTTTTGAATTATGCGCCTGTGAGAAAAACAGCCTTGGTGGCATCTGGCGCCTCAGGATTTTATGTTGAGGCTACCTTTGTGTTTTGTGTTCCTCACGCTACCTTTGTTATTTTATAATTTCTTAAAAACCACTTTTTGATTTCTTACGGTGCAAGGTATCCTGCTGGAACTCATAGCTAACCTTTATTCCCGCTTTCCTTGTGTTTATAGATGGAACCTCGCTCTCGCGAGTGCTCGCAACGGCATCAAATGCAGCATCTATTTGCAACTCGGCCTTGCTGTCGTACCTATTGCTACAAAAACGCGCCTGCTACGTGGACGAATTTACTTTAATGCGGGACCTTCGCTGGTGTGAACTGAATTTTTGTGCGCACGCATACAGTTACTTTCCTACGTGGCCCTCCCATCTGTGGCTCCAAGCACACATCTTCATTCATTTGCATGCTCCTAGCACATAGGAATGCTAACAACAACAACAACAACAACAAACACAACAACAACAACAACAACAACAACAACAACAACAACAACAACAACAACAACAACAACAACAACAACAACAACAACAACAACAACAACAAGCTTAGCTGGCCTGTTGTACGCTTCCACTACACGCAACCGTAAGCCTTCAAAAAAAAATGTGTAAAGGCCACATTGTAAACGTGTAAAAGTGCCATATTGAAGCAATAGGAAGAGCTGAACTACATATAGTTCCACGACCAAGCCTCCCATTTCGTTTAACCTCGCAGCGCGACAGAACAAAGCCCCCTATTTGTTTCTTGCAATGCATGGTCGCTTCTCTAAACAGTAGCGCACCTCGCCTCGTCGTTTCCGTTCCGTCTCTCCTACTATATATGCTGTAGCCAATGCTCGGGGCGCTAGAACAATGGCGCTCTTCTCGGCTGTCACCGAAGCTGAACTGCATTACCGCCAGCTGCAAGACCGGGCCGGCCCTTACATTCGCGCGCGAGGACTCGATCTCGGTGTTTTAGCAACGAGTTTGTGTCCAGGTTCCGGCCTTAGAACAGAATTTCACGCTAGCTCTCTTTCTCTCTCTCTTTTTTTCTTTGGTGTCTTTCTACAACTGCCGCCTGCTTGTAGCCTTCGCGAAGAAGAAATGGGAAGGAAACGACTATTCCTTGTATAGGCACTGACAGTGGCCTCTTCTCCTCCCATGAACATGGCTCTGCCAGTTTGCTTCGCTCATTTATATTCCTCGAAAGCTGAAGCTTTCTTTCTTTCTTCGGTGGCATAGTTTCCGTTGATGTCGCTGTCGCTAGTTTGCAGAAAGCTCTCGTTTCCCTTGTCGACTTCTCTGTTTTAGACCGGAATATATAGCCGCTCTTTTTTTCTCATTTCGACCGAACGTTTTCGGAGAAATCCAGCGTACAGTTTTTTTTTTACCACTGCAGAACTGCGCTGTACTAGCAGAGATGGTCACGATTTGGATGCCACCTGACTCGCTTGCTCTTCGGGGCAAACGAACAGAGTGTGCAGTTCGAGCGTGTACTGCCTGTTCCTTGGACGCTCACTGCTCGTTGCTGGTACTCCAAAACTGGACACCTATGTCCTTTTTTTTTTGATTCGGTACTGCATTGACCACTTGTCTCACTTTTCCTGACCAACCTCCACTAACCTGAGTGCCTCCATTTCGCCCATTCAATTCTCTTTTCGGAATCCTCAGCGAGCGTTGGTGACTGCGTACTCTTCTACGTCGATCTGGAGAAAATGTTCTCTCGGCGCCCGAACGGCTCAGCGCGCTGCGCTGGTTGACACAGCAATGTACAAATCGCGGCGACACGTGTGTTGCCGGGTAATGCACTCTCGCGAAAGCACAGAAGGACGCGTCGGTTAGCTATTCGGGAAAAGAGCGCGCAAAACGATCCCCGTTTCCCTGCTACAAAACACGGAGCTACAATATAATAGGCCGCGGTTAACCAGATTCTCGTCTTCGCGGTTATGCCCCTGATTTCCTTGTCCCGAGTGGCAACGAGGTCGATGCCTGCCTTTCGTAACCCCTCGAGCGAGGCTGTGATGCCGTCGTCCTTGTATCATGTTATGGCTCAGCGCTATCGAGCGTTTCTCAATCTGTCGTCCATTTCGTAGGAAGATCGTTAGTAGCGTAGCACTTCGGTCGCGTTCTGACCGAGCGCGATGTCGCGTCTTTGCGCCTCGATTCTATGTTCGTATCCTACATCTCAACCTCTACTATTCCTGAAGTAGCGAAGCCTACCGCGTTTTAACAGCGCAGCAGTTAAGGTGCTTTCGATGCCCGTCGTTGCACGTCATGCAACAGGGAAAGTGAGCCTACTCTTGCCCTGTACCCTTTACCCACACGCATGCCTTCAGCCCACTGTTAAATAATAGTGATTATGCGATGGGCAATACAGAAAGCGAGAACGAAAAAAGGAACCTGCTGCTACATGATAGTTATGATGCGAAGGACAATACAGAAAGAAAGAGAATCTCGGGTTACGCAGAAGGGAAGAGCGGAACCGCACTTGCCCTCAGCCCACTGCAAGATGGTAGTCATAACACTCCACGATAGTGATAGTGAAGTCGACACCCTTGCCAGTTACGTCAAGGTACACCACAAAAGCACAGCTTTACTGTTCCCACGGTTTTCGCAGCGTGGAACCGGCTGTAATCTGTTTTTCTTCCCTTCTCCTGTTTTTCTTGCTGTTGTATTAGGAGCCACGTTTTTTTTTTTCTCTGAATGCGAGTGGTGCCTGAGGGCAGCTTTCACTATTCTTATGCAGCTTGACAGGTCATTCATTCTAACTCTATGTCGAAGGAGGTCGGGTAACATCCGGCTTTCTGCATTCTTCGCATTAGTTCATTTCGATTCTTGTAGTAGAACCACAATGTTGGTATAAGATTATATCTCCGTACGAGGGACTCCAACTTTGTGTGAATAATGAATAATGACTTCGCGTTTCCTTATTCTACTTTATTACTGCGCTACACCACTACTGAAACGTTCCGTATGGCCATTCCAATAACTCCATAGGTTTCCGTAAGATTAATAGGGACAAATATGACACGCGTACGACAAATACACGGAATCTATGTATACCTCGCACGGAAACATATGGCAATTATTGCAATTATTGGAAAGCGGAAGAGAACGTTTCGGTCGAGCTATGTTGTCGCTTGTACTCATATTGCGAATGAAAGATGAACCCCCCTCCCCTCTTTTTTCCTGGATCATTGCTCCATATAAACGACACAGCAGGAGAGAGGGGCTTCCCTTTGTACGAACTTTCGAGAATATTTGCCGTGCTGCGCGTTTGCGGTTGTACACTTTTTTCTTCATTTTATTGCCGATTACATTCCGCATTCTCAACATACCACACTTGGCGTAGCACGTCAATCCCGTAGATAGCGTTACAACCCGAGCTAACGTTAAGCTCACACTCAACTTCCGCGTTTCTCCGATAGCGCGTGGTGTCCCGGCAACCTTCGGCGGGCGTCTCCCTTAACGACGGGAACCGCTCGGGGAAGTTGCGGGAAACGAGGTCTCCGAAATAGTTCCGTCAATGCGACGCGACGTTTCCCATTTCACCCGTTCGGCGACAAGAACTAGCACTCAAACTCTCTCTCTCTCTCTGTCTCTGCGTTGCTGGCACTTTTCGATAAAAAGACCGCTCCGTTCGTGTTGCGTAAGGTCCGTTTTTATTTCTGCGGTATCGGTACAGCGCCGAGGCGCGCAGTGGCTCTGAGCTTCTCGCCTTTCTTATCGCCTCTTCTCGACCCCTCTTCCGGCCATATTAGTTTTCTCGCTCGAAGCCAGCCGAGAAGTGCGATTTGCTCCCGAAGTATCGTCTTTATTTTGTGTTCGTGCACTACTGAGTCATGAGCTGTATCGCTCCGTGTATGTCTTCTGTGGTTGGCTTTGTGTTTTGTCTTCTTCCAGTTTAAGTATGTTCCTTCGGGATCTACCAGCTTTTTCTTTTAGGCTGTCCTAGGCACCTACACTTTCAGAGTGTCTATAGCACGTACCTTGAGCATCGAGAGAAATAAGCAGAGAACAAAGGACCTCTGTCGCGCTACGAAATAGCAGAGTGCTCGACTGCTATCGAGCCATACGGTTTCTCCGTTTTGATACTCTTATTGCGTGGTCACGTACCACCTGTGTTTTCTGAAGTGGGTTCAGATAATTAAGGTTGCTGCTTCCTTAGGTTCGTGGAATTTATTAAAACGAAGCATGCTATGAGAAATCAGCATGCGTGCTGATAATGACCTATATCGCGCCGCCCCCACGGGTTTCAATGTGCTGGTTTGATCTAGCCAGAAATGTGCATATGGCAGGACTTTCTTAGTCATGTTGTGTCGGCTACCCCGGTTTGTTCGCCAGCTCATTCTGACGTCCTTCGATCTCTTAGTGTTATACCTTATCATTTTGCGTTCCAAACGAATTTGGCGCGTGGTATAACTATCTGCCGAGTTTCTTAGCTTCTTGATTTTGTACAGCAGTTCATGCCGCCTTGTTTATTTTGCTTGGTAGCAAAGGCTTACGCCTTTTTTCTCCACTCCTGTACCCTTGATCTCTCGCTCCAATCTATCATTCAGTACTGATGAGGTGTCAATGACTGATGCGATGTTATTAGTGGCTTTGATTTGAACAGAACTAACGTGTCGCCATCCAGTCGCTCTTTCCAAAGCAGCTTAACGTAATCGTATTAGACTGCATGCAGCACTAAACAACACTTCCAGAATAGACAGAAATAAAAAGTCCTAGAAGTAAAAATAAATTTCTTTGGATCAAACCACATGCTTTACAACACCGTTGTAGTTTGCCCTTGTTATTGTAGCGCGTAGCTCTTCTCGTACTCGCCTCAGAGGAAATTGTTCGCGACGAGCTGATTAAATCGTGAGTGCCTCGTCCTAGGAGAACACCCACGTTTTTTTTCCAATTACTGTTCAATTTACATTCGAGTCCTCCCCCCACCTCCACGCCCCCTTGCGTTCTCCGGTTCTTTTACCCTTGTAATTACGTTTTGTTGAAAGAAGAACAGGGAGCGATGTCTAATTCCTTTAGTGTTTGGCACGTACGTGGTTTCAGGACGCGTCAACGTCGAATGAAGCTTCGCCCCTTTTGCTTGCCTCACTGTACACCAAGGATTACGTCTCAATTCGCGCGCCCGTCACAAGCACTGCTTATTTCTACTATTCCGAACAATCTTGTCCTCGGTTAAAAAGCCTCTTCTCTTTGTTTCTTGTTCTCTTTTTTTACGATTCTTCAGTATGAACGCGACCTTCAAGTTACTTGTCCTTCTTCGTGGTTGGGTTTCAATTATACCGAGATGAAAGCGACATTAAGGAGCCTTATCACGAGGAAAAACGTAAAATGACATTCCTTGGCTTATAATGAGCTCGAACCGGAGACCAGATTCCTGCATTATGTCTGCATTGGATTTAATATTATTAGAATGGTGGAGGCTTAGTTATCATTATACTCATAATTCTTGGGGGCTTATAGCCATAGGCATACGGACAGTGTTGTCGACGTAGACCACTTAAAAGCGCTGTCGGTTTGTACCGTGTCCTTCGAAATGAAGTTTCTGTTAATTGCGATTCAAGCGGAAGATTGTACTCAGAGAGTGGAATTGATACAGCTTTATTGTTCTGTTTTAAATTTTGCACCGAAGCCTTTGCTCCGGTAGGTCAGTGTGATGTCAGTGTGCGTAAGCTTTCATTTCTTTGTTGCATCACATTTTCTTTTCTATTTGTTGTTGTCTTTGCTGATTTAACAGTACTTCTGAAAAATTTCCTGTAAGGCCTTTTATACTACTGAGGAGTTTCTCCCTTACTGTACAAGAGTAACTTCCTCACGCGCAACTTTAAGTTGCTAATTTTATTTTGAGTTAATATGAGATCACTGTTTACGCCGCCTTTCAACATACAGGGTGTTTCATCTAACTTGCAACACCCTTCAATATATATACGTGCGCGTTACGGGGATGCAATCAACTTAGTATTATCCATTGTCCTCCAGACCATCTGAGAATATTTGTTTAAAATGATCTCAGCTAATTATTTAATATCAGTGAAATATCCAGTTATTTGAAGGTTACTTTAAACGCAATATATTCAATGGGGAAAGTGTAGAGCATGTTAATTAGTGTAAAAACAATGTCTTTCTGTGACATTCAGTGTAATGGGGCTAATTTTTTTGAACTTCTAAGAAAATGCGCGAAATTAGAAAAAAAAGTGCCACGGGACCAGCGCTTCCCCGCGGCAAGCTCCTCAAACGCACTAAGAACGAACCACCGACGTTGCATGTACACTACAGCCATGGACAGTGTGAAACGGCGTAAAATGTGGCCATTCCTTATAGGTATATCTTGTGACCTGTTCAGCACGGTCTGTCTGCGTAGTAGGCTTTAGCGTCCAAGTCAGGGATGTACTAAAGGACGTTAATTTTTTCTTGCGAATAATTCTAGCAAAAATGTCCTTTGTGTGTACAAATCTCGCAGGCTAGAAGCTCAAGTCTGAATAGTACGAAGTTTTTGTAACCTGAAAATCTTTCTTTTGGCAGCACGGATTCTCTTCGTGACTATGCACTGCAAAATGGGAGGGCGAAAAATATTCTTTTAGTCTTTATGATTGGCATTGAATGAAAAACAAACAAAAACCCCCGCTTACCTGGACTGTTATTGACCTAAAAGCGCATGTTACGCGGAACACGCGCCTTTGGTATTCAGCGCGACATTGATATATTAATATATGTCAAAAAATAACCTTTACATCAAGAAGCGAACTTGATGTCTCAATAACTGTCCAGTTTGTGGTCGATATCCCAGCAGGAAGCCATCGAAGCACGCGGACACGAATTTCGCCGCACGATATACGGTACGATGACGTCACCGCGACGTCTCAGTCATCAGTTCTCGGCAATTGTGGCAGTCTTTGAGTGTGCTTCTTAGAATTTATTATGCACGTTATGCGTCATTGCGGATATTTGAGTAAATGTGTACTCACAATATCTTTTCCCAGGTGACTGCTCCCTCCTTCCTCTGTACCATGTCTTCCAGGGCGCAGTGAACGAATCCATACTGAAAAGAGAGAAAAATGGACACCGTTTTTTTTTTTACTCTTCGCGCATTACACTGAGGCGAATAGCTATCTTTAAACCAATACCGCCATGAAATCACAGATATACGCGCTATCAGCAAGAAACAAGATTGCATATACCAAGCGCCACATTACCACGCCGCGGTAGTCTAGGGGCTATGGCACCTGACTGCTTATTGGTAGGTCGTGGAGGCGAATCCCGGCCGCGACGCGGCCGCTTTTCGCTAGAGGCCCGTGCACTGTACGTTGTAGGTGAACGTAAAGAACCCCAAGTGGTCGAAATTTTCCGAGCCCTGCAGTACGGTGCATCTTGTAATTATATCGCGTATTTGGGACGTAAAACACCAGGAATTATTGTTTTATTGTGCTCGAACGAGGATACCAAGGACGCGAGTTCACACCCGGCTGTCACAGTCGCGTTAACGATGGAGGCGAAAATGCCAGAGGCCCGTGTGCAGCCATAGGTCAGTGCACGTTAAAGAACCCCAGGAGATCGGGATTTCCGGAGCCCTCCACTATGGCTGGCTTTTCTCTCCTTTTATACTCTTTCGCTCTATCTCTCCTACACCCACGGTTGCTGAGCCGTGCTCTCTACACGGACTGCAGAAGATAGTGTCCTTTTCTCACTGGAATTAAAATTCACATATTAAGGTGGAATTGCCCATAGGTCCTTTACACTTCTGCGAATTTTACTCCGTTTCGTACACCAGGTGCAGCGCTGTGGTGGCTAGTGAGACCATACTTGCCGTAGATGTGTTCCCACCAGGATAAAGTCCATTTATTTTTCGAACCCACATCGTGAATATTTCTCTTTTATGCTCGGTAATAAATGAAAATGTTTTGTGCTTTAGAAATAACTCTCTTGCACGGCAGGGAATATGTTGACCTATGTCTCTCAGCCTTCTCAGCGTCTTGTTGCCTTGTCATTAATTTTTTGTTTTTTGTTTTTCATTTGCATCCGGTCGTGATGATTGACGTGCCTGCTCTTGATTTGCATTCACAAGCGCTAAGGACAACGAAAGGTGGCTACGAGATGCGCGGAGTTATACAGCATGCTGATCGAACTCCTAGCGTAGCCTCCACAGCATTGCACCGTATTTATCGAACGGAGCGCCTTTTTTAATCCGAGGAACTTCCCGTGTTTAGCATAAGTGCGAACTATTTACGGAAGTTACATCGTACTACGAGAGATCTCTCGCAGCTATCCGAAGGTGTGTTTAGAACAAGTGTAAACCACTGAAACAGTTGTGCCACACTATGGGAGAACTGCTGAAGCTGTCCCATAAATATAGGGAATATATGACGAGTTCAGAACAAATGGTGAATGATCCAGAGCACATCGCACACTACTACAGTAGAGCTTGGCAGAGTAGTCCCGAGATACCTACCGCATTGCGGCGTGTGCGCAGAAATCACGCAACAGGAAAGCCAGATTGCGTTGTGTACAAAGGACGAAATATTTATGCGCACAAGGGCGCGCTCTGAAAGCGACAGCGTTACAATGTGAATTACATTGTTTCATTAGGGAGCTGTGGTCCATTTCACTAAATATATACTCCAAATATAAATCGATGCAAGGTAAATTAAAATACGCGCATATTTTCCGGCGTGCAACGTTAACCGTTTATTCTATTGATTCACAGCACCGTGTTTTCGTGATGCGGTCAAAGAGAAAGTGCGAAGGACCATGGTCAATGACGTTAGCCTTCAAGAGTTCGAAGACAGATCACACGTTTCATGTATCAGCTGCAACGCTGCGGAGGACAGTGAGACTCCTTACAGTTCGCACAAGGAAATCATTTCTTTATCGCTCCCACAACGTGATTTTTCCTTAACGCCCAATCATAGATGCGTACTTTTTGTTCCTTAGAAATAAACAATTCCGTTATGCGTCTGTGAATATCGCTGTTGCACATCGCTTAGCGTCTCGAAGTCTTCGTTTCTTTGTTTTTGCATTTGTGTCCGCTTGCGAAGCTTCACGCGCAGTCCTCGCACAAACACTTTCAGCGGCGAAAGGCGGCTATGAGATGCGCTCAGTCATAGTTTTTGCCGGATAAATGTTACGAATTAAGACGTATGAAACGGAGTATATAGTTGAGACCGCAATAGCTGCTGGTAATATGACTTTTACGTAAGTGCAACTGTACGGATGGGCTGGAGAGAGACTTCCCTCTGGTGCTCTAGAACTAGAGATCTCCCTCTAGATCTTGTTGGCCAATGCGCTTATTCTCGAAGACAACGCCTTCTTAAGGCTATTCTATCTGCATTTCGCAACGGGGTGTGATGTGCGACGTGCAATTTCTGACCGAAATAAGCAGCGAGAAATGCTGCAAGGGAAAAGCAGAACGATAAGCGACGCACTTGCGATCATGCGCTTACTTTTCGTTTCTGCTTCCTGGCTCACAATTCACTTCCCGTCTCCACTTTCGGTTACTTAATTAGCTCTCGCTTTCTACTTCCGGTTTCTTTATTGACTCTTTGCTT